>CM074494.1:16024731-16479934 GCA_037389245.1 Oryzias sinensis
TTTATTTTACTCTGGAAACTTTAACATGCCCCTTGCTCAGATGAAATGCTGCTACAATAAACAAGCAGTGGGAAAAAAAACTGCAGATATATATACATATATATATATATATATATATATATATATATATATATATATATATATATGTATATATATCTGCAGTTTTTTTTCCCACTGCTTGTTTATTGTAGCAGCATTTCATCTGAGCAAGGGGCATGTTAAAGTTTCCAGAGTAAAATAAAACAAAAACATGCAGAATGCATGTCGCTCAAACCAGCAGGTCATTACCTTTATTGGTGGGGAAAAAAAGCGTCCACAAAAGATTATTCAAAACATTATTTTAAATTTCAATATTTTTGTACGTTTTATAAAACGGCATTTCAAAATTACAATTTTAAAGACAGACATAACACATACTGTGTGTCAGGCTGGAGACTCTCCTGTGTTATCTGTAGTACTTTACAGTGCTCATTGACATAGACAAAGTCGAGATGCACCTAAACACCAAAGAAAGTCAGACAGAGAGCTCTTTAAAGATCCAATCCGATGAAACTATTGTGGCATTTTTCTCATGAAAGATGACATATATTAAAACAACCCAGCTCAAAATTTGATTTCTGAGTATTTCTTCATTCAAATCATTGTGAATCAGGAATAGATGAAAAAATGCCTTTTAAAAAAATTGTATTTGTGATGTCGCTAATACAATGAGCAGGCCACAAGCCCCCTGCTCCGCTCCATTCTGATGCATCCACTTGCAGACAACTAGATCCAATACGTCTTTGTTTTCCTCTTTTTGGATAGCTCTAACATGGCTCACAAATTTTGTTGCAGCAGTAGTATTAGGTTGGAGGTGTGAGGGACTGTAACCTAGTAGGATACAGGAGCAAAGTGGAGGGGAAAGGGGAGCAGGGTTGCTCCACAGCAACAGTCCTGCTCACTTCTCAGAGGTGAAACTACTGCAAAAACTATATTCTAAAAATATGACACAGGTTTATTGAAAACAGCATAATCAAAAACAAAAGAGCACTAGGAACGTTTGTAAGGCTTTCTTTTACAGTCCGGTTTCATTCTACTTAAGGGGTAGTTTCTGTGGTAAATTCATGGTAAATACCATGAAACATACAACGACTGCAGACCTAAAGGTCAAGGTACTTTACTTGTACTTACCTTGTTCTTAAATGTGGTAAGTACCACAAAATGCAACATGCAAATACCCAGTAACTATATTAAAGATACCCAGTATGTACCACATAGGTATAAACCAAATAGTACCACATAAATACACAGTTAGTACCATGTAAGTACAGAGTAGACACAAAAAAGTACCCTATAAAAAGTACCCAGTAAGTCCCATAAAATGTACCAAGTAAACACCACTTAAGTACACTGTAAGTATTGTGATCAGAGTGTCTCTTCAAAGAACATCACCTTTACTTATCTTTCATAACAGAAACTAGATTTCTTTAAGATGAACAGTGCATCATTCAGAGTTCAACTCATGTACACACGTGTTTTATCTCAGACACTTTTAAAGTTAGAAGGCTCATTCGCTATCATTCCCTTAAATTCAATAAAACTGTGTAAATGCTGATTGTAATTTAGTTAAATACTCCCGCGAGTGTCTTTGAGGCTGATGGAAAACATTTCGTACTCCTGCTGTGTGAGAAATCCAGTGCACCATAGGCACTCTGTTCTCTCTCACTCTTTTCTTAATTAGGAACCTCAGAAGTGTAAGTCAGTTGAGTACACTGGGTTAATTAAGCACAATGGGAAGACATTAATTTCATACCGACTCTGTTTCTGAAGCTGCGAGGAGTATTAGTTCTCCTTGTGTCCCAAGTTATGTTGTTCAAACAGCTAAATCAAGCAATATTGGGAATACCCATAAGTAATGCACAAGTATACTCATGCAGCCTTGTTTTTTGTTTGGTTTTTGTTTGTCAATATCCAAATGACCTGGAGAAGGATCACCGCAAGCATGGATCCACATAGACAAAAAAAATATTGAATTTTCAACAAGTGGATGGAATAGAGTTAATCGGCTGCACCTGCAGCTCTTTGGGAAACATTGAACTCAAAAAAGTAGAACTTTTTCTTGATGAACCAATCAATGATATCTGAAGTGATCCATTCAAAACTCAGGCTCTAATATATTATTTAATGCTTTTTTTTACTTTCTGTTGCAGCAGGGAGAATCCTGTAAAGCCCCTCAAAAAGTCACTTAATAACCTTTTGGATAAAAGAAATTGTTCTTGAAAATGTATTCCCACTTTCCTTTATCTCTGTGCGGGGACAGTAGCACCATTCTCTGACCTTTCTCTGTTCTTCCTTCAGTTCCTGTCAAAAGGCATTCAGGCAAGGGATGACATCGCCACAGAGGCATACGAGGAGGAGCTGGACATGGGAAGATCCGGCTCTTACCTCAACAATAGCATCACCTCTGCCTGGAGCGAGCACAGCCTGGACCCTGATGATATACGGGTGGGCAGCATATTTTTTGTGGAGGGGTTTTTCTTTCAGATTTTATAGCTGTTTGCAAATGGTTACCAAACATTTTTATTCTTATGTCAATTAGAAAAAATATAAATCATCAAAACATCTGATTATTGTGGACTTTGACGCAAATGGATCCTCATAGAAACAATTATCTTACTGTTTTAACTTTCTTATATAAGAGCTGCATGTAAGACTTTACAGGTCCATAACACTGACAAAGTATAATGAGATTTTGGAAGAAGCATGACAAAAAAGTAACTTTTGAATTAAAAATGAATGTGCAAATATGTGTAAAAAGAAAAATCGGAGAATCATCATTTAGAAAAGTTTTAAAGTAACAAAATCTTATCAAGTACCGGTAGTCAATATTTTAGAAGAAATCTTGTCTGACAGATAACAATGTTTTAGATATCTTGAAAATAAACAAATGAGCGTTTCTGAATGCAATAGTTAAAGTTCACACTAGGAAAAATAAAAATGTTGTTGCTGAGAAGCCTTAATTAACTGAGGAATGAAAAATGCAACAATACAGACAAGGTCATGAGAGAAATTGGTAAATTTGTTGGTTTTTTGTTTGTTAATTTTTCTAAACTCAGAAACGAATCACAAGATTATGTTTTCTTAAAAGTCTTCATAAAATAAATGAAAAATTTTAATAATTAAGCTGTGGTCATGATTTTTCCGCAGCAAGTCAGCAAAGTGAAAAATACTGCAATGTCATCTATGAACTTGGAAAGAATTTCTGTAATCAATGCCTAGGATGAATTGAAGAAGCTGTATGCACAACTGGAAGTCTACAAACGAAAGAAGATGCTCGCCAACAACCCACACCTTCAAAAGAAACGCAACTCGAAGAAGGGCCTGGGACGCACCCTGATGAAACGCATCACAGAGATCCCAGAGACCATGCACATCCACCGGCAGTGCAGCCGAGACGACGGCAGCGAGCACGGCAGCAACCGGGGCACCTTGAAGAGAAACCAGTTTGAGCCAAGCCACCATGGTGAGACCACTCTGCATCATCTACATTACTATTCTTTCAGCATTTACGCTGTTTTCATTGTGTGTTTTTAAAATTAAAGTAAGAAGAGCTCAGATGAGATGAAAACATGTGCATGGGTAGTTACTTGGAGCAAAGCCAAAATAAATGGGGGTTTCATTCATAATTTTCCATTTATAGATAAAATATATTTATAAGATACACAAAAATTGTGAAGTAAATAAAAAACAATCAGTTATCATGGTAGTTACTTCCAACTCCAATGATAATAATAATCACAGATTTTTGTATCATTGTGTTGTATACGACAAAGTATTTGGGCCACCATAAAAATAAAACAAATAAATAATAAATGACAATGTGAGAATGTTAAAAAAATTAAGTAATAAAATTAGGAGACAAATTTCAAAATAATGCGAAATTAAACTTGTAGAATTACGAGTAAAAAAGTCAATTTTTTCTGAGAGTAAAGTTATGGTTTCATAAGTTATAAATTGAAAAATTACAAGATTAAAATCATAATTATATGAGGTAAAAGGCTGTTTGCTGGGAAAAATAGCAATAGCAAAAAATAAATAAAATAAGAACTGCCTTGTGGCATTGCCATAAATTTATGCATTGCTGGATTTAGTCAGCACATGATGTGGATGGAAGCTTACACAACCAACTTTATTTTCGAAAAAGCATGGCTTATCATAATTTTAGTTTATTCTCGTAAAATGATTACTTTTTTACGACTTTATTCTTGTAAATATTTCACTTATTTATCATAATTTTGCAACTTTAATCTCATATATCAATTTATTTTGTGTCTTTTATGGTGGCCCAAATACTCATCATATATATATATTTTTAATCTTTGTTTAAATATAAGTTTTCTTGTTAAAGTAAATGCTGATTAGTGTAGCATCAATCAGTTTCCAGTTTTTCTTTTGGTATAATAATTTAAAGCAATATTGAACACTGATTGCTTACTAATAACTAAATGATTATTTATGTATTATTTTTTTCTATATCTTTGTATTTAGTGTATTCTTTGTGACTTTCTTTCGGTTGGATTATTGTTTTTTTTAATAAATAAAATTTTCATCTTATATTGAAATGCAAAGAAAATCCACCATACTGTAACACCATTCTTTTGATGAATCTCCTCATAGGAAAACCTCGGGATGACTCCCTTAAAAACAAGGTCATGGTTTTGCCGAAGTCACTCAGCTTTGACCACGTTTGTGACCAGGATGCAGAAACTGGGAGCCAGACTGAGTCTGTTCCCGTAGACAAAATGACTCCCATTGGAAACGGTGGGGAAGCGTCTCTCCTAGGCTCTCTAATCGGCCGCAGACATGCCAAGAAGCACCTGGAACCAACGGAAACCCCACCAACGCTGGAACCAGCTGAGTCCACAGAGTCTGTTCCACTCTTTTGGAAATCAGCAAGTGCTCACAATTTAACACATGACAAGAAACCTGTGCATCTGCGGACCTCCATAATGCAAAAGTCTTTAAGCGTGATTGCGAGCGCAAAGGAGAAGATGCCAGGTCTTGCCAACAAAGAGGATGCCTGCAAGAAGGTTCAGAAGGGTCAAGAGGACAAAATATTGTCAGATGTGGACGAGACTCAAGAAAATTTCCCCAAGATGATCATCAGCCAGTCAGTGGAGTACTCCAAGACACCCATGAAGATGGGCATAATGAAACAACAGGTACTGTACTACTGCGCAGTCACTAATGCATAAATCAAGTAACGAAAAGTAGTTAGAATTTAAAATCATACCCCTAATTGGAAATGAAGCTAAAAAGTGACACCCATTGTCTTTCTATAGGGGGTTAGATTGAAGATTAAACCACCTCCGATGCATGGGTAAATGTATGGAACAAATTTATACTTAGCTGTATACCAATAAGCTCCACTTTAACTTCACCTCGATCGGATGTGTTCTGTCAGTCAACATGTGGAATCACCTAATACTGCTGAAAAAAGATGAAAGCTGTAGATCTCAAGGAGCAGGGTTGGGTTGCCTTTGTCTAAATCAAGAAGACATCATGACGGGACTGAGCGACAAGCATAACTTTGCTAAGAACTTGCCCGCCTTTTTGTCAAATTTACAATCCTGTGAACTGACTGATGAAATTGACTGAGCTTTCCTACTAAAAGAAAGTCCAGCTTGTTGCTCTGAGCTTGATCTGTAAGTCATCTATAGCATCTTCTTGCTTTGTTTTTTTAAATAAATACTGTAAATGGAGATCAACCTCTTTTTTTAAAGACCAACTCCAATCATCTTGTGATCTATTTTAAAACCGTTATAATTATGATTATGGCCTTTTAGTCAAATGTTTTAAAAACGGTGTCGTTTTTTAGGACATAGATCTTGAAGCTCGCTGTGTAATTTCGACGTCACACCATCTTTTTCAAACATTTTTTTGTCTGCTCCTGATTCACAGCGATTTAAATAAAGAAATACTCAGAAATTTAATGTTAAGCTTACTTTTCTTCATACATGTCCTCCATCATCAGAAAAATATAACAATAACAGGTTAAAAACACCAAAAAACATTTTTTATTGCGTCGGTCTTTCATAAAATCCTAGAGTATTTGTTTTGGGTAAATAGGACCTATGCTTAAATTTGTTTATTTAACTGAAAGGTATCTTACACTTTCATAAAAATAAATAGAACATAACTAGAACAACAAAGCAGTATGTGGGTTTAACGACTCCTATCTTGTCATAATTGGCTTGTGCTTCGCAGGTCAGTGGCAGCCAACCATCCATTTACCCTGAGACTGGAAGGAACCTTTATGATGTGTCGGAGATTTGTCCCTGGGAGCTGGAAGAAGCTCAGACTCCCTCAGAGGGGAAGACCCAGAAGCATGTGTCCATCGCTCCTGGAGAAACCACTATGGGCCGCAGGGGCAGCAGCAGCTCTGCAACCAGCAAAGGCAGCCGATCTCAGCAGAAGCAAAAAGTAGGACAGTCGCCATCCAACAAACGTCGATCCAAAGACAAAGATGGAGAAAGGGTGGATGCACAGAAATCTCGGCCACCCAAATCCCCTCTCCCTCTTAAGCCAGATGTGTGCCCCTGGGAATTTAATGAACAGCCCATGCTGGAGGGAGATTCAGACTCCATCTCTCCTGACAGAATCAGGCGAAAGAAAAGTGTCACACCCACTGATGGTAAACCCAAAGGGCTCCACTCGGACCATTCCAAGTCTACAGGGAGCCTTTTACAGCCACCATCTCTCATGGTGGAAATCTGCCCCTGGGATTACACCAGCCCACCCTCGCCAAAGCAGGAGAGGACCTGCAGCAGTCCCACCACACACAAGAAGAAACGGAAAGGCTCCTCCTCATCCAACTACAAAGCTGAAAAGGAGAAAGGCAGAGAGAAAAGCAGGGAGAGGCGGAGCTCCTCCAGCAAGCCTCCGACAGAGAGGAGACGGGTTAGCCAATCGTCTGAATGTGGTGGGTTGGTTTCAGAGCGTCGACGGAGTTCAACAAGAGACGCAGACACTACAGAAATCAGGAGATCAGAGGCTTTTTCCCGCGAGACGGGGCACTCACACAGCAACCTGGCTCAGACTAAAAGATCACCAGAGAAGAAGAAAGAAAGCACAGGGCGCCCTGGTTTAGAACCTGAAGTCCTTGGCAGCGCAAATTTAGTTGATGTCTGCCCTTGGGACTTTCCAGAGCAAGATTCAGGCAAACGGGCATAATGACTGGGTTTAAAGTTTCCTTCTTTGTACTTCTAGTGAAAGAACCAAAGGAATGATATACTTACAATAGACTGGTTTGTAAGAGGGGTTCTTTCTAGGTCACCTCTGTGACAGCAGACTGTGACAGCAGGACAGTAGATGTTTCACCAATTTCAAATGCATCCTTCAGGCTGAATTTTCTGTTCCACTTCTAGCAAAAGTTTCCATATTTTATCACATTTGATGCAAAAGGGCAATGTGTCAAAAGATTCATACCTTTATTGACCAACTGAGGTGACAATCATTTTCACAAAATACAGGACATATTAGAAGCACATGGAGGAAACATAGAAGCCTCATCATGTGTTTTTTAAAAACTTACTATGGTCAATTTGACAGTAGTATCACAAAAGCTGGTTTCACATGCTCAGTGTAGGTCCACTGTGTTTCATAATAATCTAATCATTTAGAAATATCCAGTCAGTATTTGTCTGTTACTGATCCTCCAATAAAAACAGTCGCCTTGCACATTTTTGTGCCTTTGCTGTCAAAAAATGGCAGCAAAAACAAAGTACACCCTAACCCTTAATCCCACCCCTACCATAGTTAGCAATGCTGGGGCAAATATTACCACACAAAAACTGATTGAGGTACTCAAATTCGCTCATTGAAATGCTAATTCACGAGCACCTTCCAGTATGAACAATCCTGAAAATATAAAGCATTGCACTAAAAAATACTTCGCAAAGATTGAGTTTGCGTGACTGTCTCTAATGTATCAACAATTCCTAAATGTATCGCCCTCATTAATTAACTTTTATCCAATCGAATTTTAGCTTGTTCTTTTTTTTGGAAACTTACAAGAGTTTCTTTCTGCATTCTCATCTAAGCTTTATTCACAACTACCCTTATGGGTGGATACGGGCTGTCTGCAGGGCACAAAGGTGATCCATACAAAATGTTATAATCGTTGACCATCAGGTGACCCCGTAAGGTGAACACTTTTGCAACACGGATGTAGGTGAGACACAGGCGTGTCGTACAGCCCATTAGTGCTGTTCAAGTAGTAATTGCGCGCTCGTTGCACATCCTTGCCTGTCTGTTAGAAATAAGGAAAGTAAACAATAAGAGCATAATTTGTGCGGGCATCCTATGGCAATCTTGGAGAACTTTTGCATCATGTACACACTCTGTGTGGTCAGTAAGGAGCCAGTGGGCTCACCTCACTAATGATTGGAGTGCTCTTTAAAGGGTGCCGTCGAACAGCATCACCTGAATTCCATAAGTGTTTGTAACCTATGTTATCCTTACCAATATTTCATGATGCACTTACTGCATGCATGACAATGGTACATTATATTTTCATGAGGTGGATGCATGAGCATCGCCTGTGCCTCTATAGACATACAACCCTCTACAGGCCGCGACAACCCAAAAACCTACAGCCTACATAAATGTTGACAACAGGTACTGTTGGTTTTTGGGCCTTCGTCAGAGGCTTTTTCAAAACCCTTCCTCTGTTAGCATTCTGATTTGGAATCAAAAATGAAGACCATTCCCGTGAGACAGTTTAGTCCAATTATAACTTTTTTGGCAGCAACCTAACTAATCTCTACATCTTGTACATCTGTACATCTTGTTTTTGATCATGTGTTTGAGTATCCATGGCTTCCCAGCCTTGGTCCTTTACCACCAATGCTCACTTTAGAGAAATTTTTATTGATCACCTGGAGTTATATATAGTCAGTTAGAACCTGGGTTCTATCTGACTATCCATATTCCAAGCTAATCATTGAAAGTAAGTATTGGTTAGAGGGAAGCAAGCAGCAGACCTATAACGTTGGAAATGGGTAACGCTGACGGCAGATGTGGAAGGATTTCTTAAAAACCAGCAGGATGTACAACCTCGAGACCTGGAGTCTGACACCACGCAATTGTCAATTCTGCACATCACAGGAAACGCACGAGCATTTGTTTTTAGGAACACATCAATATCCACAAATTCCATGGTGTAGTTGAAATGCATTTATAGCACACGTCAAACAGAGATGGCGCAGCTTCATTTAATCAAGAAAAAGTGCCCATCTTTGCGCATTTCGACTAATGGGGTTCTTATCAATGACCTTTTTGAGTAAATAAAACCTTATGGGTGGAATAACTTGGTGACAGGGAATTTAGGAGGGTGCAACTCATAAATCTGACCACTCTTGATCATGCTGTTCAGATATCATGTAACAAATGATGCTGCTTTTTCATCCAGTCTCCTGGAAACTCACGCCAGATCTAGTCTTCTCAACCCACCTGTACTAGGCTGTACTTTCTGGTGTAAATGTGGCTTCACAGAGGTTAAAGAGAGTACAAATGACTCACAAGTACAACTAGCATGCCTTACTGTTAGGCCAAATGCAACATTCATGGAAACAATCTGCCAGATGGGAACCATAAGAATAACAAACACCTCAGCTAAAAGAGGAATACTGTATGCTTTAGTGGGAGTTATCTGTTTACAGTGTGTTTTTTCAGCCATTGCATGTGGCAAACTACCAAGCATCAAACGACTTATGTACTGGTCAATTTGTACTCCAATATGAAAGTGGAAATGTTGATGTTGTTGCATAAAATATTTGTTGACTTATATAACACATGATGCTCTTGAATAGTCACATTTGAGATGAGATGCAACTGAGGTGTAATGAAATATCTACAAGGCTGAAATTTGTTTGCTGTTATAGACTCCAACTCACAGCCCCGTTTTTAAAAAAAGGAGTGCTGTAGCGGAGGCTGAAACGTGGAGCATCCACACACGCACCATACTGAAAGTATTTCAAGGACCAAACCAGAGCCTGTCTTTTGTGGATTATGTGAATAATACATTTTGTCCCATACTTGCCCATTTTGTTTGCTTGATTGCACCTTCCTTTAAACCGCAATGGTTTAAGAACACTTGCATGACCAAAGCTTTGTTTCTTTCCGTGCTTTTTCTCTTAGAGTGTGAGTAATTCATCATTTTAGCATCATCTCCAAAAGCAACAACAGTCTTGTGTCAGTGACGACTCATGCAATATGGCCATGCACAGTAGTCAGTTCAGCTTGACAGCTGTGTATGCATGACAGCAAGAATACTGGAATCACTTAGATCACCTTGAAGCTTAAATTAGTCATTGCATATGAAATACTTAGAGGAGACCACGTGGCATTTTTTTAAATGTACCCCAGGCATTTTTTTTCTTCCATGGACTGGCTGTGTGAGAGCAGATTAAGAAACATGACCCACCTCTTGAACTTTTCCCTTTGGCGACGTCGGAGGCTGTTTGAATGGGAATGCCATCATTTGGCCACTACATGTGTTTTATGCTAACTGTGCAGTATAGTGTGCTCCCAATCATTAGAGACTGTTGTAGCATCCACATGGGATTATTTATACTGTGCATTCACATTGTGTTGCATGTATATACAGTTAATAATGGTACAAGTTCTGAATTAAATGTTTCTATAAAACCAAGTGCTTGCTGAGTTTGTGTTCATTCTCTTGTCCTCACTGGAGTTTGTTTTAGGTTGTATCATGAATATGCATGACATGACAGTCTGCAGCTCTTCTGCAGAAGGTTAGCCCTTGTGCTATCCTAGGCACATTAACATTGGGAGTTGGGTCATCTGGACCCCACAAGACAGTGCACTGAACTTTTTTTCTTCAATGATTTGTGATCTTCACTGGTGTCCATGGATTACATGAAATCCTCTTCACTTTTATCCACCTTTGTCATTGTAGGGAGAACACATCAATGCAAGTATGGGTGGGGTCATAGGATAGCACAAGGGTTAAGGCTGGTGAGGGACACTTGCTTGTTTGTGTTAAAACAAAGAAAATAAAGTCATGTGCTGTTAATGATTTAAGAAGCTTTCTAATTTATCTACTACTGCCACCATGTGGAGGAACAACATGTCTGCATCTTTTTTGTAAAAATGAACCTGAAATGATTCCAACTGTATCAGAATTATCCTTGTTTGGTGTTCGAATCAAACCCCCAAATGTTTTAGTAGGGGAACAACTTTGTGTGCACAAAGGTTTTCCCAGGGGGCTGACTAATATGGGCCCCTAGGCACGACCCTTCATGCTAACTCTGTAGCTACTGGGGGGCTTGAGTCCGGGTCTCCCTGTGCCAGTCTGGATAAAACACAGGGTTGTGTCAGGAAGGGCATCCGCCATAAAAAGTCTCTGACAAAACACCTGTGGGAATCAGTGAAAGCAGCCCGACGAGACATGCCAAAAGGTGAACACATTCTATATTCACCGGAAAACAGACTACACTAATTAAGATTCTTGTCAGCAGCGTGGTGCTATATGTGAAACTAAACCATACCCTTTGAGAGGAAAGTATTGGTGTAAAAGTCAGTTTTCACATATTTGACATATTTTGACATATTTTGACATAAATGATTGCGCAACCACCATCATTTAAAAAAAAAGAAAGGTTATTACTAAAAGCCCACACCAAACATTTCAGTGTGTGTGTGTGGACAGGCCCCGCCCTTTTTGTACTACATTTGAACCTTACCGTAATGATAAACAACCTGTAAACTTGTTGCTTTATGCTGCTTCATGGTCTTATCCCCCCTCCCCTTCCATTATCACTCTCCTACCCCTCTCTCTAACATCCCTCCCTTTTTCTTCCCTTCTTTCCTTTTCCGTCCGGTCCAACACCCAAGATTTTCAAACATGATTGATATTAATAAAGTTTGGCCTCAATTACAAAAGGGGTTTATTCAGACATACCTTTGGTTTGTCTGAAGATTAATAACCCCTATTGTGAAAGTAAAATATGTCCAACACAAGAGGCCCTCAGCTCTCATCTGTCTGCCCAGCTGTTGGACAGGACAAGTTAGAAAAAAAAAAAAATTTAAAAGCCCACACCACTAAAAAAATTGTCTTTTGGGTGATTTTACCATGTTCTTGTGCCCATTTTTCAGATGATGGAGGACAAGCATATAAGGAAAACTAACCTCAGAATTGCATTAAAGAGTATATCTATTTTCAAATTGTTGTGAATCAGGATCAGATGAAAAAATTATGCTGTTTGAAAAAGATAGTCATTGTGATGCAGAAAACACGCTGGGCGGGCCACAGGCACCCTGCTCTGCTCCATTCTGATGCATCCACTTGCAGAAAATAGATCCATGTACATCTTTGTTGTTCTCTTCTGAGCTGGAATCAGGCTCTAAACTGTACAGCTGGATAGCTCCAATATTTCTCGTTATCTTGGTTGCTCCAGTAATATTAGCTTAGGGGTGTGAGCTAAAGGGAGACTTCATACATATGGATGTTGGGAAGTGGGGCGGACTTACCCCATGCCAATGGTCCTGCTCACAACTCAGAGGTGAATTTCTAATAAACTCCTGCCGCTCTGCAGAAACCATCTTCAAGTTTTTAAAGTCTTGTTTTATCCAAGTTTCCTTACGATCCTAACATAATTTAAAGAGGATTTTTGTTCAGTTTCAAGCCCCTTTTCTGCAAATTAACATAAATACATAGGGGAAAGAAAAGAATACAAAAGAAAAAAAAAACTCCTCCCCTCATACACCCATTTTAATTTGCCCCACCTAGCATGACAGCTGACGTCACCGCCCCAGCCCAGCCTTCTTGGAGCGCACAAACGCAGCATCAAGGCTCAATTTAACCATCTACAGCTGTGAGGAAAACATGGGGAACGTGCAGGTGAGATAATCAGAGTTCACATTATTCCATGGCAAGTAATTTTTTACTTAGTTTAATCCTAAAATGGTGTAAATATTAATACAAAATATAATTTAAAAAAAAAGGAAAAATGATACCTTGTTTTTTTTATTCGGGATTGGTACTTGCGCAATGAAATTGAGTACAGGGAGAGTGCCTCGTCATGCAGAGGAAGGAAAACAAGGAATTTCTTAGTGATCTGATCAATAGACCCGCATTGTGTTTAGGCCGGGGTGGGTGGGCGAGGGGGGCAGAGGAGGCTACTGCAACTGCCGCCGCACCCATGACTCAGCGCTTACCCCAGGCGCACCCTGCTCCTGCAGAGATCTGCTTCCTGGATGTTTACTCCAGTTTCATTTTTAAAGACTGTCTTAATTAAATAGGCGTCATCTCTTTAAGTTACTTTTAACTGTAGTGGATGAAAAGTAATGTTTTATTTCTTCTTTTCTAGCCCACCATCGTCCCATATGAGGATTTTGACGTCATAGCTGACATAAAAGCTTTAAGAAAAGCATGTAAAGGGTTGGGTAAGTTCAAGATGGTTAATTGTATACAATACTATCAAAGCTTTTCTAAATTAATGTTTATTTTGATAATGTTATGTTGAAAATTAAAAAACAAAATCAGTTGGGTTTTTTTTAGGATAATTAGTTTTAAATTTTAATTTTTTTAATTTCCTTTATAATTTTGTGCATTTGAAATCAGTTTAATAGCTTTTACAAGGTGAAACAATATGTCTGTTTTGCTTTGCGATTTTCAGGGACAGATGAGGAGGCCATCATCAACATCCTGGCCAATCGCTCTGCAGCTCAGCGAGTGGAAATAAAACAGGCCTACTTTGAAAAGTACGATGATGTGAGTTTCCGCCCACCTGCCTGTCTGTGTCTGTATCACACAGCACAGCCATTCTCATGTTCTCGTGTGCGCTGTGGTTTTTCAGGAGCTGGAGGAGGTCCTCAAAAAGGAGCTAACAGGCAGCTTTGAGAAAGCCATCGTTGCCATGTTGGACCATCCTCACGTCTTCTTTGCCAAAGAGCTGCGGAACGCCATCAAGGGGGCGGGTACTGATGAAGCAGTGCTGGTTGAGATACTGTGCACTGCCACGAATAATGTAAGGGTCTTCTCTGAAAAAGTTTATCAAACTTGTTCCGTTTATAAACCGGGACTTCTATCAGATCGGTAAGGGGTCAGGGTGAAGATTACGGGTTGAATCCCCAGTTGGGTTATGCCAAAGACATAGCATAAGGGTTTTTTTAAGAAATGCATCATCATTATAGTTCCCAAAGCAAAAATATGGCAAAATCTTTCTGGAATTGATACAGTTTTATATAAGGTAAAAGGTATGTCTGAGTACACACTAGGCATTTGACCACATTCTACTGTTTACAAGCGCATGTCCGCCACCTACAGTTGGAAGAGGTTTGATGCAAAATGTTGAAATGATGTATATCTCGTGATTAGGCACGAAACGGTTCGGTTCATTGCTGGTGTCCTTGCAATGGTGGATGGGGATTACCATCATATCAGAAGAGTGGCCTTGGTTTATCTTTATTTTTATTTGAAATCAAACACAGACAGGCTTGTCGCCTCGTCATCGTTCACCAGATAAACCGAATCCATACATCACTATCAAATCCGAGTACCAATTGGTCAAAGTTCCACGCAATGCACGTTTAATGGCCATACGTTTTGTACGTAGAGCCCGAAAACCATCGTAAAAACTTGCATAGCTCCATGTGAATGCGGAAACCCGGAAAGCATGTTTATACGCCTGAACACGCGTGGCCGAGGGCGATGTGAACGTAGCTTCAGAGAAAGAGACTGTCAGAAGACAGGAAACACTATTCACTGTGTCATCTGCTGTTTGTGTTGGTTCTGCCATGGCCGAGCTGGCAAGGGACACAACAACACTGATGACAAAAAAACATTTAGGTGTTTATTAAGAATAAATGAAATTGGACCTGGAGGTTTAAGTGGGCTCAGGCCTGGTCTCCAGGTGTGTTGATGACAGCGCAGAAGCTCAGAAAAGGGTGACGTCAGGCCAATAAATGTTTTTAGCCAGAACATTGTCACCCCTTCAGACCAAAGCTGCTCAGAGATTTAGATCACTAGAAAGGGGGCAGAGATCTGGCAGATTGGAATCATCAGCCTGGCAAAAGCCAAGACAACGAACAGAGGAGAAAAAAGTTATCTGGCAGATCTGCACACCCACAGCTCAGACAGAATTCAGGGCAGAACTTTTAAAATGTTTATTTAAGATACATCCAACCTTTATATATTTGTATTTTCTTTATAAATTTTAAAATAGTGAGTCCAAATATACCTCTTAAAATACATGCAGACTGGGAAGGACATCATTGCTGCCATAATAAAACCCTCTTTTTAAAGCAAAACGATATCTCTTCAAAACACCTTATTTTGATTTTTACCCACAGGACATCTTGAGCTACAAGGAGGCTTATCTCCAAGGTATGTATTTTAGTAATCTTAGTCACAGAGCAGCTCCTTTCATTTGCCTTTTTAAAAATGATATTGCTAGGTAAAATACACTTTTAGCTGTCACATTTCTATTGCCAACAGACTAGTAAGATGGTTATTTTTTTTCTCTCCATAGTTTATCTCCAACCAGAATGTATTTGGATTATTTCTGTACATATTTGGTTGACATTGTGAACTGAATTGCTTCGGTCTCTTATTTCAGCCCATGAGCGTGACCTGGAGGCAGATATTGAGGATGACACAAGTGGAGATGTAAGGAACTTGCTCATCTCACTGCTGCAGGTAGGAAACAATCCAAATGTTTTTTAGACCATGAAAAGCACTTTGAATTTTTGCACATTTTTTGTTTTTCACACCATGACTCGGATAATTGTTCTCCAGCTCGTTTATCGCCCACTAAGGCATTTATCACTGGCATGCACAGACATTTTTTGTAGTTCTTTCGCAGCCTCCACCATTCTCTGTCCTTTTCTCCTTTTTCCCCTGAAAAAAGGAAAGAACAGAGGGACTCATTCTGTATTCTACAGCAACGAACTCCTGTAACCTTCAAAATTTTCCGTCAGCAGATACTTTTTAAACTTTTATCACAGTTTCTTGTTATCTCTGCTTTCCCTCTCCTTGACTGTATTTCACAAATATTTGACATCACCTCCAATTTCTTGAGCCTTTTACTCCACCTTTTTCCCTAATCGACACTTCTCTCCTCATTTTTTCCCGCAGGCAAGTAGAGATGGAGGTTATGAGGTTGATGAGGATTTAGCCGACCAGGATGCTTCATCTTTATTCGAGGTGTGTTTTTAGATCAAAGTTGACTGGAGATTTTCCCAACCTGTTTGATGTTGTTTTAATAGGTTTGTATTAGTACGGTATATAGTTAGTGGTTAGTATTCTTCCTCAGGTTTCAGTGGATCGGAAAGTTAACACTGACATCATAACACTGATCAGACAAAATTACAATTCATATGCATATGGCTGTTAAAGCATCAGTTGGTGTGAAAGTAAGATCTTGTGATTGCTCCTTAAAAAACAGTTGTCAAATTGATTTACTAAATTCTTTTTGCAGTTTTTAACAATTCTGTATTTTTTGTGTCTGTCTAGGTGTAAAAATGTTGGTACAGTTTACTAATAATTTAAAAGCATTTTATATTTTTGAGATTATTTATTATCTATTTGCTTTTTTAATATAGCTATGGCATCAAGGTAATTTCACCTTTGTGAGATCAATAAGTTATATTCTATTCTAGTTTATTCTATTTTTAGTCTATTATATTCATTAAATTTATATAAAAAAGGGAAATAAAACAGCTAACTATTGTCTGTATTTATAAACATACCAAATTTTTAAACTTCTCAAATTGAAAATTATATAATTTTTAAATACTGGTTAAAAACCAAAAAAGAAAACCCATAGATAAACTTTTTTGACATATTCATGATAAAACTTGTGAAATATGCAGGTTCTATTAATTTGCTTTGTGTTGGAAGAACCAATTGGATTTTGTGATAGCTTCATTGTCTGTGTTAGCTTTTTGAATGAACTTTTCCAGATAAACATTTGCATAAAGTTGTTGTTTTGAAAACTAAAAATACCCCAAATGGCATTAAAAAAATAATGTGTCTGACCATTTATCATTGATAAAATGCTAGGAAAACACCAAAACAGGAATATTTCGAATTCTGTAACATATGTAATGACTTTTTTTTTTTAAATGTCACTGTGTGCTTTTGTTGAGTCATTGTGACATCATCAGTCGTCTTCTTAGCTTCCAGGGAATTATTCTTCATCTGACTATTAAAAGTTAAATGAAAATTGATAGCAAATTGATTTTCTGAGTGAATCGATGGCAGAGATGCCCAGCCTTTCATGCTGTTGCACATGCTCAGGAAAATGATGGGTTGTTTCTTGCTTTTCTGCCTCTCAGGCAGGAGAGGGCAGGTTCGGCACAGATGAATCCACCTTCACCTACATCCTGACACACAGGAACTACTTACAGCTTCAGGCCACTTTTAAGGCCTATGAGGGGGTATGTACTCTCTTCCACACTTACAGGAGATCCTAAACCCTTGGCATTAAGTGTGGACCTCCTTTCAGCTGTCAGATACAGACATTTTGGACACCATTGATGCTGAGGCTACAGGAACTCTGAAGGACTGCTACACCACACTTGGTAAGTGGAAACAGCATAATTCACAGTTTTTTTTTACATTTAAACGTTTTAATTTCTGCTGTAAACATCTACAGTGAGATGTGCAAAGAACCCACAGCTGTACTTTGCCAGACGCCTCAATGCTGCAATGAAGGGTCTGGGCACGGATGAGGACACACTTATTCGCATCATCGTGGGCCGCTCTGAGGCAAGTGCCTTTTTGTGTACCCGTATTGTGCTGAAAGAACAGTGTTGCAACACTTGGTTTGTTCTGTTCTGTCCTTAATCCTGGCTGGAAAAAACACACATTTCCCAACAACAAATACCTTTGTTTTGAACCAAAACTTTATCAGCTCATAATTTGGTTGTTGAAATTTAACCTGAATAATAATAAAATATTGTGTACGTTTCATTTTAGTGGTACTGTTAAAAAATGACAACTTGGTTAAAAATGTAATTAGAAGCAAAAGTGAAAGTAATGTTACACCTAATTAATTACTTACATATTAAAGGGTCTATGCCAAGCAAAATAATCTTTTTTTAAGCTTTCAAGTGTATTATAATTTAATGACCTTTGAAAATAAGTCATATTTTTAAAAAAAATCTATCTTTCATGTGCCAAAGGTAATATAATCATATCTATGGATATAGTTTACTGTGGAGGGCTTAAGAAAAGCATGATAAAAGCCCTTTATATTGTTTCTTCTTAAAATTCATCCAAAACACTGAGCAAAAATAAAGTCAGTATAAATAAAGTTGTTTGTTTAATGAAGTTGTTCATATTAATATGTTAACTGTAACACAGTACTCAGGTTGTTGTACCATTCTAGAGATAACGCTAAAAATAATTTTTAAACTTTAAACCAAATTCTACACAACAGTTGTTTTACTGTTTGTACAAAAACCCATCTGTCGTTTGTCAGTCTAAGAACTTAGTAATGGCAAACTGAGAATTACCCAAGATGCAATGGAGAAGAATGAAAAAGTGCAATCATTTTGACAATCTCATAAACAAACGATTTTACCAAGAAATGAGACCAGAAGCTAAAACCTACTTTGCTCCATTTTTGTGATTTCAATCCCACAGATTGACCTGGAGACGGTGAAAGAGATGTATCTGGAAAAATATGACGTGACCCTGAAAGACGCCTTGGATTCTGAGTGTGGGGGGGACTTCAAGCGTCTCCTCATTGAGATCCTGCACTGACCCCAACCCATCTTAAGCCTTAATTATATAGCTTTATATCCATCATTACCCTCAATTCTCATTTATCATGCTATCTTCACTTTATAAACTTCTTCAACCATAGTTAACTCTGTCATAAATTACAAGTTTAATAGTCAAACGTTTGTCTTCTTATCCGCACTAATTCATACAGATAACCATACAGCAGTGACGTGCAGTGAGGTTCACGGGTGGTGAGGCGCTGACGTCATCAGTCAGATTTGAAAACAAATAAACCCTACAGAGTAATTTATTCACCATTTGATTAAAGTTGAAGCGTGTTTGAATTTGAATTTCAAAATTTTCCCTCCGTTTACAAACAGTAAACAAAAAATCCCCAAAATTGCTATTATTGGATCACTTTTACTTACAAATGAAGTCTTAAAAATAGTGTTTGATTTTTTTATCATAAAAAAGTACATTCATTTATTTGTGTAGGGCTTTTCATTCCAGTTCAAAACACAAAGTGCTTTACATAAAAGGAAATAAAAGTCATAAAATATGAAAATGAATTAAAACAGCCTCCCCTGACTGCATGTCACTGCCATACAGATATTTGTCCTCTTCCTTTTCTCCCTCACTTTTTGCCTTTTCACACAATCAATGCTGCTCCAATTCCAACTTGTGAACACCCAAACCGTCAATCATGCAACTTTTAATATTTAAATGCCTGTAAAAACATATTATCTATACATGTATTTGAAAGAGTTACTTGGTTGTCTTTTTGCGTTACCTTTATACTAAATGTGGTTTTAAATTCTGTCTGCTTACAAGATACCTTGTTTTTAAATTCATATTGACCACATACACTGCAGGAACATAACTATATGGTATCTGTAATCTGTTCAGTGCAATCTTTTAATATAACAACTCTTTGTATAATGAGGCATCTAATTGTACTTGTAAATCACAGTGGAAGTCATTTAAATTTTTTGTATATACTTTTAATTAATTAAAGAGCAACCACATTACATGTGTTCCATTAAAAACAATGTTTTAAGTGACATTTATTTGGTTGTTACTGCAAATCTTGGTTTAACACACATTCCTTAATAAATGTTAAACTGACTAAAACTGTTTGATATAATTTTAGTTTCCTATATGGGGCAGTGTTGTACCAGTTTGGAGAGATGTGTGGTTTTGGGTGACTCACAGTAGAAACACTTTTGCATGTTTTTTACACTGAATGTTTTTTTTTGTTTTTTTGGGGGGGTATTATAATTAGTAATATAACAAGCAGATTTCCTATTTAATTTATTTTCCATCTAGTTATTTTTGGACTTTGATTTTCAAGTGTTTAGATCTGGGTTTCTTACTAGAGTGCTTCAAAAAATACTGACATATTTGTGGTTGATTTTTGTGAGGGAGGTATAAAAAAACTAGAAAACAAGTGTGAAATGCTTCCAGATGGGCTGACACATGAGTAAACATTTTTTTGCCTTCCTCCCTGCAGCTCAGCATCTTCCTGGAAACTTCTAACAGCTCCTGTTCAAGGGCTAATGCATAGAACGCACCTGCTTTCTCCACATTCCTGCTATACCTGAACATTTGCAGGCTGGGCTCCATCTGCAGTTCTTCATATCTCAGTCTGGCCGTCCATCTGTATGTCTGGACGAGACGTGTCTGCAAACACAGACACGTGTTTGCAGGGAAATGCGATGAAAGTAAGAAAATTGGGGGAAATTCTCTTATTTATTTTGCCAATATGGCCAAAGTTGGAAAATGTTTGTTAGGAAGGTATTTCTTTCTCATGGCAATGACTTTTTTTTTTTTTACACAAGATCTGATTGCAATTATCTTGGGGATTTCTGGGGGGACTTTTGGAAAACTGTCTCCATCCCAGAGACATTTTGTTCTTTGGTGACTGCAAGGAAATTTAAACATGAATCGCTGCATAAATGTTTTAATCGTCAGCTGGTTTATTGTTTTACTCTAAAAATATAAAGCTCTCCAAGGTTCTTAGGAAGTCTGAACCCACTCACTTTCTTCCACCTGTACTTCATTATCCAGTGCCAATATTCTGGGCCAACAGGCCATACCTGAAAGACATTTTACATTTATCAGTTTTAAGTTACCTTCCCTTATCCATCTTAACTTTAAAGGGGTTTCAGTTTGACCAATTGCTATTTTTTCACGGATTCAATATTTTCATTTGAATTGTTTTTAATGATTTTGACCAATGTTTTTACAGGATTAATCCTCATTAAAGGAAATAATCTAATCATTATTTTTGGCTCCAGAAAATGGTGAACCTTAAAGCTGCTTGTTAAGGTTCCTGATCCTTGGAAAAAGTTATGATTTATTGACTCCAGGACACTTTAGCCTGGAAGTCATGACATCAAAGAGTGAACAAAGGAAAAAAAAAACATAAACGGTCTCCTGGCTTTAACAGAAATTGATCCCGGGATCGTGGCGTACCTTTTGATCTTGTGCCAACGCTGTGCTGTATCCTGGAACTGAGAGGAAGTCCGTAAGCAGGTTAACAACAGCGCTAATATAACTTCTACAGACTAAATAACTTATTAAAGATCTAAGCTTTGATAAATAACAGGAAACACCTGGTGACTTCCATCCAGTCTCTGCACTTCTGTAAGGGAAATGCACCTATTGAAAATGAAGCTCAAAGAGTAGGATATTAGCAAAATAGTAAAGTTAAGTGATCAAACCATTATATCATGTCTTTCAGTTGTGTAGAAGTTGCAAACCATCTGGTAAAACAATTACTTTTATTATATAACATGTCTATTTCCTAACAATTCATTTAGGTTAACTGGACTGTAAACCTTTGAATATTAGAAAAAGGCTTTCAATTCTGTGAGGTTTTGGTGACCTGTCTCTGAGTCCAAATGTGCAAGGTGGCTATTAAAATAGGCATGCAGAACATATATGCAGTGGATAGAGGCAGCTAACATGAAACACATGCCCCTAAAGGCACTCTCCAACCGCAAAGCAGCACCGGCAAAAAAAAAACATTGTCACCATGAGAACGATCTGTAAGTCCTTTAGAATAACTAAACTGGGAAAAAACAGATGAAGGTAAAACATGGAAATTTAGTAAATGAAAAACAGAAGGCTCAAGATGAAGAAATGATTTCCAGATGACTTCAGTTAAGAATATTTGTTTAGAATCGTTACTGTGGGCTGATTGATGACATGATTTAGTACCAGTAGTCACATGAATAAGAAGAATTCCCATGATGTTAAATACCGTATTTTCCGCACTAGGGCGCACCGAATTATAAGATGAACTGTCAACGAATGGTCTATTTTTGAACTTTTGTCATATAGAAGGAGGTCCAAACTATAAGGCACATTATACGAGACAAAAGACTTAGAGATAAATTAGTCAGGCTTCATTAACTGTGTTCACAGTAATTCTAGACCTTATTTGTAGCATTTGTATTGTTAGAAGAGTTAGCTGCATTAGCATATATACACAATACCTGCAACTCCCAACCTTGTTAGTAGCATGTAAGGAAACACAATCGGACACCGCTACACGTTAGCTGTGTGGTATTTACAATACCACTCAACCTTGTTTCCAACCATTGACTGTAAACATAATGGGACGAATCACGTCTGTCAAGAACTGATGGTGGAAGACCCAAAATGCAGGAAACCAGACATGGTGACAGAAAATAAAACATTTAATAAACAAACTGAAAAAGACAAAACCCATGGAGCAACAAAAAGGTGACACAACAGAGCAGTTGACTTGACAACCAGACACTTAAATAGACTGAGGGCAATTAACTAAAATGACGACAGCTGTGGATCATGATGAACCTGACGCTAGTGTGACTGAGGGCAACTCATAACATGATCAAAAACCGAACAGAACCACAGAACCCTTACCGCGTCACCCATAGAAAGTGCCTTGCTTCCAGTTCCAACTAAATTTGGCCAGTTCAGTCACCATTTTTCCCCAATAAATGTCTGTCGCCATGTTGGAACCAGATTTCCTCAGTAAGTTGTGATTGGTGTGTCTACATTTCTGTGGCAACCACTCTCTCGAATCATAAGTGAGCATATTGGAAGGCCACACCCCTTCCACTGAAAGCAGGCTCGAGAGAATCTGTCAATCAAATGCTTTGAACGTTTGACACAAGGTCACCTATTTAGATTGAGGCATCTGATTGGTGCGTTTATAACTTAAATAACTTGCGCTGCAGAACAAGTATGAAATATCTTCATTAGGATCAGCAAAAACCTGTCAATAAAAGGTATCAAAGCAAGAATGGTTATTCTGACAAACATAATGATTGACTAATAGCTGTTTATTTATCAATAGAGGTCTAAGGGATTTTGGCTTTTTGGGACCAACGAGTACTTACTATTTGGAATGCAAGGGGTTTTTCAGTCCAGTTCTCTTACACTTTCCATGTTTACAACATATAAAAAAAACAGAATGATACCACTTAAACAAACATTTCTATGACTATGCTAACTTCTAACTTTAGTAGCAACACGTAAAAAAACATAGTCTGATATTGCTACACGTAAGTCACATTAACTTATTTACAATAACACCGAACCTTGTATGCAACTTGTAAAATTGTTTTTTTTAAAACAGCCAGACATTTGAACAGAGAACTGTGTACCTCTAAAGTCTCTTTTAACATCAGTAACACAACCAAAATTAATGCATACATAAGTTTCTCCGGATTATCAGGCACACTCTTGTGTTTTAAAAAAATTAAGACTTTTTAATGTGCCTTATATTGCAGAAAAAACGGTAGTGGGAAAGAATTAAAAAAAATTTTTTCTTAAATTAGACAGAAACTGTTGAACATATTTATGAAGACATGGAAAAGTGGCAGCCTTTCTTGGCAAAAAGAAATTACACAACTGGCTTCTGTTTAGACTTCCAAACATTACCACACAAAGACGCCAGTTTTCCTGATGTTTTGTGCTGAACTACATGCAGAGGTTGGCAAGATACGACACGTTAAATGTCTGCAATGAGACAACGTTTCAGACTTCCCTTCTGTTTGAAATAATTCAGAATTCAAATGAAACAGCCTCGTCGCTCCAAATTTGTGTGAAAACTTGAAATTATAGCTCTGCAGCAAAATGAAAACATTTTGTGTGTTTTTTCTTTTCTTTTCCCTATTCTGTATACTGTATAGGCAAATACATTTTACTCTACATCTACCAGGTGGGGTCCAAAGATATAGCCGGACACTTCAACTAACTGCGTAAAAACCCAAACCTTGTGCTGCTCATATGTTTTGCTTTAAATAAAATTATCAGACAATGTTTAAAGACCCACTCCAATGAAAATGTCATTTTTGGTGTTTTTAACCCTTGTGCTATCCTAGGCATTTTAACATTGGGAGTTGGGTCATCTAGACCCACTAGACAGTGTGCTGAACCTTTTTTCTTCAATGATTTGTGAACCTCACTGGTGTCCATAGATTACTTAAAATTTTTCCACCTTTATCCACCTTTGTCATGGTAGGGAGAACACGTCAATGTAAGGGTGGGGTCATCTAAGATAGCACAAGAGTTAATATGTTCTTGTGGTATTTCTATGATGATTAAGGACATTAATACAGAAAATTTAGCATACAATTTAATTTCTGACTATTTCCTTATTTAAATCAGGAGTAGACAAAAAATGTTGTTGGAAAAAGCTTGTAGTTGTGACATGGGTGCCACAATCGGCAGACCACAAGCTCCCTGCTCTGTTCCATTCTGGTGCATTCACTTGGAGACAAATAGATCCATGTACGTCTTTCTTTTCCTTATCAGAGCTAGCATCTGGCTCCAAGCTGTATGCCCGGATAGCTCCAATATTGCTCGCCATTTTTGTTGCACTAGTGTTGTTAGGGTAGGGATGTGAGGGGCTGTAAGCTAGTGGGAAAGCACGTAAACATATGGATGATGGGAAGTTGGGGGACGCTCACTCCTGACCAATAGTTCTGTCCACAACTCGGAGGCAAATCTTTTGATGAACTGCCACCAGTCTGCAGAAACTGTCTTAGAAAACTTCACAGTTTTGTTTTTTAAAAGATGATTGGAGTGAGACTTTAAGCATTTGTACATTATTTATAATCTGGTTAGCTGTTTCCTCTAAATTTTATCTAATCCAGCCAACAATGGTGGAAACGTTGGTTAGACTTCCTATTAAAATCTAACAAAATAAGGTTATTTGGGTAAGTTGTTCTTTTTTTTTTTTTGGAAATGTCTATTTCTCATGCTGCCACCCAGAATATTGACACCCCACTTCCTGTTTGGTGGCTTATCTGATTGACTCGTCCACGAACGCAGTCCAGTATGAAAAAGACAACCGTGCCATTATGAACTCTGAAAGAGGCCCTTAGACTCACACTCGCCCACTCGCTGCCTTCAGGCTTCTGGCCAGCCACCTGCTGAGCCAAAGCAACAGGGCGGGTCCCTTCGGTGTCATGCCGCTGCCCCAAACCCTCAGCATCATTCCTCCTGAGAAGAGTCACCTTGACTAAGTTGCAGGAGTGAATGAGTTTAAGATCCAGAGCCAGGCTAACTGTCCCACTCTCTTTGAAGATGAAATCCCGTCTCTGGTCTGATGATCCTTTTCCAAGCAGCCCGATCTGTGACACCTGAGGGGTTGTCTGGCGAAAAAACAGAGGCTTGTTTCTAACTGCTCCAGAGGGAAGGCCGGCGTTGGCCACAGATGCAGACAGAGAGGAAGTAATGGCAGCAGGGACCCAAAATAAACTGAGGAGACTGATGCCTGTTTCATCGCCGAAGAAGCGCACGTTGCACTGAGCAGGAGACAAGATCTCAAAGCTAATTGCATCCCCAGGGCTGACTTTGGCCGTTCCAGACAGAGAAATCGATGTGTCCCGGTAATGAACACCTGGCTTGAAAACTCGAAATAACTCCATCCCTGTTCCGTTCTGGTTCAGATATGCCACAAGCTGGAAACCCTCACTTATGCATGCTTGCCCCATCGAATACAAGGCTTGCTGGAACACAAAGCGCACAGCACCACTTTCCGCAAAACGAACCCCGCGTCCATCATGAGTCAGCCCCATGACGTAAGGATCAGAGGTGGAGATAGTGCGGAAGACTGGACGGTAGTTTGTATGGTAATGAGCAGAGACCATCGCCTGTGCTGTCATGGCAACAGCACCAGTGTCGTGGGACAGCCAGAGGAGGTTGAGTGGAGCTGCTGAGGAGTCATACAGCTGCAAGCCTTCACTGCTTTGATTACAGTGATGACTGGCACTCCGGAGGAAAACGGACAACTTCTGACCTGGTGCAACCTCAGCTACCCCACTGATGCTGACGCTTTGGATAGACCTCTGCTCCCTCTGCTCCACCCGCACGCCACTCAGGTCGCGGCCGTTTGAGCCATCTGTGTCGTTCAAACGAAGACAAACTTGGATGAAACTGCGACAGCCGTGACTCAGTCCAAGATTCCCATCCAACCAGACCAGACCATGCTCCCTCAGAACCAGATACCCATTCTCCACTGAAACCAGACCCGCATCCCCTCTTCCCTGGATGTGAAGCTGCATGCTGGGGAAGGCGAGTGCCAAGAAGCGGTGTTTTTCTCCCTGCAAACTCAAGTCTCCAGCCCAAGAAAGAGACAGCGCCTCACTGGCGGCAGCTGCAGGACCTAAGCACACCGTATCTGTAACAAAAGAACAAGGAGATGCCACGGGTTCTCCGTCACAGTCGCTGCACGCCTGACACTCATCCATGTCCGAGTTAAAGAAGTAGCCATGGCCGCACAGTCCGGAGGCAGCGTCTCTCATGGTCATACCCTGGCATCGGAACCCTCCTGGACACATAACAAGGAAACAAGTTTGAAAGGCTTAAATGAAGAGACCAGAAAATGTTTACGTACTTAAAGTTTGAAAATGATGCAAAGTACCTGGGGTGTTTGAACATTTTTGTTGGTCGCCACATAACCCGGACATTTCCAGGCATTCATCTCTGTCCTGTAATGACAATCATACTGTTACTTTTACTCAGCAGCTGCACAATAATGGAAACATCTTCTGTAACTTTGTTGAATGCATTCTTTAAAATAAAAATAAAAATTAAAATGATGAGCTACTCCACTGCTCAAAAGTCACTGTTTTTTCATTGATTTTTTTTTTAATACATGAAGTTGTCAAGCTCCAGTGACAGAGGATCAGAATGCTGACCTGACATATCCTGTCTGCGTGGACTGAACACTGAGCCACCAAGAAGAAACCAGGTGGACAAACGGTGCACTTTTCACAGCGAGGTTGGCTGTTGCTGTAGCTGCAGTACTCCTCATGTCCACACCTGCCACAGGCCACCTGAGAATGACCCACCTGATGGAATTAACAAATTAGCCAAGTAGAAGTGTTTACAACATTTTGTCAAAATTTAGGAATTAGCGCAATTTGATCAAAGATGTGTTTGTTTTTGAATTCTTTCTTGAAGTTTTTTTTTCCCTCAAAACTATTTTGTATTATTTTATTTAGTATTGTGACAGATGCTTTACATAAATGTACAAACGTTGGCACTTCAATTAATATAATGAGGAGTTATTTCATTGAAACAAGCAAAGATAATTTTTCGTTCTCTCAAAATCAAAAAGGGAAGGAAAATCAATCAACAGTTTTAAAGACCTGCACGGTGCTGCAGGGCTGCACGGTGGCGCAGTGGTTAGCGCTCTTGCCTCACAGCAAGAAGGCCCCTGGTTCAAGTCCCGGCTGGGGGACATGAAAAATACATCAATTGGGGACCTTTCTGTGTGGAGTTTGCATGTTCTCCCCGTGTATGCGTGGGTTTTCTCCGGGGACTCCGGCTTCCTCCCACCGTCCAAAAACATGCTTCATAAGTTAATTGGCAACTCTAAATTGTCCATAGGTGTGAGTGTGAGAGTGCATGGGTGTGTGATTGTGGACGTTCTACCCTGAGACAGACTGGCGACCTGTCCAGGGCATCCCCTGCCTACGCCCAAGTAGCCGGGATAGGCTCCGGCAGCCCCGTGACCCCGAAAGGGACAAAGCGGTACAGAAAATGAATGAATGAATGAGTTTTAAAGACCCCCGCAGATGAAAATTGTGTTTTTACTGTTGGTGAAGGCTCTTGTTTGTCCAGGTGGCGTTGTCTTGAAGTTGGATTTTTTTGTGTTTTTAACATATTCTTGTTGCATTTTCGCCATATTAGAGAACATTTATAAGGAAAAGTATCATTGGGACATATAAGTTACTACAGCAAGCCACAAGCTCCCAGCTCCACTCCATTCTGATGCACTTGCAGAAAAAAAGATCCATGTACGTCTTTGTTTTCCCCGTCTGAGCTGACATCTGGCTCAAAACTGCACAGCTGGATAGCTCTAATATAGCTTCCCATTTTTGATGTACCAATAATTTTGGGTTGGGGTTGTGATGGGTTGAGCATGTAAACAGAAGGGGAATGGTGCCGGCTTATTCCACGCCAACAGTCCCACCTACAACTCAGATGTGAATTTCTAATTAACTATTGTTGCTCTGCGAAACTATGTCCTAGAAAATGACTTTTTTTCTTATTTTGGCTAAAACAGCATAATCTTACTTGAAAAACCACTGGGAACATTTTTAAAACTGATGAAAAGAAGTTATATAAATCAATTTTTAAAACTGAGGCCTATAGGGTATGCATATTTTTCAAACTTATTTTTTCTAACGTTCCTATCCCAAGCGGCAGCTCACCTCCACCACACTGGCCTCCATGTCCACCTTGTGTAAAGACATAGCTTGCTGAGTTTGATGGCTCCTCATTTGCCCACTTAGGGTTTCCAGGTGACTATCCAGGAGGTGCTGGACAGAGGTGTGCTTCATGCTGTCCATCAAAATGTTGTATTGGGCTTTTACCTGAGGAAGAAAATAACTGGTAAAGTAATTGACACGTCTGAGAAAACCTTTATTAAAAACTGAAAGCATATTAATATCTTCTTACTCATCAATAAAGCAGTCTTACTTGCTCCATCTGCTCAAACATCCTCCTCTGCTGCTCAAGGATCTCTCTCTGCTGGCTCACCAGCGCCCCTTGCTGCTCAGTTAGCAGCCTCTGCAGCTCTTTGACCTCATTCTGCTGACCCTTAAGAGCATCAACAAGCCGCTCTTGGGTTTTGGAGAGTTGCAGCTGCAAGACGAGGGCATCTTCTGAGGGAACCTCGTTGGATCCTGTAGCACACAAAGAAATCGGTAATAGTTCAAAGCTGAGTTTCATTTGAAATTTAGTTTTCCAAGTCAGACTGACCTGGTTTCATGTCACAGGTCAGCTGTATGAACGCCCCATTGTCAGATCCAAAATCCTGGAGTTCATCCAGAAACCGTGCAGCTCTGTCCGTCACTAGAACAGGTAAAGAGCCCCCCCTTCCGTCTCCCCTCGCCTGAGTGCCACATTCCTCTCCGACGCACGGCTTCTGCTTTTGGCGCATCCTTGAAGGCAGTTTGCATCCAATTCCCTTACACTCCCGCGTGGCAGTGTGTTCATTGCTGGTGGGGCGATGAGAGACTGTGCTTGGACACGTCCCGCCGGCGCAGCCAGGATGGAACACCTCCGCCGTGATCGTCCGCGGATTCGTTCTTCTGGGCTGCGTAAAGCCCGCGTGCTGAGGCTGGATGATGGTGTAAGGCGCTAACGGCGCGCTCTGGCTCTGATGTGGGCTGGAATGAGGATCCTGTTGATAACTCGGATAAACCTGCGCTGTTTTGAACTGAGGAGAGAGGTGCGGCTGCCGCTGGGATGAGGATGACTCTGTGCGCTCCCGGCAGTGCGCTCCGACGCACGACCTACTCCAGTCCTGACCGTTCAAGCAGCGCGGTCCACGACATATTTCTGATACAATCCCAGTAAAAAGTAAAGTGATAACAGACAGTATAAAAATGACAGGAAAATTTGCCATGTTGTAATCCTTAAAACAAAAAAACAGGAAAAAAAAGTGGGGTGAACGGTGCCCCCCCACTTGGCACGGCTGCTATTCCTAAATTTCCTCTTTTGATTATTTGAGAAACATATCCATCATAGCAGCATCTATTAATATCCGTGACTCAATTGGAATAAACAGTTCCTCAGCTTGCCTCCATTGCGTGGATTCTGCCCCTTTTGCCCCCTCTGCAGACAGCTCAGTCTAGCCCACATGTGGCGCTCACTGCTTCTAATTGGCAACAGGTTTAGCTCCCAGTCTCAAATTAACCCGTAGCCTTCCCGAACATACCACTGTTGGTTCTGCAGCAGGCGGTGGGTAGGTACATGCATCAGTTCTGGGTTATTTATCCATTCAGGAGCAGATCCATGTGCACACTGTTTTATTTATTTATTTTTTCTTGTTTTTTGATCCTGCCTCTCCAGTTCTTTTCCAGTTTCTAGACTAAATCGACCCTGTTCTCTTTTAAATCCAGACCGTTGTCAGATTTTTAAGCATTTGGAGTTTTTTTAACAGCTTTCATCTCCTCTGTAGATCTGATTCTGTGGTAAGACTTTGAAGAAGATGACCTCTTATGTTGTGGAACCCAAAACAGTCTCTCCTTTTAAAATACAGACCTCAAAAACAGTTTATTGCCACTTTAGTTTCCTCCCTTTGACACCGAGCGGCTTTGATAAAAGCTTCAAACCAGATCAGAAACTTGTTTCTTTTCCTTTTTAAGAAAAAAATGCCTTTTTCGTTCCCACTGAATACATATGGAATATACTCCCATTTGTTTTACTTTGAGCAGAGCAGTGTGTGATAAAAAAAACAAAAACAAATTATGAACTATGAAAAACAACGTAATATTGAGATTTTTTAACTTTGCTTTTCTGTAGGAGTCACATGATAATAATAATACTGACAGAATTCACATGTTTTACACTGTTTTAAAATGTAGTGCTTCAATTTAGTTCATATATGTATCTGATTTCGCTGGCAGGAAAAAAAAAACATTTTTTACTAACTTTTCTGGTCACATAAATCTGGTTTCTATTCCCCTTCACTTGGCTTTTACATAATGTGAACCAGAAACTGTAAGTCAACCAAACTGCCTGGAAAACAATAAAAATAAAAACACTGTTTCAGCAGTTTCCTATTTTGTGAGGATTTAGCTCTAAACAAATTCAGGAAAGAAAAAAAAAACATAAAAGAAATTCCAGTTTCACCACTACCAGGTGAGCTAGCACCTGTGTTTGTGTGAGTGCTTATGTTCTTCTGGGGTGTATGATGGAATGTAAAAAAAAAAAAAAAAGATAGACAGAGGGTGCCTGGTCATCCCCACACCAAGAGCCCAACTGAAGAATGAGTGGTAGCCAGGACCCCCCAACAGCCATGCAGTATAGCAGATAGAGGAAATCCCGCACGCCGGGCAATCATGTCTGCCACCCAGACCCAGGCCAGCAGGACCGCTACAGGGGCCCTCAATGCCAGAGAGCGGAGAGGCACAGGAGCACAGAGAGGGCAAGCTCCAGCCCAGCCAGAAGAATATCCCCCCTCACCGGCCGTGCCCTGGGACCCATAGCAGGGCCCCACCCCGGGAAAGCCCCCCCACCCCCCCACCACCAGACGAGCAGCCCACAACCCAAATTCTTAGGCCATCTCGTTGAGGGAGGAGAGGTGAAAGGTTGAAGGATCAACAGGTCGTTTTGCTGGTTTATATTCCACTACAGTAGAAACTATACTGCTTATAATTTTGTCTTTTAGTATATTTACTTAATTTTACTCTTCCTTCATTCCAATTAATAAAACGTGTACACAGTTCTTGTGTTTGTTCCGTGTAGTCCTTAGATTAGAGGAAATTATTATTTATCTGAATTACCACTGTAGTTCATTCATTTTAAACCAGCAAATTGATAAAGTTCGCTAAACTTTCTTAGCCTAAAACAGCAGAAAGACACACAATAACAGTGTGTTTCATTTGGACTTACACATTAACCACAAGAGTATTTCAAAGAATCATGCAACCAAGCCATAGGAAGTTAGTACTAGACCTGAGTCAAACAGAGAGTGATTTTAAATTGCATCTAGTCAACTCAAAACAAATAATGTTCTGGATAGTTCAATGATTCAATGATTCCTCATTTTGATGGACGATCAATGGAGGCTCAGATTTTTCTTATGGTGTTGCAACTGCTCCCGAAGAATCTGACACCAAATAAAAACTTTGTGACCCTCTTTTAGGTGCTAAAATGTGTGCTTTTTAGCTAGTACATTGCAAAAATACAGTAAACATATAATAAAATATAGCACAAATAACAAGCGGAAGCAAAACACAATGCAACATATGCGCCCCTCACCACTGTTCAGTGTTTGTCATTGGTTGAGTCTTCAGTTTAGCACTGTGGTCACGCAACCACATTTAAAAAAGTCTCATCTAAAGATACATGAACATCTTTCAAAAACCTTTATGTTTAGTTTTTCATGTCACGTTTTTTAAACTGAGCTTCATTTTGTATTCCTCCAAATGAAAACAAATCATTTTTACATATCTAAAAAAAAATTGGAATCCATAGTTTCCTGAAAGTGGGTCTCTTGAAGATTAGATATTGTTGCTAAAACTGAGATTTTACTGATTAAAAGCTTCCAGGTTTCTGTGTGTAAGGCACTAAAAGTTGGTTTTTATTATGTTTCAAGCATGAAATACTTATAAGAACTCTTGGAATTGTACAGTTTTGAGGCACTAAAATATTTCACATTTAATGGGAGGCTGCACGGTGGTGCAGTGCTCTCACCTCACAGCAGGAAGGCCCTTGTCCAAAGCCCAGCTGGGACCTTTCTGTGTGGAGTTTGCATGTTCTGCCCGTGCTTGTGTGGGCCTTCTCCAGAGCCTCTGGCTTCCTCACACAGTCCAAAAACATGCTCAATAAGTTAATTGGTGTGAGTGTGTGGGGGTCACAGTGTGCCCTGCGACAGACTGGAGAACCTGTCCAGGGTGAACCCTGCCTTCACCCGGCAGCAGCTGGGACAGGCTCCAGCAGCCTCATCACCATGAAAGAAATAAAGTGGGTTATAAAATGAATGGATTGCATGATGAACAGATTATTTTCTACAAATCTGAGTGAAAATTAAATATAATAAAAAATGTGATCTTCAGAGAAAAGTTTGTCTTCTTCATTGTTCTCAAATCACATTTCTGCTAGTTTTTCATATTTATGCATTATTAGAACTCTTTTCCTTTATTTAATATACATAGGCTGAAGTGCTGACAGTAAGCTCCTTTTGCTATATAAATAAACTGATCAGTTGATTAATTTATTGAGTGTTGATTTGATAGCAGGGGAAAATAATGACTTCTTATGAAAGCTTAAGCGCATTTTCTGACCCTATACAGGCAAATTTAAATTATGTGCTTTTATTGTTAAAGTTCATTTCGGGAATCTATTTTAGGTCAAAAACTTTTTTTTTTTAAAAAGAGAAATTATAAAAAAAAAGTAGTTTTTTGTTTTCTTTGCCAATACATTAACAGAGAGCATTTTTGGGAGTCTCATCATTCTGCAATGTGTATATAGAAGTCGTTTGCCTTTACCAAAAAAGACCATATAGAATGTTATCAGGAAGTTCATCAGCTGTTAGTCACATGTGCATGGGGTTATACTGAGACCTCTGAGTTTCACACACATTGTGGGAAGTGTCACAGCATCAGCAGAGGTAAGCCTGTTTTAAAATGAAACTAACTTTAAATTAACTGTTGCAAAAAGTTAGCTTCTGTGAAATATTGTGATGCTTATAAATCCAGGATGTTTCAACGTGAGCCTTTTTTGTCTTTGAAAGTGTAAGTGCTCTCAGTTCCCTCCCAACCCTCCCAGAGTTCATGAATCTGATGGAATAATGTTCAGATTAAATTCTTCACAGGTCTGGCTATCATTCAAGAGGATCACTGTGACTGTAGATCAAAGGACGGATATTCTAACAGATAGACACTGAAGAATCTTGATTCCATAAATTCCATGTTTTCTGCTCCATCTCAAGGGATTTCAAGAGTTAAATACCTGAAGAGTCACATCAGTTTTGTTTAAAACTCACACATGTTCTCCCACAGCAGCCAATAGCTGGATGTGCAACTAATTACAAAGCAGCAAGAAACTCTGAACTGCAAGAAGCAGGGAGAACATGCCTTTTTACTACCAGCAAGCAGTGCAACTTGATTCCTTTTTTTTACATTTAAATTAGAAAAACTCATTTTTTTTACCATGCTTTTTGCTCATTTCTGTCTTCTGATGACTTTTGGTGGTTTGCAGATGTTGGCAACCACAGTGGGGCATGGCAGCTCCGGCTGCCACTCAGCTTTCAACCTAATTGTTGTAAACTAGCTTGACTGAATGAGCATAATCCCAAAATGTTAAATGTATATGTTAAAGTCAGTGGTATAAATGAGGCTGTGTTGCACATGTGGGATGCAGAGGTCCTGTGAGGCCACCAAGGTGAAGTTTGCAGTACAGATTCACATATTTTTCGCTTTCATGTGGAAACAATACAAGAAGCGACTGCCCTCTTGCCCTTTCACCTCATTACTCCCTCCTGGATGTTCAAATGAAACATGAACACATTTGTCTCTGATTGTGCAAACTGCCACAACACTTGTGCATCTGTATATAAGAATTGTTTACAACTTTTCACATTTTTAAGTTATTTCATTAAAAATGTCCTCTTTGACTTCACATATATCCAAACAGCAGGCTTTAAGGCAGCTAAAAAGACACTTGAGTGAGAAACCAAAGCTAAAAGTACAGGAAGCTTTTAAAAAAATTAAGTAAGAATAAACACCTCCTGAGAGGGCGCACATTTTGTGGCTTCTTCTGGGTATGTGTTCACATTTTGTTATTTTCGATTCAGCGTTGATGTAGATTGTTTTATGATGGAGGACATATATAAAGGAAATTCAAGTTATAATTATATTTTTGAATTTTTCTTTATTTGAATTGTTGTGAATCAGGAGAAGATGAAAAAAATCATTCATGGGTGGGCCACAACTTACCTTCTCCATTCCATTCCAATGCATCAACTTGCAGATCCAAGCACGTCTTTCTTTTCCTCGTCTGAGCTGGCATCTGGATATAAACTGTACAACTGAATAGCTTCAATATTACTCGCCATTTTTGTTACACCGCTATTGTTAGGTTGGGCTTGTAAGGGGTTGTAAGCTGGAGGGAGAGTATGTAAACAGAGAGCTCTCTGCAACTGAGAGGGGGGGGGCACTGTAGAAGATGGCACTGGATTTTTAATTTTGTCTAAAATAGCAATCATAATTAAAAGACCACTGGGAATGTTTTTACAATAGATCAAAAGATGATCAGAGTGGATTTTTAAGCAAAACCTAATAAAGAGTATAGATGCGTTAGTATTATTTATATTCATGTCTTGAGAGTGTGTGAAAATGGTGCAATCATGGCTATTTTTTATTCTTAGATTTGAGTTTATATATGGCCAGACACTGAAGTAATTTGAGCAGAGTGGCCTAATTGAGGTAGGAAAAAGACAAGAAACACTGCTCTTCCAAGTATTAAGATTTAAGTGATTAATAAGAACAACAATACTCCAAATTATAGTTAAAACAGTAAAAATCATTGGATTCACTTCAGCAAACATATGCACAGCTACACCATTCCAATTGATATCTGAAGCTCTCTTTAAATAAGTAGTAATAAGTAGTAAATTAAATTCGGATTAATCCTCAAACACTTTTAAATCGTTAACCTAAGTAAACATATTTCATCATTCTAATTAAGATTACTGTCAAGGGAATACATACAATATACATCTGGTGTTACATAAGATAGATAACCCCTGTTTTTAAAGTAAAATATGTCCAACACAAAAGGCTTTCAGCTGTCATCCGTTTAATTAGCAGTTGGACAGGACAAGTTTATATATTAAAAAATAAATTACTACTACTAAATTACTGTCAAACAATATTTAAAAAATAAAAAAAATTCATTAAAGCTCCATACTTTGAGTTCTAGGGATGCCCCTTCGCAAAAAGTACAAAGGAAAAGTTTATTTTATAAGTATACTTGTCATAGCAAGCTAGGCGAGGCAGACCCAGGCGCTGGAACCTGGAAGGAAAACACAAGGTGAGTAAGTTGGTAAGTCAAGTTTTAATGATATTCAGAGTTGCTTGTGATCTTGATGTGGCTGGAGAGCAGCGGGTGAAGTTGCTGGAAGTAGCTTGAGGTAGTTATGGCTTGAGGTGAGGCTGGTGGTCGGAGTTGGCTCGTGGTGAGGCTGGAGGTTCTTGGTGTTCCGAGAGGTTCTGTGGTTCAGGTAATCCGGTGACTCAGGTGTCCACTCGTGGTCAGAATGTCCTAAAGGCGAGGCAATACAAAAGTTAGACGTGAACATGAACACTTGGACTGAACTAGACGAGAGACCAAGTTATGCACCATCAGAGGTAACAAACTGGCAATGAATGCTGGTTCTGGATCTCCTTAAGTAGGTCTGGTCGGTGATGGAGAGTGGACACAGCTGGGAATCATCAGGAGCCAAGCAGAGAGGGGAGGGGTAGGAAAGCTGACAGAGGCACCATGACAACACTTGAGTGTAGCAAGTGTACTATATAGACCACGCCTTCAGACCAAATTTGAACATTTTAAGTTTAAAAAGTAAAACTTCAAGTATGCTGCCTCACTTTTAGCATATACTAAGTATATTGGTAGATATACTTAGTACATCATTCTGTCTATAAATATGTCTTGCACTTCTACTTTTTGCTTCTGGGAACCACCTAATTAAGGTAAGTGGTAAAATAGCTCATTTTTATCTACAATATAAGGAAGCCAATGGAGGGAATTGAAACAAAACACTTGAGTGTGTTTCTGTTTCAGCATCTAAGATTAGGGATATCTTAGATGGAATAAACATGATGCAAAACACAAACAAACCTGCAAAAGCAAATGGTTCTAATATACATTCATGCACTTTGAATGCATGTAGATGTGCTGTTGTTGGTTATCTTACCCACTTTGTCTCATTTACCAACAACTTTTGTCACTGTCTTGTTAAATTAACTTATTACACTTATGATGTATGGCACAGTATTTTACTAGAAGAGACTTTACCTACATGAAAACCTATTTTTATCCACTTGAGGAAGCAATAACATGACATCAGCTGGGTTTTTATAAGAAACAGGAAGTTAGAAGTAACCTTAACATCTACGTGAGTGCTTGTGATAAAAGGCACAAGCAGCTTAAGTGTTAGAAAACATGAAAAACAACTGAATTCACTAAAGAGAAATAAAATCATTTAGATAATAGAATATTATAAAAACAATAGAAGATAGAACGTAACCATGCAAACAGGCTGTCTATATGTCAATGTAGCTACATTTACATACTGGTTAAGACCGAATCTAAACTTTTCCACTGCTACTTTATTTGAAAGTACCTGCAAGAATCTGCCTCTCAGTATGCTTCTGTGCCACATGCAAAAGAATATCTTCCTTTTTTATTCACTCTAATGCTGGCATCAGGCTTTGAACAAGTGGAAAATCCCAGATGCGGAAATTCCTTGAATGAAAGTCTTTCATCTAGACTCCACCCTTTAGCAGAAATTGTTTTTTGTGGAAAAATTTCAAAGTTGCACAAAGTTGTTCATTACAAAAGAGTGGATATAAAATGTATTGTTAGCCTAAAAATCATGTTGGAAGACTTAAACTACTGGTAGATGTATTGCTTTAGTCAACAGATTAGAGGAAATCCGTTTAACTAGATGGTGGTTAAAAGGACCGTTTTAGTTTGCAAGAACAACACAGAAGCCATTACTGCTGCATTACTCTGTTTACTGTTGCTCAAGATTACAGATAGGAGTACAGCTAAAAACACAGATGACCAAGTTTCACACATTGTTTGCAGTTGCAATGAATTTGCATGAAGAATTTGTTGACCGGCCCTTAACTACTTGTGTATTTCCACCTTTTTTTTTCAACAGCTTGAGCAGGGGCTTCCTGAATATCAAACAAGCTGAACTGAAATTGCAGAAACCTTTCAGTTTTTATTATTTCCTTTTGTGCTGTTTTATTTAACCTATGAGTCTGTATATTAATATCTATATATATTTTGTTTTTTTGTTGGCAGATGGAGCAGATTGATGATATGCTAAATCATTTGATTGGAGAGATCGATTATCTCTCTCAGGTAAAGCGCAAACATTTTGTTTATAGGTAATCGTCTATTTTAAGTTTTAAGATATCAATTAAAAACAAAAATGTAGATAACAAGTAATTTGCAATTCCCACTCGCTGTTATACATTTGTTTTTGAAATGCCACAAAAATAAAAAAAAATAAAACTGGGCTGCAGTTACAACAGAGTGAACCCTGAGAAACTACTGGTGCAAACCAAAAGCACTCTGATGCTAAAAAAACAACAACAATAATTTTCATTTACCATTTAAAAACTTGAAAATAAATAAGATGACTGCAGCCTGCAGTGCATTCTTCCAAAAACATATAGGATTAAGGTTGCGACTCATAAGTAAGCCTGATCAATTCTGGTCCTGTATTACCTTAAAGCAGTTTAATTTTGAAATGCTTTGCTGATTCAAATAAAATTGATCTGGAAAAACTAGATTTTAAGTGTCAAAAAAATGTTTCATCGTCACGTAGCATTCCGTAATAGGATTTTTGGGTCAAATCCAGGAGCAGCAAAAAGGTTGCACCTATAGTAATAAATGAACAACGGATTTCAAAATAAGATTACAAAAAATACAGATTTGTGCAAAGTCAGTTAGGTGAAAGCCCCCAAAACAGAAAAGTTAGTTAAAAAGCTTTTAAAATAATTTTTATGCCAAAAGTGCATTTTGGTTGTAAATCCAGCTGCTTTTTTGCCCTCATTGCCAGGTTTTTGCCCAACTGTCTACCGGCTAATATGAGGTAACAGCACCGTTTGAGAAGTATCCAATCTGGTTATTTTGACAATAAAAATCTTTACTCAAAGTTTTTTTTTTAAATCAATGTAAACACTTTTGGACTCCTGACATAAAGTTGTGTTGAGCTGTCCCACCATATCCCTAAAAACATTCCATACAGCGATCATCTGAATGATCTCGTCCTTTCATGGAACCATATTAACAAAGTTGGCAGACATTATTCATTATTTATGCTTGCATATGAACATGTAATGAAAGTAAATGACAAATTATGTCCCCATTGGTTCTGCAGACAACATCTGATTGCATCTTGGCTTCAAACCAACCACCATAATATAAGGATCTCCTTCACCACAGCCTGCAGATTCCCTCCAGCACTCATCAAGAAATAGAACAAAAATTGTGCACTCTTGACAAATGTTTCATTAAAGTCCATATAGGGGGGGGAATGACCAAAAAATAATTAATTAGACAGTTTGTCTGACCGGAGCAAGGAGTCTTTCAGGTTTGACAAAAACCACTCCACAGGGGGGAGACCTCAGGAAACGCTTTTTGATTAAAGCTCTTTGAAGCTAATGGATGTATAAATGGTTCCGCTTATGACCTTGATTATGCCCCTCCTCTTAACTGTTCAGGAGGCGCCGGGGTCTGCTTTGCATCTCTGTCTATGCAGACATGGCAGCATGACAAAATGTGTTCTCAGACAGAAGTTTGCTACTTTTATGTGGCAAGCCTAATTTTGTGTGCAGATTTGGTAAATGAACACGTGGATGTCCTGTATGCTCCTCTCAATAGAAGAATCCTATCTCATAAAAACGATAAATGGTAATTGCCGTTTACTTGTATAGCGCTTTTCTACAATTCCTTGAAGGCCCAAGGCGCTTAACCCTTGTTCTATCCTATGGGGTCCAGATGACCCCACCCTTACATTAACGTGTTTTCCCTACCATGACAAAGGTGGATAAAGGTGGAGAGGATTTCATGTAATCCATGGACACCAGTGAAGATCACAAATCATTGAAGAAAAAAGGTTCAGAGCACTGTGAAGTGGGTCTAGATGACCCAACTCCCAACGTTAAAGTGCCTAGGATAGCACAAGAGTTACACAAAATATTTAGATTCAAGATAATAGTTACTTAAAGTCCCGTTAGTTGTCACGCACCCCACCTACTGTAGATGTGTGCCATTTATTCTCCGCATTTGACCTGGGGGAGTGGTGAACTGCAGACAAAGCCGTTCTGGGGAACCATTTGGTGGTTTAATTCCCCAATCCAACCCCTTAATGCTGAGTGTCAAGCAGGGGGGCATGAACTCCCATTTTTAGAGTCTTATGTATGACTCCACCGTGGGTTTAAAACCCACGACCTTCCAGTCACAGAGTTGACACTCTGCCCCAAGGTCACTGAGCTGGTTCTTATAAAATAAAAGACCCCCTCCCCCTACCCGAAGGTTCACAAATCATTGAAGAAAAAAGGTTCAGAGCACTGTCTAGTGGGTCTAATTGACCCTACTCCCAATGTTAAAGTGCCTAGAATAGCACAAGGGTTAGCAGTCACAGTCCCGTTCACCCATATTCCAACACTGCAACAATGCTACCACCAGCCTACCACCAGAGGCAAGCTGGGGTTCAGTGTCTTACCCAAGGATACTTCGACACATGCATGCTGGAAATCGAACCTTGCCTCTGGTAGTAGGTTAACACAAGTGTTTGGCAGCAGATCGCCTTTTGTCTGCACCACAGCTGCCCTTTCTAAAGATCTTTTTTTTAATACAAGTCTCCTCTGTTTTCTATTTAATGACAGCCTTAAATAGACATTCTGCATTCTGGATGCAAACTAATAAATAATACAAATAAAATACATTAAATTAGCCTTTGCGCTAAAATACAAATGAAAAAATATTTTCCTAGAATATTTAAATTACAACATATTTTTATGGGGTAGGTATAAAGCTGGATTTAAATTGTCTGGATTCAATACATTTTCTTTATTTATTTTGTTGTTTAAGATTAAGTTGTGGTGTTTTTGGCACCAATATGCAGAAAGAAATGTATTTTTAAAGTTCTTCACGGGACCAAGAGGAAGCTACTATTTGCTGACTGGAGGTCCATGCAGCAAAGAGGACATCCACCTCAATTTCAAAAGCAATGGTCATCATTGTGCTTGAGGATTTTTGGAGGGAAAAGAATTAAGCTTTGATGGTTGAAGGTGGCAGTATCATGCTGTGGGACAAATGCGCACATTGGCAAATAGATTGCATTATGAATTACATTTTAATAGTTGGTGAAGAGCAAAGAGAAAAACAAATTTTTTTTATTAAGTTGCACTTCTATATATGAGCAGACCTAAAAACATTTGATAAAAGTCAAAAATTGAGTCCACGTGAATGAAAGGAAAAACGTAGTACTTTCTTTCACAGTTCTGAAACATCAGAAATAAGTTCCTTAACAACAGAGTAAACAAAATTTATGTTATTTCTTTTTCATTATTTCTTGTGTAATTGTTATGAATGCTCTGAATTGCAGTTACATGTTCGGTATGGATACAGCATGCAGTAGTCTTCTGTGTTTTTTTCATTTTCTGCAGTCTCTGTTATCTGAAGGCGACACAGCTGAAGGGAAAGATGCTTCACGGGAGCAGAGCACTTTCTCCATCGGTTTCACAGACCTGAAGGGTAAGTCATTCCTTCCCTTTCAAAAAAGTAAATCCAGACAGCAAAGACTCGCTTTGCCCTGACAGTCTCTCCACGTGGGGGAGACATGCAGCAGGCATCCCACAGATGAAATTCCTGCTGGTTTTCTGGAGCCAGAAAGTCACAGTAACCTTTAGAACTTAAAATGAAGATTCTGAGCGTTGAAGCAGGGTCTTCTTCCTGTGAAACCTCATTCTCAGCCTCAACCGTTGGAATAACTGTTGATTATTATTGAAATATATATTTGTTCATCTTGTATCTAATAAAAAAAAGGAAGACACAGGAAGACATGAAGGTATTTGATGTTAAAGGAGAGGATGCATTAGACAGGGTTAAATGGAGGAAGATGATTCACTGCTGTTGACTTCTGAAGGGAAAAGAAAACCAATCTAAAAAAAATCCACAGAATCGAAATCAGTGTGCATCACACCAATCTATGTGTTTTATTCAGATTTCCTTCATTTCTTTTGTTAATGTTTGCAGGACCCTGCAGAATCAGATTAACTTTCTTTCCTTACCTATGGAAGGTGGACAGTTGACATTCACAGAAGCAGAAAATGTCCTTCTGCTTTATACTTTTTCTGTTTTATTATGTTAAACAACCGTTATTGTTTTGTTTGTCAGCAAAACAAATTTTTTTTTTAATCTTCATCGCTGTTTTCTGTTATTTTCTCCTGCATGACTTTTCATAACAGAATTAAGTATTGTTTTTGTCTCCTTGTGTACTTTTGTGTTTCTCCTATCTAATGATCAAATTCAAAAAGGCCCCTTTTAACTAACTGGGAGACATCACTTAGATATTTTAAACGTTATTTTATCAATTATTTATTTCACGGAATAGTCTCCTCTTCAGACCTTTTCCAATTCTTTCTGGGGAAAAGAAATGGAGACAATTTAATGGCCAATGTCATTCAAGGTAGTGCTCACATCTATTTCTATCTTTAAATTTGAATGATTAAACAATGTTAAAAAATACACATCTTTTGAAAAAAAGTCAGGGTCCTATTGGTCCTTTTTTTTTAACCAAGTAATGCCGTAGCAAATTTTCAAAGCAGTCAAAATAGTTAGTCATTTTGACAAGAACGGACAATGCTAAAAATAAAGATAAATTCAGTTTTCTAGGAACATAGTCAAAGAAAAAAGAAAAACTGAGCTTCTTAAATTGTGCACATAAAGATTTTTCCCGCTCTGCCTCCTTTTGACCAGTAGAAGAGCAGAACATGTTGTCCTTCATTCATGAAGTAACAACTTCTTTCTTATCTTCTCAGAGTCACTCAATGAACTGGAAGATCATGACCTGGATGCGCTGGTGGCCGACCTAGAATTAAAAAGCACATCTGAAGCATTGTCCGTTTGTGAAGCAGCAGGCAGCCTCGTGGAGGATCATCCATCGCCTGCTCTGACGCACAAGGAGGTATAAGTTCCCCCTAAACTGACTGAAGAACCTTCCCGTTTGATAAAAACTGTAAAAGAAGGATGGAAATGGAAGATAAATGAATAACGTGAGGATTCTTTAATTTTTCTATTAAGACAAAAGCCCAAACAAAGTTGGATAAAATTAAAATAGCATTGGAGAAGCTGAAAGAAGCTAAAGTGAGAAAGGTAATGCCCAAAACTAAAAAAGAGTATTATTCAGTCATTCTGTGGCAGTTGAACTAACCAAAAACGCTTAGTTAATAGTAAAAGTCCTGATGAGTGACGGTAGCTCCAAAACTCTGATGGTGGATGGGAGGCAGATGGTGCGAGAGGTTCTGGATAAGCTCTTTGAGAAAACACACTGCGACCAGAGCATCGAGTGGAGCCTGTGTGAGGCCAACCCCGAGTTGCAGATTGGTGAGACTTCTGGCAAGCACAAGTGTCAACAGGACCAGTGCGCTATTACTCATACCTGTGTCCGTTACAGAACGAGACCTGGAGGATCACGAGTTATTTGTGGAGCTCCTGTCTGACTGGATTCGCCACAGTGAGAACAAAATCCACTTCATCTTAAGACCCCAAAAGTATGTGATGTTCACTGACCCACAAGTGAGTTCAAAACCATCCCTTTCTTCATGTTTGATGAGTCAGGGTTCATGTCTGTGATTGGTCCGTGTGTTTTGTGAACCCAAAAGCTGTTTTTCATGTGGAAAAAGAATAAATCCGGTCAGACGGATGTCAACAAACAGACTAAAGATCTCCTAATCAAGGTCAGCTAAAGGTACACAATGAGTGTGTTGCTCCATATGGTCAGTTTAGCCATTTTTCTCCTCTGACACCGCAGGAGCATTTCGGAGGGACGAGTGTGATTGTGCCTAATCTTGAAGGGAAGATGTACCTAAAAGAAGATGGGAAGAAGGTCTGGAAACCTCAGTACTTCCTTCTGAGGGCCTCTGGCCTTTATTATGTACCCAAAGGAAAGACAAAGGTACAGAAAAAATAAAGATAAACACAAGCCTGAAATGTACATCATTACTGCAGCAGCAGTTAAACATTGTGACTTTCTTTTTGACTGCCATGGGTTCTTGTGTGGCATTAAAAGAAAATACTCAGCTGTGCAAATAATAATAAGTCAAGCCTTTGAAATTATAGTGCATGTCTTGTTTTGATTATTTTTTACTTTAAGATGTGGATTTTTATTTGACGGACTGTAATCTTGCAGAACGGTGTTCTAAAAAACAGACCGCTTACTTATGGGCGATGGAAAGGGGGAGTGGGATTGCTCCGCGTCAAATCAACTCAGGGATTTCTAATGAACTCCTGCTGCTCTGCAGAAACCACGTCAGAGAAAACAACGCAGGTCTTTTGATTTTGGCTAAAAAAACATATAATTATAATCTAAAAACCACATGGAATGCTTTTACAATAGATCAAAAGATGATGGAGTGGGACTTTAACGTTACAGAATAGATCAAGTCTGACTTGACTGGGCCGGTGAAATACATTCATCTTTTTTTCTTGCCTATTTTGTGTTTTTAAGTTTGGACATATGTCCTCACATTTTCTGCTGTACAGATGACTCAGATTAGTTTGAGGACTTTCAGTTGCACGTGTGACTAAGAACAAACCCAAACCACTAGCCCTCCTCCAACGTGCTCTACTGTTACTCATTTTTTTCTACTGACAAACTTTGTTAAATTATTCTTTTAGCTGAACAGATTCAGAGCGTACTTGAAGAAAAATTAGTCAAGAAGAAAGAAAATATTAAAACTGATTAAAAAAAAGAAAGAATCTAGCATCCTGAAGGTTAAGTCTACTTCCTGAAAGTTAGTGTTTGTGTCAATGTTTGGGTCGAGTCTTGTATGCAAAGGGGAACAAACAGTGGTCTCGGTCCGCTATCAGTTTTGCTTCATACTGGAGGATGAGTATTCGAGATGTCACTGTCGGCATAAACTGCTCACACTTGATCCCCAGCACCTCTGTCAGTGTGATGAAATCTTGTTTTTCCCCTCGCCAGTCTTCGTCTGATCTCGTCTGCTTTATCCGCTTTGAGAAAGTCAACGTCTACACAGCCAGCAACTACAGAGAGAAATTCAAGGCTCCGACCAGCTTCTGCTTTGTGTTAAAGGTCAGTCACAGTGTGTGGGATGTTTCTTGTCTCGGAAGATGCACCCCCTTTTTTTTTTTTTGTTAGGTCTGGCATGCTGAAGTGACTGAGTGCTGAATCTGCCGGTCAACACAACAGTTTCCATCGGGAACACGTGTCAAAGAATCAGCCTGGGATGAAACCTTCACTCTGTTAAAACGCTTACAGAATCGAAAACAGTGTCTGGAATCCATGCAGAGCGCAAAAAAAGAAAACAGACAAAAATAGGAGGAGTCAGCTTTATGTGGAAGTTAAGACATCATGATAAAAAGAATTTAACCCCCCATCTAAGCTGGATTTGCAAACGAAAACACACACATTGTATAAATCTAGCCTCTTCCTATAAAACAGGCAGATTGTGGTGACCCCTGAACTTTCCTGCAGTATTGGGAATAATAAGCAGACCTGTATGCTTCACTTTCTTTTGAAAACAAGCATTTTTGCATAATTGACAGTAGAAATATTGCACTGAATTAAATTACAACTCAAAAGCAGCTCTATTAACTTGAATTCAAACTCAATAGATGACCATCTGAACTTTGGTTAGTGAAGAAAAGTATAAAAATGTAACACTGCTCTGATCATTATTTTCCTCTTTCATGAGGAATGACTGGATGGTAAAAAAAAAACAGTTAACATTGGTGTCCATGTTAAAATTATATTGAGAAAATAAGAGCTCTTAAAGAAAGAAAACAATGGTTCAATTCTGTCTTCACAAGTAGAAGTGCGCCTGCAGTAGTATAAGGTCACCAAAGTTCAAATTTTACAAAAAATGTGCCCACACAAATAAAGGTTTTTCCATCAAATATTGAATTAAAACAAATATTTATTTTGTTCTAGGATCAATATCCAGATGCTTTCTTTTCATTTGCTGTGGTCTAAAAACACAGCTTACCTTTTCTTTACATGTCGAAAACTTTTGTAAATATATATATTTCAAACTTTAGCTGGTAGAATTTCTTTCACTGAAATACATGAGAGAAACCCATCTGTTCTTCTTCTTCTGTAGATGTATTTTTATCTGTCACATTCACACACCTCGCAATTTCCTCCCCAAGGTGGGAAATAAAGAAATTCCTATTTTTATTCTTACTCTGACCTCTGCTGGTGAAAGCGCATACTACAAATGACAAACAATGTAAAAAAGGTTGAAGCTGTTTCCTTGCTGTTTGTATTTCAAGGCATGAACACATATGTCATGATATGTGGTCAGCACACTTTTTGGCTCTTCAAAAATGACTGGAATTTAGGTGGCATATATTTAGATGATTTTCTTCAATGTTTCTTTGAACCTTCTTCCCTCTACATTATGAAATCAATTGCATATCTCTTCTTCTTTTTGCGCTCTCAGCATCCCTGCATCCAGAAAGACTCTCCCTACATCAAGTTCCTTTGCTGTGAAGACGAAAAGTCCCTGCTGCTTTGGGTCACCTCCATCAGAATAGCTAAGGTCAGCTGTAACTCTGTCCACCCTCTTTGATCTGAATGTCATTTCTTTCTAAGAGGTTAAACAGTCGCCTGTCTGTGTTCAGTACGGACGCGTCCTCCATCAGAACTATCAGGAAGCTGTGAAAAGAGCCTCCGGTTTCCAGTCTGCACGAAACAAAGCTGCCTCACTTCAGACCAAAGCTGGTGAGGTTTAAAAATAACTAGAACGACTATTCTAAAAGATTCTGTATTTTCTGCAAAAGTCAAACTATCTATCTATTGTCTAAACGCTTTGGGTTGCTGGAGCCTTTTCTAGCCACTTTTGGGGGAAGGAGGGGGGCATCCTGGACAGTTTACCATTCCAATGCAGGGCTAAAAGTCAAAATACATTTTAAAAAAAATTGGAAGGGAAAAAGGAAAATGATTTAATAAATAAAATATTAGATCTTAGTAGTTTAGCATGAGTATAAACAAAAACCCTTTTGTTTCCTATTTTGTGAGACTATAGTGTGGAAGCTCCTCTGGTTCTCATAGCTTCAGATAAACCCCTATCATCAGCCTTCCTCCACTATGCTTGAAATCAGTAAAACCCTATAATTTCATTCAGAATGGTCCAAATTTAAAAGATGTGCAAAAACTCGACTTTCCCAGGTTGGAAATTATATTGTTTTCTCTGCCCTGTCTGACATTTCAAATATTGGGATGTCCAAATTTAGCAAAGACAAATGTCTTAAATGCTTTCTATTGCTACATAAATGTACACAATTTAACAAGGAACTTTGCTTCATTTGGAAATAGTTGGTATTTATTGTTTGTAAACCCGTATACCAGTGTACCGTCTGAGATTAGCAGCTGCACCGGAGCATCCACGATCAAGGTCTTTGCTCAAAGGCTCAACAGTGGGGTAACAACAATGGGGCAAACGCTACAGTGGGCATCAGTGCTATATAGGTTACTCATGTAGATCTTGGGTCAGCGCTAACTCACACTTAAGTGCCAGCTTCTGCTTTTTAAAGTTTGGTGAGCGCCCCCTGCAGGATGAAGCCCTAAACTTACAAATGTCATAGAAAATCTCAAAACCTCAAAATTAACAAATCCTCTCCAGCTGCTTTTTTCCATCAAACCTGTTTATGTGTTTATTTTTAAATGTATTTAAAGCAAAGATCTTCGGGGGGGGGGGGGGTCTTTTTTTTTATAAGAACCAGCTCAGTGACCTTGGGGTAGAGTGTCAACTCTGTGACTGGAAGATCGTGGGTTTAAACCCACGGCGGAGTCATACATAAGACTCTAAAAATGGGAGTTCATGCCCCCCTGCTTGACACTCAGCCTTAAGGGGTTGGATTGGGGGATTAAACCACCAAATGGTTCCCCAGCGCAGCTTTGTCCGCAGTTCACCACTCCCCCAGGTCAAATGCAGAGATTAAATGTCACACATCTACAGTATGTGGGTGCGTCACAACTAACGGGACTTTAAGTAACTATTATCTTGAAACTAAATATTTTGTGTTTTCAGTTTTATTGGCTGCTCAATTTGATCATTTGTTTCTAGGCGAACTGTCCAGGGTGTCTCCCAAGTGGCTGGGATAGGCTCCAGCAACCCTGTGACCTCAAAAGGAAATAAAGGGCTAAGAAGCTGTGTCAATGACTGATTAGAATATTTTATTTTGTTTTTAATTAAAACAGACACAGAATCAAAAAGAGGAGTACAAATAAAGTACCTGGAAGTTTCAGTGCATCGTTTGAAGCACTGGATCAGTCGTGAGCTCCAACATGATCACACGGAGCTCTGAATATGTCTGTTTTCTTTGGATCTCAAACTCTTTGTCTCCATAGATCAGCCCAAGGACAACACCTTTGTGTTCAACCCATGTATGGGTCCATCTCCACCTAAACCTGAGGTTAAATTCAATTTAGAAGAACCACCACCTGACTTCATCCCTCCTTCCCCCCCAGGTCATGCATCACCCTAGCTCTCATGTCCTTCAGCGAGTCATCTTTTTTTTTTTTTTTGGGTTGCTTTTAAAATATCTAAATTGTTACATGGTTATAATAAAGAGCATATATTTAAATTTTACATATTTCTTTGTATTTTGTTTGAACATTAATGTAGAAACGTATGGTCTTTTGTTTGATAAAAATGGCTTCAACAAAAAACACTGTTCATCCGTGTGCTTCAAGGAGCTTTTTATTACAAAAAGACTGTACATAAATGTAATTGACCACAATCTATATACATAGGACACACATCAGATTCTGTTCCCATGAATATTTCTTTTTTTTTTCCTTTTTATTCCACATTTGATCAGAAGAAAACACATCTGAAGAAGGCGCCTTCTCCCATGATGCCCTCAAACGTTTTAGTGGTAAACGTTAGAAATCTCCCACACGCCAGTGATCGTCTTGTCATTTTTTTTATGGATAGAAAAAACAAACAAAAAAAAAACTTTAAATAAATCCTTCACATACAAACTGCTAGCAAACATTCCTCAGCAGTCTTGGACATAAGAAGTCAAATGCAAAGCTAGAAATAGATCAGTTAGAAAAAGTTGGTTTTTCACCAAAAAAATGACCTCATGATGGTAAAAAATACGATCATAAATGAGATGCAGTTCACTGTAATGACACTTGAATACTTTCCTGCTTAAAGGCTCAATGAATGCTGCCTTTTCTTCCCTTTTCTTTTTTACATCTAAAACCAGAAAATGTTACCTTTACATCCATTTTCCATGAAATGTTCATTGGAGGATATGAATTCCAAACGTACACTATGAGGACAGGCATTGACTTAGGTGGTTTTGTTTGGACCACAAAACACCATGGAAGGGCAGTCTTCATTGTTTCATTCCCTCGCTGTGGGCAGCAGAAGTCATTCGTGTGCAGGACAAGCTGCCACGCACAGAAGCTGCAGAACATTACTGCTGAGTCGCTGACATTCACTGCAAAAACAGGTTTGATGAAGCGAGTTTACAATCAGATGAGCTGGATGTAAGGAAACTAAAGTTCTTGGTCAGTTCTTGGTAGTTTTTGAGGTTGTTTGGGTTGGTAACTGTGGTCACTGAGCACCAATGGAGAAGCACCACACTGGCAACCATGCAAAGAATAGGAAAAAGGGAAAAAAAAACAAACTCAATTTAGCTATACTACAACCAAAACCGTGAAGCTATGACGTAAATACAAGCTAGTTAGTTTGCATGGAGCTGTGCAACAGCGTCACTGACTGCAGTGGCAACAGTTCAAGGATTCATCTGTGGCTTATCATAAAAAATAAATGCCTTTACACAATACTTTTGCCCAAATACAGGTGAAAATGACTGTAGAAGCATCCGATCTTGGCACCACTTCCACTGAGCGATGGAAACACTGGTGATACACACTGATAAATGCACTGACAGTTGGTCACATTACAGTTTATATACATTTTCACTATATGTCCTCTTTTTTGTTGTTGTTGTAAATTCTGTGTGAACGCTCACCCTTTTAGATGCTGTGGGTACGCTTTTTCTTTTGAGCATCCGGACATGAAAAGTTGTGTTTTCTTTTTCTCTTTTTAACTCTTAGAACCTTTTCGGGAGGAGGATGGTCAGATGATCTAAAGTGTTTGTAAAAAAGAAGGAGCATTTTATCACAAGAATGCTACACAAAATCCTGGATTTTGGTCAATACGACGGAGCTTTACATTAAGATCCACAATGGTTCATTTTTTCTTTTCTTTTGGTGAGACAAAAGAACCCCACATGCTTCGAAAAAGGATATAGCGCTCGAAAGGTTTGTCCTACGTACGTCCTCTATTTTGTTTCCAGTGTAAACAAGCAGACCCCAAACTTTCAAAAGTGCAACGCTCACTCAAAACGTCACTGCAGCACCTGGTTCATAACAGCTGCACACAACTGTACATCTTCATCTCTGGGGGCCACAAATTGTACGATTAGGTCTTTTTTGTCTTCTTAATCGGCATAGTGCATGATTGATTCGACATAGTTTCCAGGAAAAAGTCCAGTGACGCCGTTGCAGACGCCTTCAAACCAGCCGTCGTCGTTCTTTTTGATGATGTAAATGATGGCGCCTTCCATAAAGGACAGCTCGTCCTCCTTATCCTTTGTGTAATCATAAATGGCCACAACTGAAAAGCCAAGAAAAGAAAAAGCATTCATTTTAGTTTAAATCAAAATGACTTGTTTCATATATGCTTATTTTACAATTATAATCATTAGAAGCCCCCTGTGGGCCTGACCTTTCTCTAAATAGACCTTGGGGGCCCAGTGGGGGTCTCCATCGGCATAAGGATCACTGTAGTGAACCACAGCAGCGTCTTCCTCCTCATAGTCTACAGGTGGAGGAGGTGGAGGTGGGGCAGGATCCTCAAACACACCCACGTCCTCTGGGGGAGGTGGAGGGGGCGGCGCTGGGCTGTCTGTTACTGCACCACAAAAGGAAAAATCGATTTAGATTAAATCAGTTTATGTGACTATTGGGTTAATAGCATAAACTTAAATCAATGAAAGTAAAAAACAAACAAAACAAAAAAAACTTCCACTGACTAACATCTTGAAGCTCAAAGCTTGTTGTAATTTAAACTCACCAGAAGTTAACTGAGCCGCTCTGAAGAATTTATGATGAATTGATGCATCTAAAGTCAATGACACCATAAACCCAGCCAGAGAAAATCCCACTTTTTTCTATTGTATTCTCAGCACACGTCAAGCGTGGATTAGCGTGGGTTTTAGGATCAAATCTGACTTTTGTTTTAGTCCAATTCTCCTACAAAGCACCCATAACTCCCCATCTTGCTTTTCCAGGTACCTGTATTCATAAGCACGGCTTTGCTTTAAAAAAGTAGCCAAACATGAAGCAAAATGCAACTTTTTTAACTCTAATCTGCTTCCTTTGTTTCTAACTGGTCTTTGTTATGCTAACTTGTTACCATACTCTCTTTAATTTAAGCTTGGTTAGTTTCTAAAAGTCAAAATAAATCAGTTTTAGACAAATGTTGCTTTTTGTAGAACAGCTGCTTTCTTTCCCTGTTCAAAGAATCAAAGCAGCAAATGTATCCTGTGTGCCGCAGATGGCTCAAAAGCACAGCGTTTAAAAAAATAATGTTAAAAATATAGTTTCATTTGAATATTCCTAGTTTATATGTTCTTGTCATGAAAAAGGGCTACTTGCCAGCAAAGCTCTCTGGTACATTGAGCAGAGTCTTTGACAAGTCCAAGAAAAGCGAAGCTGCATTTAGATCACAGGAAGTTGTTCTCCTCCCCCCCCCCCCCCACTGATTTAGTGTTGAAAGAGCTGAATCCCAGATTTTTCTCAGCTTTGAGCTCCAGGTTGACAATCTGTCCATCTAAGCTGCAACAATCATTTGCCTGAACTGCTTCGTACCCTAAAGTTATGTCAAAATGAAAAGAAAAAACAAATCCTGGTCTGAGATCATCTTTGAGTTCAGCTAATTAAATATTTCTGCAGGCTGTCCGTTAAAATGTACATTTAGGTCACATCTTTTCTGACAGGCTGTTGGTGGATCAGGAAAAGCCATCAGGTCTCTCCCCCCCCCCCCTCTCTTCAGTGGGCAAACTGTACAGGAAGCAGGCTTTCAATGATCCGTCGCCATGGCAACAGGGAGACCTCTGATGGTCTCTTCCACCTCAACCCCGTCTGCTGTGCGATGAAAGCATTTTAAGCGTAGCTGAGTGAAGCAAGCCACGAGAGGAGAGTCTGAGGCAGCGGGTTGTCTGAGGAAAGGTGTGTGCACACAGGGTCACACCTGTGTGCTAAATGTTTTCAAATGGACAAAGGATTTTTTTTCTTTCATATTGCACCGCTGTGACGCTTTACTTACTGCTCTCCTGCATTCTGGCCACAAAGCCAGTCAGAGGGATCTGAGGGGTCAGCTGGACCACAGGAGGAGGAGGTGGAGGAGCCACAGACACTAGAGCAGCCAGGCGAGGATAGAGGAGCAGAAACACAAAAGCCAGTGATGGGCAGGGAAGACGACAGGAACACCGAATCAGCAAAACAGAAAAACAAAGGAAGGAAAATAAGCTTTTGAGCATAAATGTGCAGAATTCACTTTCTACATTAGCAGCTATAACATTAGAAGCAAAGGCTATAGGAAGAACCGCAAAGCACCGCATAAAGCCAAAAATTCTACTATTGAAATGAGAATATTTGTAGAAACAAAAACAAAAAAAAAAGAAAATGAAGCGTCTGTGTGTGGTCCTGCAAATCTAATCAAATGTCAACTTTTTTTCAGTTACATCTTTCCCATCTTTTGAGGCTTTTAGCCGCTCTGTCCTTAAACATAAGAGAAAATCGCAGACAAACAAAAACACAGCCGGCCTTCGTTCAAGACATGATGTCAGACTCCGCCGCGCCAGCTCTGGCATCATAAATCACACGTAATGGAAGGCCGTCGGCTATCTCCCTGGGCCATCATGCCGTATCACTCAAGCCTGCTGTCACCTCTAAGCCTCATTCATCCACCGCTCCACACTGTGTAATCAGTCGGCTCCCTGGGCTAACAGGGGAAAAAAAAGCTTCTGCTTCATCCACTCTGATTCCAAGAGTTGCTTTTAGTTCAGCAGAGCAACACCAGCTACAACGGCAGAGACTCGTGGCATGCTGATTGCCCCTCTCCTTTCTTCCTTTTCCACTTTGAGCCAGGGTGACTGTCCTTTAAAAGCCATTACACATAAATTCCCCCCCGAGTCATATCTGCCAAAATAAATTCTAATCTACTCGCACTTTTATGCACACGTCCTGGAACTCCAAAAGCCTGGCAGCTGATTGTGTTTTTCTGTCCCTTAATGCCTTCTCAGTTCAGCTTTCTTCTGCTAGTGGAGGAAACAAAACTCAATTAAAGGTGGTAGTTAATGAGAGGAACATACTGTACAGCAATTCTAAGGTGTGACGACAACACCAGGCCTTAATTAATAATATTTATCACTTAGTTCTGAGAATGTCAAGCCACCTATGAACCCTAGACCCAACAGAGAGCACAAATTCACATCACCGGCACACTTTCTCTGGTTGTTTTAATGTGGATTCTGAAAGCTCAATTGAGGGTTTTTTTTTTTTTCATTCCTACCCGAGTTCTGTGAAAACGCTGGACCCCCGTTGATGTGCGGCTGCTGGGAGGAGACAGACGGGGCCCGGCGGTAAGTGCCGGTGGCTGACACCATGGAGGCAGAGGAGGTCGTTGATGAGTTGTGACGGGAAATCTGACGGGAGATGGTGCCAAACTGGGACATTGGGATGGGGCCCAAGCCGGGGCCCTGAGGCACAGCAGCTGAGGATGTGACCACTGGTGGGAATGAAGGAAATGCTGTGATTAGAAGGGGACGGGGGTTTGTAGTTCCTACTTGAGCTTAAAGAGCTGTCTTTGATCTAGACTCATTTGCACACTAATTGCATTGTTTAGAAAGCAGGCTGGGTCAAGAATTGGAATGGAAGACTGGAGCTCACCTTGTCCCAAACTGGGAGGAGACGGGGTGGGAACTGCAAGAGGAATGCCGACTCCACTGCCGCCACTGTTCTCCCTGCCGCCGCTCCCACCACTGCTGCCACTGCACACACAGCAGACAGTTTGACTGTCATCACAGGATGTGTGCGACAAACGGAATTACATGACAGCTTGACATGCTGTCATTACTTCCTCACTTCTCAGTCTGGTACAACAGATTTCTTGTCACTGAGGCAACATATTCACACTCAGCAAAAAAAAAATAAAAATAAAGGAGAGCTTAGGGGGTGACATGGTGACACCTGTGCGTCCTTGGCCTCTGGTTGAGCGAAGCAGTGCGTGCAGGGCTGTTCTGGTTGCCAAGTCTGGCTGGGCTCGTCATGTAGTCGTTAGGCACCACTGGAGGCTTAACAGGCTCCAGCGTCTTGTAGGGAGTGTTACGCCTAATTCAAAGATAAAATGCAACACATGAATAGAATTGTTTTTGCTGAATATACAAAATGTTTTATCAGTCAGAGGGATCTAATTTTATAAGTGAGCTGTCTAATTTGTTACTTGTACTAATTTTATATCTTTTGTGGTTCTCTAATACTAAATATATGGCTATATAGTTATAGTCTTAGTAAAACCCCATGTTGAAGTTAAACCATTTTATTTCAATCTAAACAAAATCATTTATTCAGATATTTGAAAAAATTTGAGAAAAAAGATCATTTAGAATTAACAATTTGAACATGCAAATTTTTATTAGAACAATATAATTGCTCACAATATTTTCATTTAATTTAAAGGGCCTATATCGTGAAAAAAGTCAACGTTGAGGTTTTAAGTATCACTATAGTCACTATAAACAACCAAAAAGCAGTAATTTGATCCATTCACAAATTTCTCTAAAAACCTGTACTTTGTCATTGTGACATAGATCAGGGAAGAACAGCCCCTTCCAGGAAAAAGTCTGTGCTGCCAGCCCCGCCCCCAGGCTAACACACATACACACACTTTCTCCACGGAGCTAGCAGTGATCGGCAAAAAACGCTTTCCTATTATATGCAGAATATGCGCATCCACCTTTGCAAAAGTTTGGGTGTTGTTTGTTTTTGTGGGTGAAACGCGGACACGCTGCCGAGGTCGGCTCTAGGGTGATGTCATGAAATGGGCGGAACCCACAGGAGCGAAAGGCGGTGCTCGGTGATCGAGTCGTTTTACTTCCAGGTGGGAAAATGAACTGTGAAAATAACTCATATTTTATAAAAAATGTCTTCTTCAGTGTGCCAAGGGTAATATATTATCTTATATATGGATATAGTTTACTATGAATGGCTTATGAAAATTATGATATAGGCCCTTTAATACTGACTAATTTATTCTTTCCACGTATTATTTCTGTACAAATCACACGTTGTGATCATTAGAAAAGTCCTTTCACCCAAAAACAATAAAGTCATCCTATAAGCGATCTTCTTGAGTTGAAACCAATACATTCCAAAGATTTAACTTCGTACCCAAGTGTGCCACGACCTGCCATTGGGGGGCTTGGTGGTTTCTGTGAGGGTGGGTTGGTTCTGGAAATGGTCCCCCCTCGCCCTGCTGCATTGTTCCCATGTTGCTGGTGAAGCACAAGAAAGACAAAACATGAGTAATTCTAGAATCTGGTTTGGTGACGTTTGTGGAGACTCCCAACAAGCACCAAGTCTTTGGAGTCACTTAAAAAGTGCCTAAATGAGTTACTTCTGTTTTTGCCCCTTTTTATCATACAGCCATATGTTTATATGAAGTATGTTCAGACAATGAACAGGAAACATCAGACAGGAAGATCCGGCGAAGGAAAGGCTGGGGAGAATGAGGTAAGGCATGCAATACTGACATCCTGACCAAATAAAATGGAGTGTCACTCATTTACTGCTTTTTTTATTTGATGTGTAATAATACTATAATACGGTAATTCAAATCAGAAATAGGAACCTTACATGCATGAAATAAATATAACAAAATAAACAGATGGTAGCTCCTGATCTAAGTTTAAAACATTCTAAACAAAACATCAGTTTAAGTCAATTTTATCTTTAATCATCACTTGTGAAACTTGCATGGCAACATATTTGGTCTAATAAATTTCAGTAAGTGTTTTCAATTGTTGATAACCATCACAAACACAATGATGCTGTGACTGCAATCTGGTCAACAAGAGCAGAAGAGGAAATACAGCCGTTTCTTACCTTGGCTTTGAGCCACTGAGTGCAACCAGGTAGACAGAAAAGAGAGAAAGAAGCAAGACTCACTGGTTAATGGTCATAAAAGCAAGACAAAAAAAAATCTGGGCATAAAAATCTCAAAGGACAGAGGGGTTTTCCTGAATTAAAGAAAATTGCATTGGTCTACATTTCCTGCAGGGTTGTCCACTATGTCACCCGACTGTCTACTTTCAGACCTCAGATCTATATGCTTGCTAAAAAACGCTTTGACACAATTTGCAATGCGTAAGGCAAACTCTTGGTCAATGGAGGTGAGAGTCAGTAACAGGAATGATGAAGAGTATATATCCAAAGCAGGTGAAGGATTTAACTTGGGCGAAGCAGCTCAGGAATAGAAACTTGCCATTGGCAGCACTTTTGATCCATGCTTTGATGTGAAGTGTGATCCTGGAACGAGCAGATACTACTAAAAACTGGCGGTGGTCATACATAAAAGAGAAGAGGTCCTAAATAGGTGACGGCCAAGGTTAGTTGCATGAATCTGATGAGTATAGTGGCAGGAAACCCAAATATGGTGATCCTCCTGATAAAAAGCTAGGAGCGTGACAGAGACCCTTCTCAAGACTGGCATCAGATGATTCAGGTGGTGATAATGGAACCCAATGGTTAAAAAAAAGCAGGGCTGAGGACAGAATGGGTAGGATTCATGACCGTTCCTTAGGACCATACCCCTCTCCGTCCACAAAAATTGCAAGGGGCCACATCAGCATAGTGGTTGTCCTCAAAGGGCCAGATGTAACTTATACATGTAACTAAATGCAATGAAAAATAAATGTAACTACTCCTTACTTAGTGTTAAATAACTCATTATTTCTTTACTATAACTTTTTAAAGTCACAATTACAGTTGCATAGAAAACATATGTTTGCTTGTTACTCTAGCATAAATCCTTTTACATTTGATTCTGTCAGGTTGGGTTATATGGACAGTGTTTAAGTCCTAATGTATAGTTGCCCAATCCCATATTTCAAGTCTGTTTCCCCCCTAGATATGAATAAATACACACCAATTTTTATTTTTTATTTTAAGAAATTAAAAACTTTTATGCTCGCGGGCCACATAAAATGACATGGAGGGCCACATTTGGCCCGCCGGCCTCGAGTTTGACACATGTGGTTTAGGCAGACCTACTATTGATGAAACGTAAGGGGGCCCGCAGAGACTGGAGAAGACAAAGCCAACATTCTGTCACTTTTGCGATTGGGCAGAAATTGAGGAAAATAAGTGCTAGCTGCCTGTGAGCATCCCGAAGAGGAAAGTCCTCCATGGAAGACTACCCTCTGGCCTACCCTTAAACATGGGGAAAAGCACCTCCTGGAGTACACCTCTAGTAAGTGTCCAACATCTGCAGTGGCACAAAGTGAACTTGTTTCCAGGCTAAATGAACCCAACAGAATGAAAACTGGGCTGAAGGAAGAAAGACATGATGCTCCTGGGATGACAAGGCAGTATCCATAGGTCACCTTCAAGGCCAACAACCAGTGACAGAGGATAGAAGCGAGTTTTGGACATATTCGCCCCAGACGAACTGATGTGACCATGAAGAGGGATCCTGAGCGCATAGTCAACAAAGACTGGTCTGCAGGTGCTAATTCAACCGCTCTAACCATCCGTCTGACTGGGTGGTGTTCTCAGGCTGACAGAAATCCAAAGCAGGCAACAAAACTAAATCTATGTATGTATGTTACACACAAACAAATGTACATAAATGTTTTTTCCACTATGGCCACAGCTTGCAGAATTAAAAAAAACCTCTGATGGTACAGATGCAACTATTTAGAACTGGGTTCAAAATAATTACTCTGGTCAATCCCAGCAATGCTTATGAAGGTTATTGTAGTGAAAGGAGGGAAAAGTATTCATTCCTGAACATGTGAATGTATTTTCCTCTCTCTCCTTGGGTTCATCCAGACATGTAGAGGGTTGATGATCCTGCCCTAAATTTTCTCGTGAGAATCCACCACAAGTACAAAGAAATCAGGGTGTGGAGTGCTAATAAGCTCAAAAAATGTTTTTCCCCCACAGACAGAATTTAAACGATGGGTAAATCTTGAAAAACAAAACAGCAGACATGCACAAACATATGCAGTCTATGCAGTTCATAATATGGTACATTGGTGTGCAGCAGTGAGAATCAAACCTATTGAATTATTCACCAATGTCTGCATGAAAGAAGGTCTTGGGGAGGTGAAATGTGATATGCATTTCTGTCTGCACTGATACGCACAAGTGCATATCTACAAACAACAATACGTTTTTGCTACACAATACTTTGTCACGTTAAAAATGATCTGCATATTTAACCTTTGTGTTGAATTTTTATTTTGATGTTCGTTCATGGCAAGAAAAAAAAAAAAAAAACAGCACACTTTGTGTAATTTTGTCTGATCTGAATCGATTTCTATAGAGATCCATCATCTCCCACATTCATGAATGGGTCTCGATTTGCATAGTGGGTCGAGCCAAATCTGTCTCTGTGCGAGCCAGCTCTCAAAAGAGGAGCCACTTGGTTTTGAATTTGAATCAGCGGATGTTTGAAAATCAGCAGACAGACACTATCTCAACAGAGACAGACGCAAGGGGGGGGTGCACATGCCAAATCCAATACACTACGCACATAACCGGGTACCCACACTCACAAATACAAATGGCTCACGGAGAGTGAGAATAAAGAAAACAAAGCATGAGCCGGAAAAGGACTGGATGTGATGGTGTGAGTAACACTTGGCAAAGATTTGTTCCTCACATTTAAACACACAAACACCATCCTGTTTCTGATGTTAGAGAGCACACAAACACAAAACCAGAGTCTTAAACGCTTTGTCAGTCACAACTACTTTAATTCCCTCCCTAAAACGGAAACTTTTTATGTTCAACTCTAATAAAACAACAGCTTTATGCAAGTTTATAGTCAGAAAACGAAGTTTAACTTACTAAAATGATTACATAACACATATCTGTAAAGTTAAAAACCAAACAAAAACTATAAATGAACCTGCCTATTATTGATTTTGTCTTTCTATATTAAAAGACTCTTACTTTGACACCGTGTCCCACATCGTCCAGCAGGGTGTAGTCGATGGGCTTCCGGATGTAGCGCACCGGCCGCTCCATGTTTCCTGGGGCGATGATCTTGTGAGTGCGAGAAGTGTTCTTATTTGTGGTCAGGATGCCAATTTCTCGACGTGCTACTTTCTCCTTGTGAATGTCCACAGTCTGCAGGAGGGAAATTCAGAATTAGGCCACATTAGAGGGGGAAAAAAAGCTGTTTTATTTTACAGGCCTATCTTATTTCAATTTTATATTTAATCTATATTTATATATTTATTTTACAAATGTACATTTCGTATGACTTTAGCTAAATATCAGCATTAAATTTAATAAAAATATTGTGAGCTTTTATATTGTTTTATAAAAATAAACATGTTAACATGAAAAACTTTTTTCCCTGATTTTTTTTCCAAAATCTGAATAAATGTTGTAATTTAGATGCAATTAAAAAGTTTTGACTTCAATAATGGGGTTTACTAAAACTATATCTTTATATATTTAGTATACAATAACAAAAAAAGTTGTGCACAGACAACAGCAAAAGGAACAAATTAAAGACAGCTCACTTATGAAATTGTTAAATGTTTCCCATCAAATATTAAATGTTTTTTCGTCACTATATTATCTTCTTGAAATCTTCTTTTGTAAATTTAGCTCCAGTTTGCACAAAAACATTCTTGACTCCATGATTCCAAACATACAAGCAGCCTCTTTTTTATTGAAGGCAGAACAATTATCTCAGGAAAGTAAATGTCAGAATGAAAGGAGGTTTAGGAATGATCACAGCTGCATAGATTCAGTTCACTTAAATAGGGATAGTCATATCTGGTGGGTCCTGGAGGGCCTGAGGTTTCTGCCTGGGAAACCCTGCATTAATAAATCAAATATTTACATCTTCTGTTTTGCGGGGGCCAATTTCCCAAAGCTTGCCTTTGGCCCCTCACATCAGTAATAATTGGAAATGCGATGACCTACATCTCCTCCGTGATTACAGTCATTATTGCTCACATCAGACACCCTGCAGAGGGACGGGCCCTCAATTTATGAATGATGAAGAAGAGTGCAAAGAGTGAGCAATGCTTAGCAGTGAAGGGTGTGAAAGAATGAGCATTACAGCTGGGTTTAAATGTAAAACCCTTTAAAAAAAGTAGGAAGAAACAGATATGTGTGTGAAGAGATCTTTTGTCTGAAATTGGTACATGCTGCCACTCATCTCATCTATTATTTTTTTCCCTTCATCTTAAAAATATAAGGGTGTTTAAGAACCAAAGTTGACCTCTAGTTGCCTATCACACCCTCTGATGTGACGTGTGTCTGCTGGGAGAGAACTAACAACATATTGCAGTCTAGTGTGTTTTAAAGGAAGTGGCACACCCGGCTTTCAGCTGGCAAGGAAGAAGAGACGTCCCGCCTATTTCCTTCTAGTGATAAGGGAGAAATGAGGAACAGAGAAAGCGAGAGGAAGAAAAGAGAAGCTCAAAGAGGAAGTGACTTAGATAAACAGAAGAAGCAGAGAAATGAAAGAAATGTGGAGTCATCTGAAATAGAAGGGAGGGAGGAAAAACAGGAAAGAGGACATTCACTACAGGATCTGTTTTTAATCTTAAACCTCTTAAACTGTAACTTTCTAAGAAAAAACATCCAACAAAAACGAACAAAACAAATGTCTTTTTCTTTGAGTTTGATATTATAAACTTCTGGTTTGAAAAGATCTGCAAACCAAACGACATGATAGAACTCCTACCTAATCAAAGCGTTGTGTCTGCCCTTCCTGATTTCTGTCATTGTTCCTGTCTGTTGTAATCTTTCCTTAAACAGAGATACAGATGTCTGCTGGGCCTCTGTGGGGAATTCCCACCACTAAAGGGTCCTGATCATTTCTGCCGCCGTCGATCTTTTCAGCTTCAGTCTGATAAGTCACGGCTTGCGTCTCAAAGTAATTGTTTTCTCAATAAACTTAGTGAATTGGAATACTACTGAGCAGAGGAAGGGGTCATTAATAATCAACCTAATCATCTTTTGAACCCACAAAGCAGAACATTGCCAGGACATTACTGCACTTAAAAAGGTCTCTTCAATTAAAATGGAATCTTGATCAGCTTTACTAAGGTGATAAATAAAGAGAGTATACATAGCATAACACAAATATCAAAGATTCTTATTCATTCAAAATGAATGGGAAGTACCAATATTTTCATTTTTAGTAATTCTAACGATTTTTAGAAGCTTTGCGTTGGCTGAACCTGTTGGCTGAAACTTTTTCCGTTTCCTCAGGTGATGATTAAGAAAATCCTTTGTTACTTTAGTTACAACATATAATAATGATGCATTAAATCCACTTGATGGGTTATTCTCTAATACAAATAGATACTGATCTATCTATCTATCTATCTATCTATCTATCTATCTATCTATCTATCTATCTATCTATCTATCTATCTATATGATTGTATTGTTTTTGTGTATTATTCCTATTTGATTGCTTGAAATAAACCATTTCAAATCAAATCAAATATATATATTCTTGTATCTTTTTTGCAGGTCATTGCTCTTTATGTTTACATGTAAGCACCAACATTTTTACCAACACTAGTTCCACCTTGTCCAGGCTTAAGTTGCTGACTACAAATAAAACCACAGTAAAAACAAACAAACTGTAAACTAAATTGTGACTTTATGAATCTGACTTCAGAACTTTGGCAATAATAGCCACTCCTATTTGTATGGTGGCCCTGAGGTGCCAAAATTACTCAACGCAAAAACATTTAAAAGATTATAACGACAATTAAAAAAGAAAAACAAATAATAATAAAAAGACAGTATCTGGATTGTTATTGCATTTTAACATTTCATTTTGATTTCTGTAAATTACTTTTGCTGTCCGAAACGTTTTTTTTGCCTTTTTTACGGAAACCGGAAAAAGTATGTACTATGTGATGATGTTGTTTGTCCATCAATCCAACTGAAGGTTATTTGGCATGACGTATTACTAGATGCTTTTAAGAAAGGGCTTAAGACCCATCTTTTTAACCTGGCTTTTAGCTAATGCTTTACTGCTTTTATGTATTTATTCAGTTATTTATTTATATGTACTTTTTATTTTATTTATTTATTCATCCATTTTATCTTGTTTTATGAACTTGCATCTGATTTTTAACGCGTTATTTTAATTTACCTTATTTTAATGTTTTTATCAATATGTTTACTTGTTTATTCTCATTTTTATTCATTTTTATTTCCGGTGCTTCCTCGGCTGGAACCCCTCCCTCTGGGTCGGCTGCTGTTCAGCCGCTGCGGCTCTAGATGGGGACCTGCATCGCCACTTAGCTGTGGTGGAGCGGTCCCCGCCTGTGATGCTGCATTTGGCTGTCTATGCGGCTGTTCACGGAGGGGGAGGTTCCAATTATCAGCGTTTCCTGCATCCTGTTTTGTGCTCAGCCTATTTCTCATTGTCCTTTGCCATCACTTAGGGGTGGGAGGTGTGAAAGGAGTGGGGGGCTAGGTACGGGGAGGGGGGCCCTATTTATTTATTTATTTTTTATTTATTTTTAAATCGTCTGCTTGTTTTTATATTTTGTTGTGTTTTAATGTAAAGCACTTTGTGTTATATTTTTATATGAAAAGTGCTTTATAAATAAAGTTTGATTTGATTTGATTTGATTTAGATATCATCATCCGATCAGTGATGTCCCATAGCACCTAGTTTTTTCAGTTTCTCATTGTGTTTTGTTTTTAACGTTTCAATTTTTTTTCTTGAAATTACTTTTGTTTTCCAAAATGTTTTGTGATTTGTACTTCAGGGCCACCGTACATTTGTTATGGTTTCATCATTAAATTAGGTGCAAAACCTGTAAAGAAATTAAACTTTCTTGAATAATTCCCCATAAATGTAAGCATTACCTGTGAACTAGATGCTTTTCATTTAAGATCCAAGGCCTTTTGGGATACATTAAATAGGGTTTAAACTGTTGTTGTTTGAGGATTAAATACATATCTTTTTCAAAGAAGCATTGTAAAGTGTTTGTTTAAAAGGAAGAATTTGTAATTCTAATTTAATCTGATGAGTTGTGATCAAAAGTTCTGTAAAATGTAATCATAAAAACTTGATTCTTAGCATTCTTCTCCTTTTTTTAACCAACTTTTATGCAGCAGAATATGAAAGCACTGCACCTAAAATAACTTTCTCACTTGAGTGAGACGACTGCAAAGATAAATCATTTTTAACAAACTAAAAGACATTCAGGATCTTGTGAAATTTGCTGCAAAGCATTATTCAATTCTACTTTAATACAAACATATCTTTTTTTCTCTCTCCATTTACCTAATTTAGCGTTCCATGTTTTATTTTAATGGAGCCACAAACTTGGAGGTATCAAATTGATGCTAGAATTATTGCTGATATTATCCCCAAGTGCTGAAGAACGCAGAAAATGGCAAAGAGGCCGTGTTGCGACACACATGCTTTCATTTTTAGAGCCGCAGCTGCTCACAAATCTGGCAGCAATGAACAGTGGGGCTATGATTTAAAGCTGGCTGTCATTGTATGCTAACATGTTAGACTTCGAAGAACTTTCTCATCTTGGAGAATAACAAGAGTTAGGATTTAGGGTCCATGAACGATAATGAGCACATACTCATTTGCCCGTCTAGTTTGTGAATTCCTTACATGCTGACCCCTCAGTCTGGGGCACAGCTCAGACACTTTGAAGGCTCCAACCAACTGGTGTCATCAATCACAAGTGACCATCCTCACACAATCCATAAAGTAGTTAAACTGTTGCTCATTAAACTGTAACTATCCTCACTCCAATCTGCTGCGTACGGACCTCAGGAGAAGCTAAAAATGCAAATCAGGAGGCTGTGCTGCTTCATATCTGACAGGCTTAATAAAGCACAGAGTAAAGGGACGGGGCACTGAGTTGTACGGTGGCTTAGGAGAAAAAGAAGGCTAATCATGATAATAATGACATTTGGGCTGGGGTGTGTACCTGGGAGATGTGGTTGATGGAGGATTCCATGCGGCGCAGCTGCGAGGCCTGGATGTCCAGCAGCTGCAGCACATTGTTTGCTAAGGCATTGATTTGGTAGGCAACGCTGGCCAGAGACTGGGTGGTGTAGGCTTTGGTCTCTTCCAGGGCTTTCTTTTTGTCTTGAGCCTGGCAAAGGGAAAAGGGAAAAGAAAAAGAAAAAAGTTACAAAATTCAAGGGACGGATATGTGGGGGGGAATAAAACGACTAGCCAGTGAACAAGATGATTTAAAAGGAGAAATATCTAGAAGAATTGTTACTCTATTTGTATTTTGTGCTGAAAGTGAAAGGACTGGCTGGTTTCTTACAGAAATGAGTGACAAAATCAGCCCGCCTTTGCTGGAATTTTAAAGCAAATCCATGCTAAGCCCCTGACGAGAAGTGAAGAAAAAATCTGCTGGTCTGTGAAGTAATAACACATGTCGGAACTGAAGAGCACAACTGTGAACCCCTCAATTGTGGCAGCATGGGCCAGGTGCATGGTGGGAGTTAAGCCCTGAGAGCAGGTATGCCAGGACGTTATGTAAAATCCCAATTCTCTACCCGTCTGCACAAACCATCTGTTTCTAAATGCCTCTACGCAGTAATGGCACTGAATAGACATATTAATAGCCTGGAAACAAAGCACGGATAATGCTGCCATACAGAGAGGTCTTCCAACACTGAATTGCCAAGCTTTGTCAGGGAAACAACCCGGAATTCGGTTTTCCTTCAAACTGTATAGTCTGGTTTAAAAAAAAAAAAAAAAAAGGTCAAACAGAATAAAATGGAAAACCTTTTTATGTAGTTTATAGGGATATTTTATACACACAATTACAGGTTAAAATCCATCTTAGCTGTCACCCAGCAGTTTCACTGGTACAAAACCCTGACACCTTAAGAATAGCAGAGTTAAATAAATAAAAAAACAATCTGTAATAAAACAACACATACTCAAGTCTGTTTGAGAGAAAAAAAAACATACCAGGTCAAAAACATACCATTCACTGTTCAGATCTCAAACTTCAGAGACACTATTTTTAGGAAAAGAGAGCCAAAAAAAGCTGAGCTCTACTTTCAAGTTTGCACGTGACAGATGTTTGTTACAAGTACCTGAGCTAATAATAAAAGCTGACTCTATTCTAACAGTTTGATGTTGTATTAGTATTAATAGTACTAAAATATATTGAAAAGAGATTTTTAGCTAGGTGGAGTTTGCATGTTCTCCGGTTGCATAAGTGACTTTTCTGTTGACGACCTCACTTCCTCCCATATGGTAAAAAAAATGTACTTAAGATTGTTTTTGATCATTTAAAAATGGTCTAAGAAAAAATCCCTTCTCAGCCAGTAATAGCACATAGGCCTCAAACAGGATGTAGTAAGTACAAAGAGTGGATCCTACTGCAATCTCTAAAGACATCATTATTTAGGACAGGTCAAATGTCTGCATCTTCACTTTATAGGAATGAGTGTCAGCTTTAAAGATCTACAGTAAATGGATGAAAAGAACTTAAGCATTTGTGCTCATGATTAAAGATAAATGGTATCTGAATTTGTTTTTTTTTCCTCTCAGGTCCTTTGACTTTTGTACAAACAACCGTCAATCACACATATGACATTTAGTTATTTTATTTTATTTGTTGTAGCAACTCCAGGGAGGCTTTATTTTCAAGCTCTGACTGTACACTAAATACCAAAGAGTATACAATGTGGGTAAATTACTAAGTGGAGTCCAATAATCATCAATAAAACTTAACACACTTTGTTTTCAGTTTTTACATAAAAGAAACTGTAATTATTCACATTTTTGCAATTACAACTAACATGGGCATCTAGAGCTGCAATATTAGCTAAATGCAAATGCGATTGAATTTAGCAAAAGGAATAGGAAGCAAAAAGGAAAGTCCATCTGATCACTGCAACCTCTACTCACTTGCAAGCAGGAGTGCATTTGGGTCAGACATTAAGAGGATGCAGGGAGAACAATATAACATGACTCTATTCTTTTTCTTTAATCCTAGCTGCTGCTGACGTGAAGCTTGAGTTATTTATTTGCTATTTATGTGGAGTCAGCAGATTTTACGTAATAATTGAAAAGCTGCTCAGATGAGCAGCTAAATGTCTTCTAGATTAAAAATACTTTAAGAGATTTTTGTAAGACCCTTTGAAATGTGAGCCAGCCTTGAAATAATCCTTGAATTGCAGAAAAATAAAATCTAATCAACATAAGGAAAGCAGAGAACCTAACAATTATTGACCATGGATGCAGTGATATTTAGCATTACCAGCATTTAAACTCTGGCTAAAATGATTCGACTTTAGTTTTAATAATTATTGTTCTGTAAAATAGTTTATCTAATCTTTTTTTTTTTTTTTTTTTTTACTGAAGGATAGTTCCTGATATTTGTCCCAGCATGCACCTCTATTTGACTCAGATCACTGAACCGACCAATTCATGCAAAAATAAAAAATAAAATAAAAAACATCTGATGTATGCATATTTATCATACACACGGGTGGATTAAAAATGTAAAAATAATGATCATCCCGCTAATAATGCACCACTTCTGAAATATCATTATATTGTAGTTTGAGTGAAAGTAGAAAAACCACAAGTAAGCTGCAACCTCCCATCTACAAAAAGCATTTGGTCATACCTCATTTATTGCTGCATTATTACCTTTGAAAGATATCTATCAATATGTTTTATGACATACTTCATAGTAAAATATATTAAATGACGGAATATTAACAATTATGTTTAAAATGATAGGGGCAAATAAATGAATAATTAATCCAATTCTGTTGGTATAACAAACTTAAAAAAGACTGGAATTCTTTAGGTACATATATAGAGATAATTAATAAGCAACATATTGTGCAGTTTTTAAGAGTAAACAGTTGTTGAGGTTAGCATTTTCACCGATTTTATGCTCAGAATAGTTAGCCACTCGTATGCCAAAAAAAGAGCTTTAAAATGTCTACAATTGTTTTAAAAGAGAAACTGGGTCGACGTTTTCCTACACAGGTACCGCTAGTCTAGGAGAAAGCGAGAAAGCAGAGAGTGACAAACCTCTTAGTCATGACAACGACACACCCTCTGAAGCCCCCCAGCCGCTTTCGGCACACAGAAAGCCTTCGTTTAAAACAAAAAACCATCGACGTGCAGCCATGCTCGACGAGCCGCGCGCTCTGTCAGCGAACCGGGAGAGGAGGCCACTCGTGAAGCTAGCGGTTTGAGGGTGGCTTTCACCAAGACCAGCATTTCATTTCCTTGTGGTTTTCACTCTCTCGCAGCACCACCACACACGACCCGCACACACAACATTCTGACTCAAAAATGCGTTTCTTACCTGAACATAATTGTTTTCACAGTATTCCGCTACCCGCGAAAGATTCTGGTAGCTTTCCACGAGCGCTCTTTTACCGGCAGGGATTTCCTCCTCTAATAACATTTGTAGCTCTGCCATCTTACATCCCTTTGCATTTCTCTCCTGCCCGTTTGTCTGTTTCTGTGAGAGGAGGCGGTGATGCTCTGCTGTTCTGATGAGAAAGGTACGGTGGCCGAGAGGTGCAAGACACGTTTACATTTAATATACAACAACAACAAATCCCAGTACAAATGAACAAATACTGAACGCAAAACCAGGTGCAAACTACCAAATACCGCATAACAAAAGCAACCCTGTTACAAATGATCAAATCCAGAAACACAACAACGAAAGCGGAGACAGACACCGCTACTAACAGAAAGGACCTAATATAAAACCAATGGTGTATGATTTTTCAAATTTATTTATGACTGTTTTCTTTATGTGGACACTATACATACATAAAACAGTCAAAAAGCATTTTTTATTGTATTACTACAATAGAAATTACAACACTGCTTAGCAAGGTAACGTTTTGCGTCACTTCCGGTATTATGGGTATTCCCTTTCCATTAGCAGCTGCTCGCTTTTTTAAATATTTTATCTCCTTTTTTTATTTGTTTTTTTCTTTCAAAAATGTTTATTGAAAAAATACAGAATCGTAGTACAAAATCGAGTCAACTTTAAGATACACAAATAAAAAAGGAGTAACAAAAAGTGTCAGGGGAGCATAAAAAAATTATAAACAAGAGCTGCAAAAGCAGTAAGTTGCTATTCTGTACATTTAAAACATTCCAAGGTGTCAAAAGTTCTTACAGCTTTGGGGTTATAAGAAGATTTTATTATTTTGGTATATTGGTTTAACTCAATCATAAAAAGTTTGTATAAGGGCCTTTTTTTCCTCAGAAAATTTGCATTTATTGATAAGTTTAATACAGACTCAAGGTCCATTTGCCCCAAAAATACACAAAACATATAAAAGACTTAATGATAAAAACAGAAAACTCAAACAGGTAAAATGAGATAAAAAGTATTAGATAAAAATAATGTCACAAAAGTATAAAAAACAATGACATAAGAATATGAAAACAATGAGATAAGAGCATAAGAACAATAAAAAACCAGGTATCGTGAACTTAATAAAAAAACTAAAACTGCTGAATTAAACAAATAAATGAAAAAATTAAAAGTTTAAAAAAGATGATCGTACCCAAACCTCCAGTAGGGGATTGGTATCTAAAAGTGCTGTGCTTTACATTGGTGAGAGTTAAAATGATATCATTATTTGAAGCATTAAGGCGACAAATAAAACCATAAATAAAATGTCATAATAACGCTTGGAGAGTATTAACTCTAGCACCAACAAACAAACTGCTTGCGCTGCACCACCTAGGCTGTTTTAATAAAATCCTTAGGGCATCAGTATAGACAACCTGTAGCTTCCTCATGCTGGATGCCCTATAACTTGTCCACAAGTGGGCAGTATACAAAGGTGTGCAGTAAGTTTTGAATAAAGTAATTTTAAGATTGTCTGAGCGTGAATAAAACCTGCGTGCAAGCGTGTTTGCCTGAGCATATAAAATACACTGTTGTCTGTGGATATCATCATCATCTGTAAGCTTATCGTTGATGATATGACCAAGATATTTGACTTTGTGACAGACAGCAAGCTCAGAATCAGACAGTTTAAAAGCAGGAAAATTCATGCAACATCATCCCTTGTACGACAAACCATGAAAGCACTTTTGCTGGAATTGTCTAAAATATCATTCTTAAAACCAAATTCTGAACAGACATTTAAAAGTTGTTGTAAACCGGAGCTGCTGGGGCTGAAGACAACTAAATCATCTGCATACATTAGATGATTAACCTTAAAACCACCGACCATGCAACCGGTATTACATGCATTCAAGTCCTTCGACAGGTCATCAATGTACAAGTTAAAAAGGAGTGGGGATAGAACACCTCCCTGTCTTACCCCGTTGGTCATACCAAGCGAGCAAGACACACCTGATCCCCACCTAACCACCATTTTCTGATGGGCATACCAGAAGCCTAGTAGTCTTAAAATATACCATGGAACACCCCGATTTTTCATTTTGATAAAAAGTTTGGTGTGATTTACCCTGTGGAAGGCTTTAGATGCGTCAATACAACACATAAGTTCAGATAAGATTCCTTGTCTGTACTTATTAACTATTTCTTTTAACGCAAAAATGCAAATCTCTGTCCCATGTTGAGGTTTAAAACCAAACTGATTATCAGCAGATAAGATAAAATCATCAATCGTAAGAGATAAAATTCTTTCTAAAACCTTTGAGAGGATACTGGCTAAGGCTACTGGTCTATAGTTGTCAATGGACTCAAGCTTGCCTGTCTTGTTTTTAATTACAGGCACCAACAATACAGACATCATTGAGTCAGGTAATACCCCATGAGTCAGAAATCCAGTAAAACAAATGGCAGGACGCGATGAAATCCTCGGGCTGGCATATTTAAGATGCTCACTGGTGATGTGATTTAACCCACATGATTTGTTGTCCTTGAGCACCTTTATGGCTTCGAACACTTGGTGGGGGGTTACTCCAATGTTAACATCACTCTCTCCTTCTCCCATTTCAAATGCTTCACCTTTAACGCAATTGAATAAGGTGTAGTAATGCTGTCTGCTATATTATTTGCACCTGAGACGCCTTCGACCGTGCCTGGTAGAGACGTCTTACAAGTGTTAAAAGTTTTTACCTCTTTCCAGAAGTCAGATAAGTTCTTATTTAAGGGCTTTTTGGTCATTGAGTTTACCCTTATATTCTGCTCATTCTTGCATATAAAGCATTTTTTTTATGAATATGAAATATGGCTAATATACTTAAAGGATTAATTAAGTAGTATTCCCTTATTATTGAATTTGTAACATTATAAAAAAACAAATAATACATCTTTGTATACCAGATTAATTTTTTTTAAATTCTACATTGAACAAAAGAGGTGAAGTCTTTCCAAAAAGTTTCTATTTGGGGGCATTTCCAGAATAGATGTATGATTGTTTCATAGTGTCTAATTTACAAAAGGAGCAGTTTTTATCAATGTCTATATGTAGTGAGGATGTCCGGGTAGCATATGTGTAGTTGTTTAAAGCAAAGATCCCGGGGTTAATTTGAAATAAAATATTTGGAAGACAAAGTCCAAACTTTCTTCCATTCAATATCTGGGGCAAATTTTCTCCAATAGTGGGTCACATATGGTGCAGCTGCAATATCTTTCTGAAACAGGTTTCTTATTTCTTTATTTCTTGTTGAAGGTCTCGTAGTAGCAATATTGTTTTCAAACAAAGACACTGAACATGAGGGTAAAGGGTGTACAAGACCTTTAAATAACATTATAATTCGTTCAGGAATAGCATCCATGACTATTGCAAAGACTTTGGGGGTAATTGGAATATTATAAGTGGTTAAAAATTAAGCCAAGCTCAACGTAAAGGGAATAACCTTAATACCGGAAGTGATGCAAAAACTTGCTAAACATTGTTATAATTTTTGTTGTAGTAATACAATAAAAAAAATGCTTTTGTACGATGGGCCAGAAGTGTCATAACACAACACTTTAGATTTTGCAACACAATACAAAATAACACACTACAATTCCTCACAACACTAAAAACATTAACTCACAACACGAAACAATAACCCACAACACAGTACTTTAACTCACAACACAGCACTTTAACTCAAAACGGAAGTATATCTGCAACGAAAGTTGCTATGCTTTTATTCTGAGAATTCCACTGTGCTAAAACAATTGTATTGATAAACCTTTTTAATGCTTTAATTTTCCCTTTTATTCTGGTGTTTCCTCATAGGTGGTGGACTACAAATATATTGATCTTTGGTAAGGTGAAGAAAGATATTCATAGTGTTGGAATATTTGTGTGTGTGGGGGGGGGGAGTCATTTTTCTGATCATTCCAACACAACATGAATGTAGCATTTCTCTCCCTATTGTAAATGCAGACACAGCAGCCAGGCGGCCGTGATATTCTTGGGTAGGGGAAAACAACTGGCCAAGTAATATATTGAAAAGTAAATCAAGTTTGCACATATGTATTTTTACAGTCCACATTGACAACACTAAGATCAAAACAAAATGTTAAAAGTTAAAAAATAGTATTTTATATAAGAATTAGGTTACAATGTTAAGAGTTTTGTGTTTAAAATAATTAACATTAACATTTCATTATCATATTTAAAAAAGAATCGTTACAATGACTAATAAAAATCAAATAACTTAAAAAATATCATCAGTGTGGTAGATCGGTTTCATGAAACGTAATAAATCTTAACTTATCTACATTATTTTTTAAATAAATAGAGTCATAAAGTGTGAAATGAAGTGATATATTTGATATTTGCATTTGGTAATTACACCCAAAACACTTTTTTAACACGCATTGCTAAAAAATAAAAAAATAAAAAAATAAAAAGATCCGCCTACATTTCCCAGATATCCCCGCTGTTTGAATTAGTGTTCAAGGGGTTTATGGGATTTGAATGAATGATTCGAGAAGTTTCAACGATATTTTCGCCAGATTTTGCTCGTTTTGAACTACATTTCCCAAGTCTCAGAACGTTGACAGCATGGCTCGTCTTTAGCTAAAGTGAAGACTGGTTTTCTGCTGTATTTTGCAGGCAAACGCCGGTGTTTAGATTTTTTTAGATCGACGGCTCTTGGCTGCGCATGAACATTACGGTGAGTTTATTATTATTATTATTACCTCCAGAATGTAATATATGTTTACAAAATTGGATAATGTATAACCGATAGCCTAATGGTTAATTAAAAAAAAATATTTGTCTTATTTTGAACATTTACCAACATAAATGGAAAAGGCAAACTAGGCCAGGGGAAACGTGGAATGGAGTCGTGGAGTCGTCACTCCAGCATTTTCGGAACTGCAATGATTTTAATCCCACTTTCTTGTTGAAGACTCTTCATGTCATCCTTGGTTGAGCTCAGCATGGTGGAGCAGGAGGAGGACGAACACAGCCTGGAGAGGAAATTCAGTGCCGCTGTTAAAGTGGTCGAAAGTTTGCCCGTGGAAGGTAGAGGGCTCCCTGAAATTTGTATTTATTTATTTATTTATTTATTTGGAGGAGTGAGGCTGATGGAACTTAAAAAGACTAATTACATTCACATACTGTGAAATCTGTGCTCAGTGAACGTTCAACCTGATTGACCTACATGTAGAGCTGTCACTCTTGGCTGACCCCACATTTAAGAGCTGCCACAAGCCTGAAAGCTGCTTAACACTAGAACGTCCGTAGGGCAGCCATTTGGCTTTTCTACCTACAATGTCCAAGGGACAGCCAAGTGGCTGGATTAGTTAAAATTTACATGCCCAAAGAGCAGCCTTCAACATAGTTTGCACATGAACAGCACAGCCATTAGGTTGTTCTTTTGGCATGCAAAAAGGACAAGCCAAGTGGCTGCGCAAGTTTACACTATTTCCCCTCACCTCTGTCACTTCTAGTAAGAGGTCACCACAGTTTGGTTTTCCTTTCTTGGCTGAGATTTATCGTTCATGCACAAGAGACACTTCTTTACCGGCATAATACTGAAATGTTCAAGCAAAGAAATCATGTGGTCAAAGTCATATCTTCAACCCACTACTTGTCTGCACATACTTGGTACTGCCCCAAAATCTCCTTTCTGCATTTGCCACATGGTATACTTGTAGCAATCAACAAAGCGCACTCTGGCATTATTGTTCTTGTACTGACTATTCACCTGGCATATTGCCCGTTTCCCTTTGCCAGGTATGGGAGCTTGTCACCAAACACGGTATTCCTTTTTCGCCTTCTCAGCCCCCGCATGTACCTGTGCAAGGTTTTTTACTGATTCTGGAAGCTCCCAGTGAATTTTGCCTGGGTTGAAAGTGTGATGTAGTTTGCATCAACAAACCCACAAACATTGGAGATTGCAGGAAACCTGTCAGTCCCAACTTGTTCCATGCGCGTGCCCTTGACATCAAAGTGTAAATGCAGCATGATTTCTTTGAAGTGGTTTCTGACCATAGTTTTTTTAGATCAGTGGATTTCCCATTTTCGCCAACCATCTTGCATCTTGCGTTTTGCATGGATGGAAGTTTTATCCCCCCCTCACAAGGAGGATGGCAATGAACCCCAATAGTTCAGGAAGTGCCATGAACCAGCTGTCATCTTCTGTCTGACGTTCATGCTGAACAACACAGTCCCGAATAGTCTGAAGCATGTTCAGAGTGAGGAAACACAGGAAACTCTGTAAGCGAGTCGACACCGTACTTCTGACCAAAGCAGTTGGCTCTTCCTCAGCAGTGTAACATTCAATTGTGCTGTGATAGAGAGGCCTCTCAACCTTTTCTGAATGCCACATCGTGCCATCTTTTGCTTTTTCTGTTGGCACAGTGTGTCTCTCTGTCGTCCTCTCTTTTCTGATGGCAATGAAATCTCCTCATCTGTGATCTGATTTCTGAGATCTGAGCAATGAAAACCTTCATCAATGTAAAGATATATGTTGTTTCACTTGTTTATTTTAATTTTTTTGTTTGTTTTTTGTTGAATTCTAGTTGAAACTATAAATTCCAAAACATGTCAAATAGGCCTCCTTTGCCTCCCCAGTCCAAGAAACATGTGGTTAAATGAAATGACTAAATTTCTCATAGGTGTGTATGTGAGTGTGCCTGGTTATTTATCTATGTGGCCCTGCAATGGACTGGTGACCCATCCAGGGTGTACCCCTCCCCAGTTGCCTGTGACTAGCTGGAATGTGCTCCAGCAGACCCCTGTGATCCTGACCAGGATGAGCAGGCACAGAAAATAAATGGATAGACAACTGCTAGAATCAGCAAATGAGAACAAGATGTTCATGAAATCTTATCAAAAGAAATATCAGTCTGAGTCCAGCTGAAGGACTATCTCTTCTCCATCAGAGTCAAATGGGTTGACTTGCTCCTGGATAATTTTCAATGTCTGCTCAGGGTAGTAAAAATAAGGCATCTTGGTTTTTCAGTTGACAAACTGGGAGTCAAAGTTTGTTAGAGCTTGGAGGCTATTTTGAAGCAGAAAAACCTCCCCCACCCTGATCTGAGTAAAGAATGTGGTTAGCTAGGACATGTCTTCATCCAGATGATCAGGTAGTTGGTGCTGCATTTACAAATGAAAGGTGGCTAATTGAAGGCTGTTGAATTAGTCATTTCGAGCCACCCAGCCATTTGGCTGTGCTCTGGACGCTGCAGGAGGAGTGAAAAATCCTGGGCGTTCTAGTGTTAAGTGAATTGTTTATCCTCATCGACTTTATCTTGCGTTTCACAAGATCAAGACTTGTAATTAAATATAAACATCAGGAAAACTCTAACATGATTTCTTTGTTTTATATTTTTACAGCTTTTGACGCCTTAATCCTTTCTCAGTTTTCATATGTTGCCCTCTTTTCATTGCTTAGGTTCTTTCCAGCCTTCTGATGACATGATGTTAATGTTCTATAGTTACTACAAGCAGGCCACTACGGGACCCTGCGATTCCCCCAGACCAATTGGCTTTTGGGACAGCAGCAGCAAAGCTAAATGGTATGCGTTGGCATTATAGTGTCAAGGTGCTGCAGCCTTTTAGAATAAATGTGCAAAAATATTTGAGGACAAGTATAAAACATCATCTTTTATTTTGCTTTGAACATGCTTTAACATCACTTTACTAAGTCAGCGATTCTTTTAAATTTGAGGACAAACATTCCCTTTATGGAAAAACGCCCAAAAATTATTGCAATTTTATTTGGTGCCCTTTGGTCTTCACAGCTTTAGTCTTTCAGCAGTCATGGTTCTCTCAAGAGCTTAACCTTGACTCTTTGTTGCCAGGGATGCATGGAGCTCTCTGGGAAACATGACAAAGGAGGAAGCCATGAAGAATTACATTGAGGCAATCCAGCTGGTAAGGCCTTTCACACAAACTATGCACACAAAAGCTCACAGAAACAGTTTATTGTTAAAAAAAGATTCCTCTTGTAATGAGAAAATTGACATATTAAATAGATTGCAGATATTATTTTGTCACAACTTTTTCTTCTATACGTAACCAGATTTTGGAGACTATACCAATCTCAGATGAGGTGTCTGAACTGGTTCAGAAGCTCGGTAATTTCTACTCCGAGGTCGATGGTGAAGAAGTTGAAGAAAATGCGCTGGACAGCAGACCTTTCACAAGGCCCTTTGCAGATCATCAAGGTAACTTATCTAACAAGGATTAAAGTGTATGAGCCAAAATTCTTCTTCTTCTTACTGCCCTTTACGCCTTGAGATGCTTAAGGCATCAACGAAATCTTTCCCTTTCTGATGGTTGCGGGCCAAGGTGTAGATGGTTCCCCAGGTGTGTCCAAATTCTTTTAGCTCGGCTTCTACTGTTCGCTGCTAGGTGATCTTTGGCCGTCCTCTTTTTCTTTTTCCATCTGGTGTCCAGTAGTGCTGCCTTTATGATCGTGTTTTCTTCACTCCTGGACATGTCCAATCGATGTTCAGCATCTTTTGAAGAGAATTGTTGACAAGTCTTCTTGATTGCTGCGGGACAATAGACCTTCATTGAAGATCTTTTGGGGCCAGCAAAATTCTTAATATCCTCCTCAAATTTCTGGTGTGGAGAGTTTTTGTCAAGTCTTTCTGTGTCCTTCCCCAGCACGCTGCTCCATACAGTAACACTGGCAGAACACAGCTGTTGCAGAGTTTCAGTTTGGTCTTAGTGCTGTACTGTGATGACTTCCAAATATTGTTTATGCTGATGAATGTAACCCTTGCTTTGTTAATCCTGTTCTGTATGTCCTCATTACTTCCTCCTTCTGACGTGATGATGCCACCAAAGTAAGCAAAGCTTTCGGTGAATGATAAATTCTGATCATTGACTTTATGGGGGGGCTGTGACGTAGTATTTAAGGTCCAGATCTATGAATTTTTTTGGTTGATATTGAGACCGATTTGAGATCCAAATCAGTTCAACCGGTCAGTCTTGTCCTGCATGCGTGGTGAATATGAGAGAACAGTGGCGGGTCATCAGCAAATTTGAGATCCTCTGGGGTAGAAAAGAGCGTCCATCTAATGCCAGTTGGTCCTGCTTCAGTCATGCGCCGCATCATCCAGTCTGTCGCCAGGTTGAAGAGGAGAGCTGACATCACACAGCCTTGACGGACTCTAGTTTTCACTTCAAACCAGATGTCACTTCCTCCCACACAGCATCTGTAATTGTTATAAAAGTTTCAAATCAGTTGTATCATGTGGGTCGGGAATCCATAAGCCGTCAAGATTCGTCACAAGCCGTCTCTGTGTACTGTCAAAAGCATTTTCAAAGTCTATGAAGTTAACGAAGAGCTCTTGCTGCCATTCAACACTCTATTCTATAAATTTTCTCAGAGCAAAAATCTGTTCTGTGCATCTCCTCCCTTTTCTAAAACTGGTTTGTTCCTTTCTAAGTGTTGTATTCACAGGTTCCGCTAACCTACTGATGATTATCTTGGCCAGGATCTTGCTGGGGATGGACAGAAGGATGATACAGCGCCAGTTGTTACAGTTGCTGAGTGTGCCCTTCTTTTGAATGTTGATGATTACACTCATAGCACAATCCTCTGGTATGCTTGCTGATGTCCAAACGGTCTTGAAAAATGGTTGCAATATTTCTGTGGCCATCTCTGGGTTGGTCTTGAACAGCTCTGCGTTCAAATTGTCGTGACCTTGTTCTTTATTGCTTTTCAGTGACTTGATGACTGAAACAATTTCCTCCTGTTCAAAATTTCATGAAAATGTTCACCACAGCGTGCCTCTTGTTCTACTTCTGTTGTGAGAAGTTTGCCCTGTTTGTCTTTAATTGGTGAACTGACTGTAAAGTGGTGTTTTCCACACACTTTTCGACTAATTCTGTACAGCTGGCCTTGTTCTCCTTGGGTTGTTGCACCTTCCGCCTCCTCAGCAAGCTCCTCAACATAGGCTCGATGGTCGCCGCGCACCATCCTCCTCACTGTCTTGTTGGCTTCTCTGTACTGCTGTGTGTATTTCGTTCGGAGTCTCGTAATCCATTCCTTGAACCCTTTTTTTGGTTCTAAATCCAAGGCATTCGTTTTGTTTGGTACATTTGTTCGTACATTCCAGAATCATAATCTGGTCTTGGTTATGATGCTCAAGACTTCTATCTTCTTGTCAGTGGCTTTCAAAGTCTGGCTTTCACCACTGTCATCCATACAAGCCTCTTGTTGGGACTCTGGAGGCCCATTGCACGTTAGAGTGTTTTTTTATCTCGTTGCTGTTTCCGTAACCATAGTTTTCTAGGACTGGGTGGTCAGCCCTGTTCCAAACCCCCAACCTGGAGGGCCGGTGGACTGCTCTTAGTCTGGCCTCTACCCTTCGATCTGTCTGGCATGGGAGACCCCACCAGGAGTGCAAAGCTCCAGCCAGTGTAGCTATCCAGGTCATCAAGACACACAAGCCCCCCAACCACGACAAGCTGCCAGTCCATGGGCACCCATTACAGGTGGTCTCATATAGATGGGAGCCAAAATGCAGGACAATGCTTTTCAGATGGAAAGACACATGATCCAACTCTCAAAAAAACACTTTAATGTTTCAAATGGTAAACCTTTTTCTCTATATCTTTCTAACAATAGAAGATCTGGTTGGTTGTGGTAGAAAAGCAACAATTCAAGGCAAGTGTTGGATGTTTTTTTTTTTACCTAATAGATTATCTGAGCTGCTCATTTCCTTATTATTAGGCTAGGAAAGTTCCTTTATTATTGATTTGTGCTTCTGTCACAGTGCAAAAATAAAATCAAGCTTCCTAGATCAGTCTGTCACACGCTGTTCTTGAGAAGTTTGTGTTACTTTGTGCTAGATATGTTGTGTAGTTCCCCATCAGCAGAACCTAGGATTGCAGTGTGTCTTTGCTTTGTGTAGTTTTGTAGTGCGCAGTTTGTGACATATAACAGTGTTACAGTTAACACAGGGTCTCTACTGTACCGCTCAGGCTTTGGGGATCTGTGGGATGATATACAGAACGTCCAGGAGAAGGACACGGACAGCGTTGTGCCGAGTGTCAACAGTGAGGAGGCAGAGGGAAGTAAAGAAAGTAGTCATGTGGAGCAGGACAGTGATTGGAGAATTGAGGATGATGGGGATGAAGACTTCAGTATGAGCAAAGAGGAGGAAATCATAGGTACACCAGTGATGTAGTGGTTAGAAGTCTTGTTATGTGATAGTTTCTAAACTTATTTTAGTTCAAATTTGTTTAACTTGTACTAGGATTTTTAGTTTCAAAATCCTTCTTGCGATTATTACTTAGAAAAGAAAAATTGGATTGAATTTATTAATTTCACTCTGACTTTATAAAATGACCAAAATGCAAATTTAGCCTCTATCTACCCATAGAAGATAAAAATGATCTCAGTTTTGTTCTGTCAATTAAGAGCACACCTTTCAATGATAAAGAACAAAAAAATCTATTAAATTAAAGGTAACTTTTTACCTAAACGTGTGTGTGTGTGTGTGTGTATATATATATATATATATATATATATATTTTTTTTTTTTCCTGTAGTTTTTCACATTTCACTTGCACCCACTACACACTCCCAGATTCACAATATATCCAATCCAAACATGTTTTAACATATAGAAAGAGCAAATAAAAAAACTAACTTTTTCAACCCATTATATTTTACTGTTTATTTTATTTTTTGCAGCTAGCTAGGTAAGAAGTATTTTTTAGGTAAGAAAATTAAGCTAAATTGTAATAATATTTAACAAAATGGTTTAATATTAGTTTGCTTTTCTTGATCGATTTATATATGTGAGGAAAAAAAACATTAACATGTATAATAGGGAACCAATTGAGAGATCTTTTTTTTTCCTTTGCCTTTTTTTACTATTAACTCCTCAGCCCTTTAAAACGAATACAAAACACAAACAAGCAAACAAAAACAATAAAAAAAACTCATTCTACAGCCATCGTTTTTGCTTTTGTGTCTCTTAAGTGAGTCCAGATTGGAGTCCAGACCCTCGGCTTTTAATGGTAGACAACAAAGGATGGAGGTCTGGCACCAAAGCCTCCAGCAGTAGCGTGGCGCCCAGCTTGACCTCCGTCACCAATGGGACGCACAGCTCTCTCAACAGTGAGGTGGAGGAGGAGGAACTCATCTGTTCTATAGAGCCTTGCGCACACTATGACCCCTACATGCAGTTTAACGGATGCTTAACCAGTAAGTTTATACACTAGTCAAACAAAAAGAAAATAATACATTTAATTTAATTGAAAATAAAAAACTTAAATTATTGCAGTGTCAGTAGGAAACGTATGCGTCTTTTTTTTAAAAAAAATTTTACTTTTGCCATTATTACCCTCTTGCATCTCTTGGTGGGGGTCAAATAATTTTAGGACTGCATTAGTTTTTGCATGTAACGTTTTTATTCTAAGTTGTAAATGCAGAATTTTGTGATGGATATTCAACTCCATAATGTTTTCCGATAGTGAAAACAGTTGAAAACTTCTGCAAGTGTCTTCTATGTACCGATTTGTGTTTGTTTTTCATATCGTTTTTGTTACCATACAGGTCACATCGGTGCTGCGTCCGACAGGAACCATCGATCCACAGACTCTGATAATGAGGAATTCTGTGACTCGATGGAGCATTTAGCAATGGAGGAGGTGTGATGTCATTCCCACGAGGTTTACCCATGAAAGAAAAAGTAGCTTGTTTGTGTCCATTCAGAAGGTTAACACTCTGCTTTCCTGGTGCAGCGGCTGTCTTCATCCAGAGGACAGTCTCCTGGGTCGGGCGCCGCCACAGTGAAGCCAAATGATCTCTGGTTTGAGAGCAACACGTCCCTAAAGGGTGCAGAGGATGAAGTGCAGATTCTGTTTAGTCCAAGCAAACACAGCAGCTCTTTGTCGAGAAGAGAAAAAGGTATGTTATTAAAAGCTTTCTAATGTGAATGAGAAGTGCTTCCGGGGATTCAAACGTCACACTCCTGGCTTTCATTCCAGCTTTGCTGTCACCAATGTCTCTGTGCAAGAGCAGGGATGCTGCGTGTTGTCGTGAGCTGCATCCTGTCAGAGCTTCAAGGGAAAACTTCAATGAGCAAATAGCAGGGGCTCTGCTGAGGTTGCAGCGTGACATGGCCAGCGCGCTGCACAGGCTACACACTCTGGAGGAGCTGGCTCGGTCACAGGTGAAGGAACAGACTGTCACTTTTACAAATCAGATTGAAGGCATTTTACTTTTGACACATTCCCGAAAAGGCTAAAAGAGTACACAAATCTGATCTCACACTGCAGATTTTTCTCTCAAGCAAATCTGTCAGAATGCATCATTATTGATACAGTAATTATATTTTTTTTCCTATTTTTTTTCCATTTCACGTTGCAGTCAAGGTCACCCTCACCAAGGCTGAAAGACTTTCAACTGGTTACACGAAATATCTTGGTAACTTGGTAACTTATTCTTCAAATGTAACACTTCCTTATAATATTATTGCCTTACTTTGTAAAACATGTTTTTGTTTTTACTAAGATCTTATGACCCCTGGCCCTGACATATAGACATTCATGAAAGATGGTTGGAAAAACAATAATGTCATGTTTTTTTAAGAAGTTTAAGATAATATGGTAATTTTGTTCTGTTGATTCCTATGATAAAGAAAGTTGTAAGGAAGGGATTGGAGATGCATTTGAGAGTGAAAATGACATTTAAAAAGACAGTGTCTTAACAGCTCAAGGGTGTTTTATGTAGTATTCCTCTTTTCCCTTTTTCCTATTCTTTTATAGTTATAGTAGTTTTCACTCCCTGCTAGTTCCAGTTTTGTCTTTCTTCTTGGAGCTATAATGTATTTTATTCATTATAATATTGTGTCTTTTCTCTTAAATTGCAGTTTTTGAGGCCATCCTGGTGGCCGTTTGATATCTCTCCTCTCGCAGCCTTTCTGACTGTATTCTGGCCTTTAGTTTCCCATTGGCTCATCAAGCTTTATTTCCAGCGTAGGAGAAGGCAAGTGTCCAAGTCTACATTGTGTTGTCATCAGTAAATGCCTTTTCATTTTTTTGCTACCACTAATTTTACATTTTCTCCTCACAGGAAAATCCAATGAAGTGTGTGAAAGCGTGAAGATGCACTTTCTTTTCTCTGTGGCTTTCCCGAGTCTCGACCACAGATGGAATGCAATCAGGCTGAAACAGGAAAGCCTCATAGATAAAGAGATACCAAGAAGGCAAAAGAAAAGGAAGAGATGGAAACATTATGAAGCAATTTAACATAATGATGAAGTATTTTTTCAAAGAACGCATAAATATTGCAGTTGACAACCCATTTATCATATGTGTAAATTTAGATCACAGCTTTGAGAACATGATATTTATACAATTCAAAAAATCAATCACGTAAAGACTCCTCGTTATAAATTATATTGAGAGGTTAGGAGGTTACTAGAAGTTATTTTATTTATGTGAAACTAAGTTTTCTGTTTATTATTTAAAGCTTTTTTTTAACCATATTATCTGATGACATTGTCTTACTTAATTCAGGGTACTTTTTATTGACCAAAATAAAAAGTATTTTCTTATTATTTATGACAAATTTACTGCCTGTCATGTTTAAAGGTTTGATTGTTTAGTACAAGTAATAAAAGATTGTACTTTGTCTTAAGTCATGTCTGCAAAAATCTCAAATACAGGACATGTATCCTGAAAGATTTTAGATGGGGCTAAAGATCTAATACGAAAAATATAAGCTAAATAAAGTTGTGGCAAAAGAGATCTTATTTAAACAACCCATATATATAGACAAATATTAACGTAGTTAAAGAGGATGCAGACGCATATAGTAAGTAGCAGCTTATCTTTGTTTGGTTTGGTGCTTGGTGATTTTTGTTCGGCCCCTTAAAACTTTTTGAAGCAAATATACATCAAACCATTTCAGCTCCCAAATGACCTTAATGTAGCATCTACTTAGAAGCAAAAACGTGTGAAAGGGATTTTATTTTAATAGCTGGAAATAAATTGAGGCGTAAAGTTATAGGAAAAGGAGAAAGAGAAACACCATAGCGTAAACTGTGAAAAATATTGTATATTTTTACACAAGCTGACATGTATCCAAGCAATGTAAGCATTATGATATCAAACATATGTAGTGATGCAATAAAATGTTTATGAAAAAAAGTTTTATTGTTTTTGATTTTAGCTAGGAATTATGGAACATGTTTTATGTCCCATTTAACTTAAGGAAAAAACGGACAAAAGTAATAAGTCAACAGAAAGAAGTTACATTGATGAAAATTGAGATGTATATTTAGATGAAATATAGAAAAATAAATTAAATGTAAAAAAAAGCATTTTGAAATAAGAATTTGAAAAGGATTAAAAAAAAGTGCCGCTATTGACGTCATATCCGGTTTCATGCTCGCTCTGTCGGCTCTGTGCGCAGAAGTTACTGATGGGCTAGCAATGTCTGCGCTACGTGTAGATTCGTGAGTGTAGAAACAGCCGAACGTTGAGTCTCGGGAATAGAAATTAACACAACAGCGCTGTTGTTTCTGTATCAGTGACAGCTAGATAATGTTTTCCTTGACTATGTCGGTGCAGCCACAGGTAAGAAAATTGAGGTAAACTAGCATTAGCGGGGTTGTTTTGGTTCTGACCCCTTTCACTTTAGCATTACCTCCTGTTTGCTAGGTTAGCCCCGGCTTCTTTGGGGTAATGTTTTAAACTATAATGTATGCCTTTGCGGGTCATGTTTTTACTATTTTGCATCATCTTAACTATTGAGTAAGTAAGACCTAATGAGATAAATATTAATTGTTTTGCTTAAAAAAAGCAACTGTTTTTTGTTGATTATTGGGCTTAATCATGTCAGACTTTTTAAGTGGCTCATTTAAGTAACTAAGTAACCACTTATTCATTCTTATAAAAACTCAGCAAACAGTCCTCGTTAACCGTTGTTTTTTGTTATTTTTTTGTTATCACAGGTGACTCTGCCTCTCAGCCACCTCATCAACATCCTCCACCCCCTGAAGAGCTCGTTTGGAAGCAGCAGCAGCGCCACTACTACTACTAGCAAGTCGAGAAAACGAAAAGAGCAAGACTCGGACCAGCATTGTCCAGAGGTATTATTAGAGTTATCTTGGAGCCATAATCTACATAAATATTACCTGCTGTCACACTTTTAAATTCTAGCCCAGTGACTATAACTTCTGAAACTTTTACAACTCTTAATGTATATATGCTTGATCCACTATAATGTATAGACTACATGGACCCTACGGGAGCTCGGCTTTCCCGACCTGGGTAAACAGCAACTGGAAGAGATGGTGAAAAGTGTTTTACCACTCATAATCCCAGATGTTGTGTCCCCTCAACTTGATCGTCAGACATTATGGAAGACTTCGTACCTCTCCTCACACTCCTTTTCCCACAATAAGTATGGTGAGTGAAAACGTTCCTTTTTTTTTTTTAAGTGACTTTTTTTTATTTTTAGATCAATTTACCTTTTTCACAGTCTCTGTTAGCAGACATATTGTCTGTCAGCAAAGATTTAGTAGATTTTCCAACATTTAACTGAAAAGCTATACATGATTTTCTTCTAGGCTTCTCATGGGGTGCCATACCCAATTCAGCATCTCCCCTCTCAAGTAGGCACCTTTCACCTCTCCGGACTGTTTGCACAGAGCTGAAGTACTGGCCAGGTAAATGTGGATTCACAGCATGCATTTGCAGTTTATTAAACTCTTCTATTTATTTTTATTAAAATTAAATATGTACGGTATGTTTTTGTTTCTAATATATACCGGAGTTTTAGGGCTAGTTTACAAAAAAAATCACGACTTTTAAGTCGTAAATATACGAGAAAGAAAGTCGTAGATTAACCAAGAAAAAACACCAAAGTTGTCCGTTTATCAGAGCCTTGCTTGAAGATAAAATATTTGGACCATTTTGTGAAGCCTTATTTCCAGATAGGTTTAAAAAAAACAAAGAGATTCTGAACCTTTTGGCGACTCAAAATCAGATTATTTTCAGTGTAGCCGGCTGTCCGGGGTTCTGTGTCAGTAAAGCAGAGTTGCATATGTAAAATAAGGAGCTCAGAGACACGTTTGGGTGTAGAGGACCGCTGCAGCCTTTATTCTCCTTTTCATTCACATAACCTGAAGTTCATCTGTCACCTTACATCATGAACCTGTCATCCAAACACCAATGCGGAAGTAAACAGTGTTACACACGCCCCCTACTCCAGATGAAACGTCTCATTTCAACATAAAACAACAAAGATGAATGGAAATAGTCTGTTATATTACAGTGATGAAAGTCTTCCGGGAATTCCCGGAAATCCGGGTTTTTGAGCAAACCGATCGGATCTTCCGGGAAATAAAGACCTGATCTCTACGGACAAATCGCTTTCCGGATGAAAAAAACGTCTGAAATCGGCGAATTTTCGCTTTATTTTCTATATTTCTCCGTAGATCGCTTTCTCTATGGGCGCGGCTATCTTGTCTTCGTCTTCCCGGCCTAATTGACCAATGACAGGACATTTTACTTGCTTTCGGATGAGAAATGAACTTTTTCTCTGAACTGATGCTTTATTGAACCCATCGGGACGATCAACCTATATATATCGCCAAATCTTGACTGCAGCATTGGAGCTGCGTGACGCGGACTATATGTTTTTAGGACCAGCAAGTCCTTAATGGTAAGTCAAACTAGGGGTTTGAATGACAAATCATGATGCTCCAATTAGTCTTAGTTTCTTGATTAAGAAATGAATAAGTAGCTGCCAGAATGTACCAGAATTCATCTAAGACCATGTATTTTTCTAAAATTCCGCTCCGTGCCCGCCATATCGCTCAAAGAAAAGTTCAGGGATTTTTTCCTTGCCTGACTTTCATCACTATATTAGCATTAGAACGTTGAAAATGCCAAAAAGTGCTCCTCCTCAGACGGAAGCATCACAAAAAATTAGAGATCTTGTCTTTGGTGAAGGAAGAAAGGATTGAAGTGGACAGCTGCAGGGATACTGATGGCTTCATCAATGGGCTGCAGAGATCTTGCAAACCAACCATCAATAAATAAAATATTGATAAATCGTAAATAAAACAAATGAGCTTCCAAACATTTGGAACGTTATCAATAAACATTCAGTTCACCTGTTCAATAGAGTTTAGTCGGTCTGCTCTGCTGCGTGCTGCACGCCGTTCAGATGCTTCTCTGTATGCTCACTTTGACTTTAATCTCGTAAAATTAGGAGTTTTTTTTCTCATAAATTTACGATTTTTTTTCTCGTAAACCTACGACTTCAAATTTCGTAATTTTACTTTTCTTTTTTTTTTTGGGTGGCCCTAAAACTCTGTCGTACTTATATGATCATTGATATTACAGAGACATAATACAACTCAATCATTAATCATTCTTGCACTTGTGTGTTGTAGATTTAAAACAATTGGCACATAACTGACTTATATAAGCACTTTGTGTTAGACTTTCGTAGGACAACTGCTATTTGATTAATTTGATATGTACACATTTTTCTTTGCCAGTTACAGAAAAAAAACCTTCACCTAAACACTAGGCAAATACTTGCAAGAAGCTAACTGTTTCATACAAAAAAGTTTTTCTTTCCCTTGTATGAATTTTCTTACTGTTATGTATTAGTTTGTAAAACTTCTGGGTTCAAATCTGTTAATGCTCCCGTTTTCTTTAGTGTTTGCTCAGACGAGAGGCTTTAAGACTCTAAAGAGTAAAACCAGACGTGTGCAGTCAGCGCTTGAACGCCCCGTGGGCCCTGAAGCATTCACACCATCTTTTATGAAGGTAAATAACTAAAGATATATACATGTGCATTCTTTAACAAATTCTCCTATTAAACACATGAATGCTGGTAATGTTTTACGCTGTGGCAAAGGGTCAAAAAACGGTTAAACATAAGATATTTTTTATTTCAAATTATTGCCTGCACCATCTCTCTTAGCCTTAAAGACCCACCCCAATCATCTTTCAAGCTTTTTTGAAAGCGTTTGCAGTCGTCTTTTTTTTATTAAGTACATGCAGTATTTAGCCCAAATTTTTTAAAACTGTTATTTACCAGGACATAGTTTCTGCAGAGCAGCAGGAGTTCATTAGAAACTCACTTCTGATTTTTGGGTGGGCCTGTTGTCATGGTGGAGCAACTCCCACCCCCCTTCCCCTCCCCGTTACTGAGCAGGAAGCTTGTGGCCCACCCAACATATTTTCTAAGCCACATATTAGCTCTTTTTCAAATGTTTTTTTTTTTCATCTGCTTATGCTATTAAACAATTTGAATGAAGAAATGCAATTTTAATCCTAATTTACTTTACATATGTCCTCCATCATGATAAAATGCCACTAGAACATGTTAAAAACATCAAAAACACAATTTTCATCAAAGTGGATATTTAAGGAAAAAAAGAAAAATCTGCTCTTTAGCTAAGTGTTTAAAGAATACAGATGTGTTAATGAAAATGTTTCTTTACCTAATGTGACTTTCCTGATATTAAATACAATATTGATGGTAGATTATTATTGTAGTCCTATAAAATGGCTCTTATAGAGATAAAGGAACCACTTTGGTAATAATGCTCGTCAGGATGAGGGTTGCATATTTGATTCTGACTTTTCTCAGTTGAGCTGTTTTTTATGGTTGAGCTAATTTCCTTAAAACATTGTTTCTTCCTCCTTGTGATCTTCACCTTTAGGGTGTTTTGAGAAATGAAAACGAGAGGAGGGCCGTAGTGTTTGACAACTGAAAATTAAATGTTGCAAAAGAAGCTTTAGAGGGGAAAAAATGCAATCATTATTGCTGACTATTTCCTGAAACTGGCATCAAATTTATAGTCCTCTTTAGTTAGCAATTTCTCCATTTATGTTTAGAAATGACCAAAGACCTAAAAGAGAACCAACACACTTGAAGGTGTGAAACTGACAAGACTTAAAGGGAAACAACAAACTTTCAGCTGATTTAGTGAAAGAACAAAAATAATCAAATCTAGGCAACAACAAAAGTCGCACAGAGGGGAAAGAGAGGTTTCAGTCATAAAAATTAATCAAACTTAACATTGTAGTCAAATGTTATTCTGTATATCAAATGGTAGACATTTAAATGTGGTCAATTTAATTCTATTGAAGTGTTCTATTTTCTGCTTCATTAGAAAAGTGGGGTTTGTAAATGTTCAGCTGCTTAGTCAAGTGGAAGGCCATTCTTTAACTCAGTTCTTGGAGTTTTATCCGTGTTACCTCACCTTTAGATTCTGACATGATTCTGTAAGCACTGCTGAGCATCTTTTCTCGTCAGGGTTTCCTTACGCGCGAAAAAGGGATTGAAGTTGAAAGTCTTGACGGCTTGTTAAAGAACAAGAACGTACCGGACGGACAGCAGGATGCTTTTAAGAGAGGCTTCGCTGAGGGGTTCCTGAAAGCTCAGGCTCTGACGCAGCGCACTCAAGGTAGGTTTTTCTTTTCTACAAACACTAATAAATCTCTCCACCATGTATTTGATCATTTTGCATTAAATGCTATGTGATGGTTCAGACTCTTTAAGGAGAACCCGCATAATCCTGCTCATACTGCTTCTGGTTGGACTCTACGGCATCTCCAAGACTCCTTTCATATCAGGTAAAGGCCAGCGTTGATACATTTACTAACTTGCACACTTATTATTAATTTATGAAACACTGATTATAACAATTATTAATAGTACCTGACATTTATCAAAGCTGCATGGATCTCCAAATTCAGTCTTTGAGTGTCTCTTGAACGGGCATGCTTCTGAGTGTTTGTGATTTCGAACTTTAATCTAACCATTTTGGGTAGTGCGGTTCCGAACCACATCAGGATTGGACTCAGCGGTGGACCCAGTGCAGATGAAAAATGTGACGTTTGAGCATGTGAAAGGGGTTGAAGAAGCTAAGAATGAGCTGCTGGAGGTGGTGGACTTCCTGAAGAATCCACAGAAGTTTACAGCTCTCGGAGGGAAGCTACCAAAAGGTGTTTTTTGTTTTTGTTTTTTTGTCTTCAGGGTAAATCAGATTCTTGCTTTGGCATCTGTTTATTCATTGCTGCCCATCTTTTCTTTAGGTGTTCTTCTGGTTGGCCCTCCAGGAACTGGAAAGACTCTGCTGGCCAGAGCGGTGGCAGGAGAGGCAGATGTTCCGTTTTATTACGCCTCAGGGTCTGAGTTTGATGAGATGTTTGTTGGAGTGGGCGCCAGTCGTATCCGAAACCTTTTCAGTGGGTATTCTTTTTTTATGTTTCCCATTTGGAATAATATTATGATTTATGTTTGATTTCAGTCTTGTGACTTTTTGTGCCTCTGCTTTCTATTTCTTAGGAGAAGCTAAAGCCAATGCACCCTGTGTAATCTTCATTGATGAGCTGGACAGTGTGGGGGGCAAAAGGATAGAGTCCCCCATGCACCCCTATTCCAGACAGACTATCAACCAGTTACTCGCTGAGATGGATGGGTAATCTCTTCATTGGTTTGTCACACATCAACATGTTTGGGGTCGACGTCTGCTTTGAATTATGAGTTAAACTGACCTGTTCGGATGGTTTAGAATCGCTCAGACGCTGTCAAATATCAAGTTTTAAAAAGGTTACATTTTGCCGGTTTCAATGTCAATCAACCTGTGATTAAAAAAATAGAAGCTGGATGCACCCACAAGATATTTTGTTAGGTTTTTAAGTCTAAAGAATGCTTGGAATAACTGTTTATAAAAGCATCACACCTAAAAACGGAGAAATAGAAATAATGTTCTTGCAGAAATGACAGCAATCTGTGAGGAAGCGATGTTTTAACATTAGTTTTTATTTTATTTTATTTCAATGTCTTTTAATATTAATGAATTTGAAATTTACACATTCATGATGGTTATACTTTGGGAAAGCTTAAAAAGATTACCTATAAAACTGTGGAATTGTCACCTGGAACAAAAAAAACATGAAGCCTGTATCACATTGTCAATAAATGTAGAGCTTATGTATTCCAAAAAATGCTGGGGTTTCTGTATAGTCAACACTAGATTCTGTTTGGTAACTCTTTTTTTTTTTAATTAAGATTATTATTTTTTTAAATCTTAAATATGTATAATAACAATGAATCCAGGGAGATTTTTAGCGTCTGGATGTGAATTGTCATTCAATGACATGTCTACTGCACAATGAAAAGTTGTGTTTCACTGTTTGATGTCATTGTTGATCTAGAAATGTATTTTTACTTTCACAAAATCAGCCAAGAAGAACATTGTGACACCAAAACCCTGACCTGTATTGTCGCTTCTTAGGTTTAAAACCAATGAGGGAGTAATCATCATTGGAGCAACCAACTTCCCAGAGGCTCTGGACAAGTACGTTTACTTGATTGTAGAGTGAACATTAAGATGTCAGTTTCTCATCATGTGAGGCTTTTTTTATGCTCAGCACAGTGCCATGTCCTGGCTTTTCCTGGCTCTGACAGAGTTTCTGTGTTTCATTCCTGGGTCTGTTTGTTTTAGCGCCCTGATCCGCCCAGGACGCTTCGACATGCAGGTGACTGTTCCTAAACCCGACGTGAAAGGACGCACCGAGATTCTCAACTGGTACTTGAAGAAGATTAAAGTTGATCCAGGTGTGACGTCAACATTTTGTTCTCCGTCTCAGATATATCATTATAGTATGAAGGCCTAATCAATATTATTACATATAGAGTGCTTATCTGGGACAGCTTGATTGCTACTTTTAATTTACAATCTAATCAAACAATTGCTGTCCTCTCTGTCTTCAGCTATTGAGGCCAATATCATTGCTCGAGGCACTGTGGGCTTCTCTGGCGCTGACCTGGAAAATCTGGTAAACCAAGCTGCCCTGAAGGCAGCAGTTGATGGCAAAGACATGGTCACCATGAAGGAACTGGAGTTTGCCAAGGATAAAATCCTCATGGGTTGGTGTCCAGTCTGTTCTGAATCCATCTGTAGAGAAAGATTATTGTTCTAATTTTTGTACTTTTAAATCTAACTCTCCAACCCCCAAAGGCCCTGAGAGGAAGAGTGCTGAAATCGACGAGAAGAACAAGATCATAACGGCATATCATGAATCGGGTCACGCTATCGTCGCTTACTACACCAAAGACGCCATGCCGATCAACAAGGCCACCATCATGCCCAGAGGCCCCAGTCTGGGACATGTAAGATAACCTACATTTAATTCATCATAGTCTACTTTATTCGTGTTGAGTCCTCTTGTGTTGAGCATTTTCTATCCTTGTCCTTTCAGGTGTCCATGCTTCCTGAGAATGACAGATGGAGTGAGACTCGGTCTCAGCTTCTTGCTCAGATGGACGTCAGTATGGGCGGCCGTGTGGCAGAAGAGATGATTTTTGGTCACGAGAACATCACAACAGGTCAATAATAGTAAAATCGTGTTTTTACTCATGATGTAGAAATGCATCTGAAGATTCACACCTTTTCTTTGCAGGAGCATCAAGTGACTTTGACAGTGCAACCAAGATTGCTAAGATGATGGTGACCAGATTTGGAATGTGTGAAAAGGTAGGCTGAAGCAGAGCTTCATTTAAAAGATTGGATTTTGAGGATTTAGCTGAGAACCGGCGTTTCCTCCTTCGCCCAGCTTGGTGTGATGACCTACACAGACATGACTGAGCAAAGCCCAGAGACGCAAGCAGCTGTGGAGCAGGAAGTCAGGATCTTATTGAAGGTCTGTCTTACCTTTGAATAGACCTAATCAAGAGAAAATTGTGGCCTTTTGTAATTCATTCACTCTTCCTTTTGAAGGAGTCATATGATCGTGCCAAAACCCTGCTGAAAACCCACACCAAGGAGCACAAGAACCTGGCAGACGCGCTGCTCATGTATGAGACTCTGGACGCCAAAGAGATTCAGTTGATTCTGGAGGGCAAAGCCCTGGAGACCAGATGAAATGTGCAGCGAGGGAGCGGAGGGGAGGGGGTGCAGATTTAAAGATTGACTTAGGCCAACATCCACTGGGTTTCTTCACTCTGTCACTTTAATGGAATCTATGGAAGCCCTAACTTTACTGTCCAATTGAAACCATTTTCAAAAAATGTTGAACACTGAAACCTTTGATTTGTTTTCATCTGAAAACTAAAACTGAAAAACCTCTCAAGCGTGTGATGTTCTCACCATCACGTCCACCAAAATTTGAAATGATGGGATCAGTTGTCTTCTTTTGACCTGACAAAGATGCAGGTTGTGAGCATCATGTTGCTTAGGTTACTTTATTATATTTTAAAGGAATTCAAACATAAATGTAAACAGAAACCTCAGATAGAAAAGCATCATCTGAGTAGACCTTTGTTTTGAAAACATATACTGAAGGCAATCATAGTTCAACTGTGAGCTGGAGGTTTGGATGTCTTCCTGCAAACATCTTCATATCTGCTGTGATCTAATATTCTATTTCAGGTAGTGTGCTGGAATCGATTTGTTTTTTTGTTTTTTTTTGTTTACCTTTATTTTTGGAGCCAGTTGGCTGAGAGACTCCTTCTTTAATATTCTGCTCCCCCCCTCTCTCTGCTTGTCCTTCTCGCCCGTTTTTAAAGGCCTTCAAGGGGAATGTACAATACGTGTAACATTAAACTAGGATGTAAAGTACAAAGTTTTAGCACTTGGAGCAAGTGTACGACAACAACAATGCCTTTGTGCACTTTGTTTCAGCTGTACAGATAAAAATAAAAAGCAGCTCAGCCTCAGACGACATGCAATAAACACAAGCTTTGTTGCTGAAATGGTGAAAAGGTTTTAAGAAGGTAAAACCCTCTGCATTATGTTGACGTTTTAAATGCGTGGAACAAAGATAAAACCAAACTTGTGTCAGCTGTTCCCTCATAATGCTGTGGTGCTGCGTATGCATCTGTTCTTGACACAAAAAGTATCAGCATTTGTTTATGAATTGTGTTGAAGTGGGATTGATTTTTCAGCTTTTAGACTTTACAGTCTCTGTTTATCTTCATTGCAACCTATTTTATCTACGTAGAGATGACTGGGATGTGATCATAAGATTGTAAATAAATGTAAAGACACGCTTGTATTCATGAAATGCTCTGAATGTGATTCAGCTGTTGGAATTTCCCAAAATTGTAGTTATGATCGTTGTGTGCAACTGAAATAAAGTGAAATTTAAAAAAATTAAAAGTATGGTTATTTCCAGAAAACAACAGTCCAACACTTATAGAAAGTCACATGGAAGAAATAGAATGCTAAAACTGGAAAAGGGGCCACAATGGCAAATAATATCTGGCCCAATCTTGGTCCACATCTGCAGTTTTCTTTGGCTGTGTTGCTGCCTCAACACAGTCACATTTCCAGCTGCCATATATCAAGTTTGTGTTTTCTTTGGGCGTCACATTAATACTTGGCTCTAACAACACTTACAGTAATCTGTGTTGCAGCCAGCTTGTGACATTTAGGCCATGTTCAGACGTTCTAATAACCCATTCAGAGACCTAGTCAGATGAAAATAGCGTTTTTAACATGTCGTCGTGGCATTATTCTTATGATGCAGGACGTAAATGAAGAACATTGATTTCTGAGTATTTTTTTATTCAAATTGTGAGGCAGGAACAGACAAAAAAATGCTGTTTGAAAAGAGCGTATCTGTGATGTTCATATATGCAATAAGTGGCCAACAAACACCCCAGCTCCGCTTCATTCTGATGCATGTCTTTTCTCTGTTTAAGCTGGGATCTGGCTAAAAACTGTATGGCTGGAAAGCTCCAACAGAGCAGAGAGAGCTTTCAGCACTGGGGAGGGGAAGTGGGGGGTGGGGTTGCTCCACACCAACTGTTTAACCTACAACTCAGAGGCATATTTTTAATGAACTTCTGCTGCTCTGCAGAAACTATGTTTGAGATTTTGGTTAAAAAACGGTATAATCCTAGTCAAAATACCACAGGGAACACTTTTAAAATCAAAAGATAATTGAAGTGAGACTTTAAGATTGGCAATCCAAAACCTCCAGCTCACAGTTAAACTATGATTGCCTTCAGTATAAAGCAGGGTGCTCTCAAAACAAAGGTCTACTCAGATTATGCTTTTCTGTCTGAGGTTTATGTTCACATCTATGACACCAGATGCAGGAAACGAGCCTCCAGCATCCCCATTCACCCCCTCTGTTCTCCCTGCTCCCCTCAGGAAGGAGGCTGCGGAGCAGGAAGTTTCTTTCCAGAGGCAGTCAGGCTGCTGAACTCGAGAAGATCATTGTTACCCCCCACCCCCACGGACAACTTGCTAAATCTCAGTGCAATAATCATGGGACTGTCTAATACTGTAATATACTCTCCACTGTTCAATTTTGTAATATATTCTCCACTCTGCAATACTCAATAGTAATCATACTATGTTATATTGATAATGAATTATTCCTGTCTTCTCACTGTAAAGGGCTGGCCCGTGACCACAGACGCTAATTTCGTTTTATCACTGTGATAAAATGACAAGAATGATTCCTGATTCCTGAAGTGTTACTCTACAACAATTTTGAGATATTATATCACCCAGAGATAAAGGTATTCCTCTAACATACGGAGGTCAAATGTAATGGGACTAGAAACCATAGAGATTTGGTGTAGAGATTAGGTACTGTACTGTATAGAAGTTCCATTCTTTTCATCTTCTGTTCCCGCTTTGTCCTGTAGGGTCAAGGAGGTTGCTAAAGTCTATGCCAGCTACTTAAGGGCAAATGCAGGATGGGCAAGGTGTACCCTGGACAGTTCTTTGTGTTTTTCATGCATGTCTTTGCAAAGGAGGCCTAGCAAAATCAAATATCCTGCTTGACTCCGCCTCTTTCACCTTTTATTGATTTTGGAATTTTTTACAGATATACAAATTACTTAAATTCTGTCTGGAGAAGGCCAATTTATATTTAAATATCTGGGAGAGAGATCGTTCACTTCACCTTCCAACAGATTTTTTTGTTATGCTTGAGATAATATAATTTTTAAGATAATAAGATAATACAATATTTTTTATATGTAGTGGGTCTGTGTACTCCTTTTTACTGATTGGACCATGAGTCTGGAATAAAATTCTATCTATCTATCTATCTATCTATCTATCTATCTATCTATCTATCTATCTATCTATCTAGCTATCTATCTAGCTATCTATCTAGCTATCTATCTAGCTATCTACAGACTTTTAAGACTCTTGGAGATGTTACTGATATACATTTCAATTTGTTTTATTAAAACAGGGGAAAAAATAGAACATGAAGAAAATTCACATTTATGTATATAAAATTTGCCAAAAATAATAATAAGATTAATTATGAGTTTTTTATTTGAGTCCAAATTTTTATTATGAAGGCCAAAAATTATATATTCAAACTTTAGATTAAAGTTGGGGTGAATGCGATTTTTAATAAATTGTAAACATTTTTTCCAAAAGATTCTAATTATAGTACAATTCCAAAAAAGATGGTTAATTATTTCTGGATATTCTTTGCAAAAAGTACAGTTAGGGTCAATTTTTTAATGTATTTTAGCATAAATTGATTGGTGGGGTAAATTTTGTGAATTATTTTAAAAGAAACTTCTTTCATTTTATTATTTATCATAAATTTTTGGGTGACAATCCATCCTTTCTTCCAGATACTGTTGGGAACAAAACGTCTCCAGTAGGTTTTAGTACACGGTACAGAAATGACATCCATTTGAAACAACACATGCATTTTTTTGTTGTTATTCTTGTGTGTAGGGGTAAAACAAATTTTTCCTGTGGTGGTGTCAGTTGCATCCATAGAGGGCATTTCTTCATTCGTAGCAGTTGTTTTAAACATTTGACATATTTCTTTGGAAACAGCATCAAACACAATGGCATACTCTTTAGGAGTCACAACCAGATTATATTTAGTGTTGATTTCAGTAAAACTTAATAAATGCCCGTTTGTGTCAAAAAGTTGGCTCACCAGTAGAATCTTTTTCTCAAACCAATGTGGGAAAAATAAAGATTTATTCTTGTATAATAAATATTTGTTGTTCCAAATAAAGAAGTTATGGGGAGAAAAATTGTGTTTGTATAGAAGTGCCCATGCAAGAAGAGCTTGTTTGTGGAATGCTGATAGTTTAGCTGGTATTTTCTCAACATTGTAATAACAAAGGAGAAGAAAGTTAAGGTTGCCTAAGTTTGAAAATATAAAATGTGGAAATATATTCCAAATTGAAGTAGGATTTTAGGTAAGATTTGATCCAGTTTATTTTAAATGTGTTATTTAGGGTTGTAAAATCAAGAAAGTTTAGTCCTCCATTCTCGTACGAGTTCATTACCACAGATTTTTTTAAATAATGTATACGGTTTTTCCAGATAAAGTTAAATAAAATTTGGTCAACAGATTTTAATGTTTGATTGTCTACGTACAGAGATAATGCAGAGTAAGTGTGTTGAGAGATTCCCTCTGCCTTTGACAGCAGGACTCTGCCTTTAAGGCTCAGGTCTCTTTGAAGCCATAAGTTAAAATGTTTTCTGGTTTTCTCTATTACGGGACTAAAATTTAAAAAACTTCTCTCTAGTTTGTTTTTGGTGATGGTAATCCCTAGATATGTTACACTTTCTTTGATGGGGATTTCACATATGGATCCTGTTTGATCATTTTTGATAGATATTAATTCACATTTTTTAATGTTAAGATGAAGTCCAGAAACATTAGAAAAAGCTTTTATTAGATTTAGCGCTCGAGGAATTTGACTGCTATCTTTCAAAAAAAGGGTCATCAGCTAATTGGCTAATAAGAATCTCTTTACCAAAGACAAAGATGCCTTTCAAATCATTAATAGTTACGTAATCTGCCAGAGTTTGAGTGGCTAATACCGTAAAAAGAGATACGGTGAGATGGGGCAACCCTGTCGTATTCCTCTTTCAATATTAAAACGGGGAGAAGTACCATATTTTAGTTTTACTGAGCAGTTAGCATTACTGTATAATAGTTTTATTGCATCGCAAAAATAAGAGCCAAAACCCAATTTGTGAAGGCACCTAAAAAGAAACGTGATTAATTGAATCAAAAGCTTTATAGAAGTCCAAAAAAAGAATGTAACTTTCATCTGTTATTAAATGTGAATAATTTAAAATATCTAGTACAAGCCGGATGTTATTAGAAATATGTCTTTTGTGCATAAATCCTGACTGGGTTTCTCCAATTACAGAGTCCAAGGCTGATTTCAGTCTGTGAGCAAATCCAGAGGCAATAATTTTATAATCATTATTCAACAAACTGATCGGGCGCCAGTTATCAACATTGAGAGTGTCTTTTTTGGGTTTTGGGAGGAGAGTGATCACTCCTTCATTCAGTGTTGGAGGAAGAGTGCCTTGGCGAAGGCTTTCTAAGAAGACCTGCGTTAAAAAAGAAGCAATTGTGATACTAAATTATTTGTAAAATTCCCCAGTTAATCCATCTGGTCCAGGAGATTTGTTATTTTTCAGTTTGTTTATAGAAGTCAGGATTTCGTTGACAGTGACAGGAGAGTCACAGATTTCACGTTCAGAGGGATTAATAGATTGTGAATTAATGTTATCTAAAAACTGTTGGGGATTGTCAGTGGAATCATTAACAGCATAAAGTTTACTATAGAAAGAACTAACAAATTTAGCAATAACGGAGGGGTCTGAATTTAGTTGGCCATCAATATTTAACGGGTGTAATGTATTTGATTTACCACGATGTTTTTCTAATTGGAAGAAGTAAGAAGAATTGCTTTCACCCTCTTCCAGCCATTTTAGTCGAGATCTGAAAAAAGCACCTTCAGCACGATTTTTATAAATCTCATCCAGTTTATTTTGTAAAGAATTTATTTTAATTTTGTCATCTTCAGATTGATTTGCTGGAGATATTTGAGATATTCTTGTTATGTCATTAATGACTTTATCCTCTCCTTCCTTCCTGGACTTATTTAAATTAGAACTAAGTTTTCTAAGGTAGTTTGCTATATCATATTTGAATAATTCCCAATCATTACTATGAGAGTTTTCAGCTACAGCTTTTTCAAAGTAATATGAAACACTTTCACAAATTTGTTTTTCCGCGATATCAAGCTTAAGTAGAGAATTGTTTAGGATCCAATATGCTTTTATAATTCTAGAGTTATTTTGGTTTAATTTAATGGAAATCTGTATTGCTTTGTGATCAGTAAGAGGAGAAGGAAAATTTTAATATTAATATCATCTGTATCAAAAAAATTAGAAACAAGCCAGTAATCTATACGAGACTGGCGGGAGCCATTTTTGTTGCTCCAAGTAAAACTTGATTTTGTTGGGAATTTCTCTCTCCAAGGATCTTTTAAATTAAATTTTTGTATAAATGAAAGAAGTTCAGCATTAGGATTATCAGTTTGTGGGGGCCATCTATCCAGTCGCCAGTCTAACACCATATTCAGGTCTCCTCCAATTATAATAATTGCATTGGGATGTTTGTTTAAACATTCTATTAAATCATTTTCTACTATGGACAGGAGTTGAGAGTTTTCACGTTTTGTATTGTAACCGTATACATTTATTACTAAAAAGTCTTTTTTTCATAGGCCAAGGTCATACAGACAAAATGACCCTCAGAGTCACATTTATGTGAAAGAATGTCACCTTCAAATTGGTGTTTTACAGTAAGAGTGCCAGCTGAGTGCTGACTACCATGAGAGAGGAAAATGTTATCACCCCATTGAGATCTCCAAAAATTGGTATCATCTTTTGTAGAATGAGACTCTTGAAAAAAGAAAAAAAATCTGTGTTTATTGATTTTGTATTTGTCTTCTCCGTTCTCGTGACCCTTGTGATGTCACACGTTGACGTCAGGGCGGAAGTTGCGCGAGCTTGTCCCGTCATAGGAGCCTTTAGCTGCCCGCTGCTCTAAAACAAGTCAGACAATTCCGTCTTAAAGCCTTCTTCAGGTGGAACTTGTACTTCGGATTTAAGGATATGGATGAGGACGTGCTTACTACTTTGAAACTGTTGATAATTGGCGAAAGTGGAGTTGGGAAATCCAGGTCTGTGTCTGTTTTGGAGTGAGCTGTCAAGCTAGCTTGTTGCTAATGTTGACATTCGCGTTTTATTTTTTTTACTGGTTACCCAGCTGCTAACTAGACATGCAGGGTTTTATTCCCCCAGCAGATCATCTAAGTAACCACTGCTATAAACTTACCATGTGTTTCTTTAAAGACACATTAAACCTTAAACAAAGAGTTGAGAAACTTTGTGGTGAACTTGTTGGTGGTAAAGTTCTAACGCTGAAATTGTGATGCTAAGCTTTAAGGCAGCAAAACAAGTTCTTGTTATTGTGGGATTTTGTGATCCCTCTGGTAGGAGGTTACTTAAACTTTTTATTAACAAAACCAAAGTTGTTCGGTGTCGTCTACTGGATGTCATGTCAGGAATTCTATTGTTTCCCTTCAACAGCCTCCTCTTGAGATTCACAGAGGACACCTTTGATCCAGAGCAGTCTGCAACAATAGGTTCGACTCTTAAACCATTTCAATATCAAAGAGATGGACAGTAACATTTTTTTTTTATTTCAAGAATATAACTTTTGAGTCGTTTTTGTTTTTTTCTGGTGATTCATCAGGTGTTGATTTCAAAGTAAAGACCCTGGCAATCGAAGGAAACAAAGCCAAACTTGCCATTTGGGTACGTAGTCACACCTCATCCCAACGAAATGAACACTGAAAGAAAAACATTGTGAGAAAAGAGTCCTGACCACTAGATGGCGACATTGCAAAGCAAACATTACAAGGCAAAACTGAGAACAACCTTTCCAAAGAGTAGAAAAGCTACAAAAAAAGTCATCAGTAAATTAAAGTTGGCCTTTGATGAGGCTTTGGAATTATAAACTAGTATTGATTGTCTCTTTTTGCAGGATACTGCTGGACAGGAACGGTTTCGCACCCTGACACCCAGCTACTACCGTGGTGCACAGGGTGTCATACTTGGTAAACTCCTGATATTTATAGATTCTCTTTTGCTAACTTGCTTCTTTCCTTTTTAACATAACATTGCAGCTTAATGTCTAAGAATTAATCTAAGTATCTATTAGTAAGTTGGTTAATTTATATATTTGGTATAAATAGAAGTATTACCTTAAAAAAACAACCCTTTTAACTGGATATTTTTTTCCAGTATATGATGTTTCTAGGCGTGATTCATTTACCAAGCTTGAAAACTGGCTGAATGAGTTAGAAACCTACACAACACGCAACGACATCGTTAAAATGCTGGTCGGAAACAAAATTGATAAGGTGAGACCCCGCCAAAATTTGCATATGTTTCTTGCAACTTTAATTCCCCCACATTGCACCTTACATATTAATGCTGTTTATGGACTGATCTGTTTTCAGGATGATCGGGAGGTGGACAGAAATGAAGGGCTGAAATTTGCCAGGAAACACTCAATGCTTTTTATCGGTGAGTACAGAATCAGCCAAGTTTCGTTGTTTCAGAGAAGCAAAGCAACATAGAAAATACCATCCTGCACTAAATGGACTAAATCTAATTTAACAGAAGCAGAGTTAAAGCCCAACATTCAGTTTTGTTCTTATCTCTGTTGGTGGCGCTCTGCTGAAATGTCCTGTCAATCTGCGAAAAGATAATAAATCTTAGAAAATTCATAAAATCCAGGTTTGTGCTCGTTAAACGCTTCCAAGGAGTTCCCATACTACTAATTTTCTAAATTATTTGATGAATAGTGTATTTTTTTTTATTTGGAAACGTCTATTTTAGGTTTTGCCTTTTAGTGCTAAACCAAAACAAAATGTTTCTGTGCTTAAAGAGTCACTCTGATGAAAATGCTGTGTTCTGTCTTTTTAACATGTTCATCATTTTTATGATGATAGAAGACAAATGTTACAAAAATTCAGCTTAAATTTGCCTTTCTGAGTATTTTTTGTTCAAAAATCAGGAACAGACAAAAAAAAAATGTTGTTTGAAAAAGGACATTTGTTTCGTAGAAAACACTCATTGACTTTACAGTTCCAGTGCGACGTCACCCATATTTTGAGATTCAAGTCTATGCTTTTTTTTTTTTATTATTTTAAAAACAACTGTTTTTAAAGATTTAAATTAAGTGTAAATTTTTTTATTTTTCTTCTTGTGCTCAGAGGCCAGCGCAAAGACCAAAGACGGGGTCCAGTGTGCTTTTGAGGAGCTAGTGGAGAAGATCCTCCAGACTCCGGGGCTCTGGGAGAGCGAAGGCCCGGGTCACAGGGTCCAGCTGGGAAGCCCGGATCAGGCCGGCGGCAGAGCGTGCGGAGGATACTGCTCTATACCCTGAAACTGGACAAAAGAAACAAACAAAAAAAACACCCCGAAAAATGCACCAACTTTGTTTGAACGAGCACTGACCACATGAAAAGGAAAGAGTGTTGTTTCAAACATTGCAGTTTGCACAATTACTTCATCGCTCATTCTTCGCTAAATCTATTTAAATTATAAATGAAAAGCAATCATGCAGGATTTGCCTGTTATTTGGGGCAGATTAGTGTTTTAAAATCAACCATGATTGGGGGTGGGCAGCTCTGTCATGTCTCTCCATGTATGAGTTTATATCCTTACGCGCCAGTGTTTCAATTCAAAAAGACATCGGGATCCTTGCATAGTGCCTCTAGCAGATGTGTAGTTGTCTCATAAATGTATTCTAATCAATATTTCATTTGCAGTGAAGAAGCTTGTTCCTTGTTTATGCTAAACATTTACACTACACAAGAGTCTGAAGCATCGCTAATTAACCTCTGGAACTGAGGCAGAGGAGGGTTGCCAGGCATTTAACACCAGAGGAAGGGTTTTCGACACTGTGATTGCTTTCAAAGATGACATTTTAAAGCTGACCCCAGTTACTTGATTGTTTCAAAACCATCTGTTGCATGTGTCATCTGGACCGTGGCACTACAATGTTTACAGCATCAAGGAAAACCTTTGCCCAGTTTCAGCTCCGGCAAAAGCAGTTCATCAGGGCTTGTTTTTCTGCTTTAAGTATACATGTTCATCCTATTTGTCTCACATTCTCTGAGACCATTCCGAAGTATGCTTTTCATTATTGTATCATAGTTATTATACAGTTCCTAATTGCATCTGTTTTCATGTTTAAAAAAAAAGATGTTTGCTTCTTTTTTCCTTTTTGTTTTTGCTTCAGAAAAATACAGTAAACATGTCATTAAAACTGCCTTAATGAGGGGAGGGAAATGTCCTGGTGTTATGGTCAGTTATGTCGAGATTGTTTTGAAAAAAATAAAAGAATAAAAACCTGAAGTTTCTGTGACTGAACCTTAGCTTTTTATTTTTTTATTTCTGCCGTCACAGTCGGGCGCAGTTGCAGAGTGGAAACAAAGCCACGGCGGGCGCTCTTTCCTTTAATGTTTGGTCGGCGAGCTGGCTGCAGCGCACGACGGGACGAAAACATTCTTTGCTCAGTACGTCAAGAACAAACCAAAAGCAGGAGACATGGAAAGTACTTCTTAATTATGTGATGTGAAAAGCCTGGACTCCAGGATGAGAAGAGCCTTCGCCATGCTTATTTTATATAAATTAATGAATATTTGCAAAATTGTTTGGGGTTGAGAACTTTTCCATAAAATTTGCTTTTTCAGACGAAAATATTCCGTCTTCTGATGAGTACTTGCTAAAGTCCACTTAGATCAGTGTAAAATATTTGGAACACTGTTATGCATTACCTCTTTAACAATTACAGGGACTTAAAAAAAGTAGTCCAAATGAAGTTACAGTTACTTGAGTAATATTGTTTTTTAAAAGAAAGGTCTTACTTTGACTAGATTTGTAATAAGAACCCACGTTTTGACTCGCATTGAACAGAAATTGTCTTATTTCTCCTTATATTCATTCTACTCACAAATAATTACTGTTACCAGAATATACCGGTTTCTAACATTTTAAAATATTATAATTATGACAACTTTTGTTTTTCTGACTTAATAAATTCCAAACAAAAATAATCCGACATATTGTTTAAACTGTTAGTATCAGTTTTATGTTTATACTGTTATTTGAGTTTTGTTTTGGACTATTTATTCTTCAATCAGGGGTCTGCAACCTGCGGCTGCAGAGCCACATGTGGGGCTTTTTTTACCCCTCCATTGTGGCTCTCTGGTTAAAGAAAAATTAAACTATTTTTAATTTAAGAAGTTTCTTTTTTTTCCACTTATCACTCTGAAATGCTCCTGTCCGCATTACCCAAAATGCGCCAACAATCCAAAAATAATTTACCTGTCATTTACCAGTCCTACTAAAACACTTTGACTGACTTTTGAGCGCAGTGTATGACAGAAAATCAAAATCAAGTGCAGGTCGGTAAGCAGTACTAGAAATTCATCCGCACCGGATTATAAGGCTTTTTTTGAACAAATTTAAGTCCTCCTTGTGGTTGGAAGAGTCATTTAATTAGCTGTTATTTACTTTTAGTTTATTAAATATACACATTTCTGGCTAAGTTGCACTACAAACCCTCAATTTTAAACTGTGTATAGTATAAAATGTGTGTAGTATTTATCAAAATCCCTGCTGACGTCACACTAACTAGTACTACATTTTCTGCATTTAGGTGTGGGACAGGATGTCTTATTTTGAAAGAAAGACATGCAAATTTTCCTCTTTAAGCTAATGTTTTATTTGTGCCAAAAAAAACGAAATAATTTGTGTTTATTATTTTAACAACATTTAATTGCAAATCAATGTCTCATTTTTATGTTTTAAAGATGAAGTAGGGGTGTGGCTCCTACGAGGTTGTAGTCAGTAAGAAATTCACCCTATAGGACTCCTGATCTACTGTAGAGTATTGTAATAGAATGCTGCTCTTATATGAGTACTTTACTCCTGGTTGGTTGGAAGGACCAAGTGAGTAAAAAAACAGTCATCTGGACTTGGTTTATTATATGTTATTGAAGACATCACCTCTGGTTTTCCATTGAGAAATAATTAAGACAGTCCTTTTGGAGAAGACGTGAAACATCTTCAATAATAAAAGAGAAACTAAGTCCAGTGGTATTTTTTTGCACCTATTAGTTCAATGTAATCAATCTGTATGATTGAGAATCCACACAAAGTGATGTCCCAGCCCCCGGTGCTGTCTATTTCCTGCTTCCTCCTTTTATGAAACTGACTCTGTCTTTTGCAACCTCTTTGGTGCAGATCAGACAAGTAACCAAAAAACAAACCAAAAAAGTCATTGCAACTTTACTGAAACTAAACATACACACTTCCTCCAGCATGCTTAATGCAGACAACCTACGTACATTAATGCTTTGTAAAGACGAACTGAACTTTTCCCAACTGTGGCTCCAATGTGTCTGTTAAGTGTGCAGATGACCACCAAGTCTGATTTCAGGTAATATTGTTCGATAGGAGCTGGATAGGCTCCAGCATCCCTGGGATCCTGACTGAGAATAGGCAGGTTTAGAAGATGGATGGATGGTTGAATAAAGGTTTGATGTTTATGTTTGAAGGTCTGGCTGGAAGTGTTGCTGGAGTGACCCAATAAGACCTTAATGAGTAGATGCCCTGTTGCCCCACCCTCACTAACCCCTCTGTGGTTGTCTTTGGAAGGCCTGAGCCCAAATTGCTTTGGCGGATCTGCTCAGTGCTCAAAGGCAGATCTGTGTTTGTACTGGTAATTACCATGAGTGAATGTGAGCAGGTTTTCCCACGGAAATTCCCAATGGAAACTTTGCCTGCTAACAAAAGGGAAAAAAGAAAAGAAGCTGCAACACTTCTTTACCATTTCTAAAGCTTGATCAGCTATTTCCTTGTAAATTTGCAGCGTTTTTACTTCTCAGAGATCTAAAATAGAAAAAGACAGTATCATTTTTCTTGTTATTTCATGAATGTTGGTGGGATTTGTCCAAAAAATGAACGACCCCTAATTTAGATATAAACTGCTGTTGTGTCTAATTGTATCAGACAACTTAGAAGAAAAAAAACAGATTAAAATTTGATCTCTCTCTCGCCGGGGCACAAGATTTTTTTTTCCTTTTGACATTTTCTTTCTCTTTTTATACAAACATGACAGACACTTGTCATGGCTGCATGGTGGCGCGGTGGTTAGCGCTCACAGCAAGAAGGCCCCCGGTTCAAGTCCCGGCTGGGGGTCCTGATAAATAACATCAGTGCTTGCATGTTCTCCCCATGAATGCGTGGGTTCTCTCTGGGGTCTCCAGCTCCAGTGTCCACCATCCAAAAATTGGCAACTCTAAATCGTCCCTAGGTGTGACTGTGTGAATAAAACAGACTGGCAAACTGTCCAGGGTGTACCCTGCCTTCCCCCACAAGTGCCTGGGATAGGCTCCAGCAGCCCCGTGACCCCAAAAGGGACAAAACGGTAGAAGATGAATGAATGACAGACACCACAGAGATGCTCACAAGTCACTTTTTTGTAGGCTTTGGTCACTAATGTGTCACCTCACATTTATAGTCCCCAAATTCTTACAACGCCACTTGAAACCAATAACCAGCATTTTGTGTTAATGTTAAAAAGTGTGACAACTTTACGACATCAGAAAAAATAAAAAAAACAACAACTAAGATTTACATTCCCAAATAGTTCAAATCTCGTGAATCTTGCTCCAGGCTTTTTTTTTCATGGCTCTATTCTTATATATGAAAACACTTGGTGTCATGTAATTCCAGCTGCACACAAATCACAATTATAAATTTCTCCTCAATGATCAGTTTTCAAATGGTTGACACTTCCGTGAATTAAAAGGGGACGCCATCCAAATCCAAGTGCCTGATCAGTTAAAGTTTGCCCTGGTTTTCCTTTCAATGCACATTCAATGGCTGCACGTTTTGTATGTGGAGCCCGAAAATGGTCGTAGAAACTTGCGTAGCTACTTGTGAACGTGACAATAAATGCGCCTTTATGCAGGCTTATATTGACTTTTCACTGGGAGTGGCCACTTGAGCATACGTATGAACACAGCATTAGAGTCAAAAATGCTTAGCCCATTGGCAGATTTTCTTTGAATAAGCAAAAAATAATAAATCTGCCAATGGGGTAAAAAAAATTGTCTTACCAAAAAAACAACATTCTTGTCACTAAATATTCTCAAACTAAGATTATTTTGCTTTTCAAAAACTTTCTTGATAAGATGATTTTTCTTGCAAAAAAGAAAATACAATTTTTTTCATGAAACAAGGGTCTCTTTACTTTCTTAAGTCTAGGTTTTTGCTGCGTAATCATGCACAGAGTGAATCTTCTACAGAAATGATCGAAGAACTTATAAAAGGATCACAAGAAACGGAGTGCTTGGAAACCAAATAGAGAAATGAGGGCTGTCTTAAGAGTTGGGCTCATGTCTACATAAAGCTCTGTGTGCCACCCCTTAATCCCACAATCCAACATTTGGAAATCTGTTCTGAAACTGTTGATGTCTGCAAGTATGAAGTTTACCACTTAATAATTGCTCAGTAAAATGTAAGCGTGCGGTCTTGGTCAGAGTAAAGTCATGATTTAAAACAGAAGCTGAACAGAACATTTGACACTGGTTTTATTCAAATAACTGTTTTGTCATTGGATGAGGATCCAGTCTCTTAAGAGGTAATATAACTTAATGCCACAGAGCAACACTGATTACAAAATAAAAATAAAAATCCTTTAGGTTGGTGTTTAGATTGACACTATAATGATGGAATAAGTTTGTCAGCATTAAAAAACATTCACCTCGATGGCTGTTCAGTGTTGGAAAACACATTCTGTGTCTACCCACTGCTGGAAACTTTGACAGTCTGCACCTCTGAGATATGAGAGGATTTCTGGATGATGCGGCTGGTGAGAGTTGTCCCTGCTGTCTGCTGCAGAGCAGATGTTGCTCCAATGCTGCAGACCCTGGTCCTGAGGGTGCTCCCCGATGCAGGTCTGGGTTCGGAGCTGCAGCTCTGCCCTGTGGAGATACCTGGCATCAAAGCACCGCTCGGCCCCTGAGCCAAACTGGTGAGAGCTACGGCAGCACGGATCTCCTTCCAGCCTTGGCAGTCCTGTCTTGGTTTGCCTTGGTCCTGCTGATGAGTTCTGTCACATTACAATGATTTTTAAATATTCACCACCAGAAGAAATCAGAGGCACAAGTGGTTTCTGTTTTCTATGATCTAATGTAGGGAAAGAAGAAGAGGTGCACTTGCCTGTCACGTTTAGTCAAAGTCCAATCCACTGTATCTGCAAAAGTAAAGAAAAGTATTAACGGTTCAGCTGTTAATCAAATCAAATCAAATCAAATCAAATCAAATCAAACTTTATTAATGAAGCACTTTCATTTAAAAATATAACACAAAGTGCTTTCTTTATTTTTTTTCTTTATTTTTTTTCTTACTTCTTAATCTATATATGCTGCCACTTGGGGACGTCATCAGGAGGCATGGTGATGGTTTTCACAACTATGCTGATGACACACAACTCTATATCGCGGTGTCTCCTGAATTATTAATCATATACAGCAGGGTGTCAAACTCATTTTCACCGAGGGCCACATCAGCATAGCGGTTGTCCTCAAAGCGCCAGATATAACTTATACGTGTAACTAAATGTAATGAAAAATAAACATAACTATTCCTAATGTTAAATTACTATTCTTTTTATTTACTATAACTTTTTAAAGTGACAATTACAGTTGCATAGAAAACATATGTTTGCTTGTTACTCTAGCATAAATCCTTTTAAATTTTGTCCGCTAATTAAAACCCACATAACTCCATTGATGAAGGATCAATCTGTCCAAGTGAATAAAGAAAAATAACATAAACTGAGCTGCAAAGAACATGTATTACACGTGTTACATTTGACAAAACATGGCTGCACACAGCCTTGCATCCAACTGATAGTTTGATGGCAACAATTTGTCTGCATACACAAATAAGAGCTGCAAACATTGAATAATTACAACAGCAGCTACACATAAATAATATGTAATCAACTGAATATTTTTTTATTTTAAGAAATTAAAAACTTTTATGCTCTCGCAGGCCACATCAAATGACATGGCCTTGAGTTAGACAAATGTGATGTACAGCAACAGTGAAAAGTGAAGCAAGTATTTCTGGGTTTATTAAACTTTTTTCTGACTTTTGTTTGTCCTAGTGTGTATTTTTTTGTTTTTGTTTTTTTTTGTTGCCCCTTTTTCTTATAAAAAATATAAAAATAAACAACAACAGGTTATGAATGGACTTATTTATAAATGCTAAACAGTATTTTTTATGATTATTTTTTTAAAGTGAGGGGCCAGTGTTCTCTCAGAGTCAAGAAAAGAAATAATCTGTCAGTTTTTGGAGCAAAGAGAGTTAAAACATTGTGGAGTCATATTTCTTTCCTAGCAAATCTTAACTTTGTGATCTTTGCACACAATTTGTAGAACAAGTTTTCCATTTCAGCGTTGGAACATGACCAGTTTTTTTTTTCATCTGACATACAGACGTTGGTCAAAACCAGCTTTTCTTTTGAAAGCAATGAGCAGAGAAATGAAAAGTCCAGCACAGCCTTTCAGTGGAAACAGTCCGAAACAGACACATCTCTGCTTTCTGAAGGAAAAACAGGAGCCAAAAAAAACTTCTTTTTGACAATAAATCATCCTTAAGCTTAGTGCTTTTCTTGCTACTGAATATTCTTCAGCATTTTACTCCTAAACCTTTCCAGGAAAGTAGTTTTGATGTATTTATTACAAAGAAGAAGCATTACTTCACCTCTGTTTGGTTTCAGATTTTCAGAGGGAATCAATGTAAGCAACATTTTATCTAGTGGTAATGACTCTGCTCCCTGTTTCATTTTAGAGCTAAAATAAATCAGTTTTAAGTGGGGGCAACATTTTTTTTCTTTTCCAAACCAGTTCTACAGTTTCTCAAGAAGCTGGTTTGTTCCTTCTGCTGCTATTGCTGAGATTAAGAAAAGAACAATATCCACCGCTAGAACTCAGTTCTAGATGTTTTTATAGCTCTCCAGCCTTTTGCACTCGTTGTGCAAATGGTTCAACACGATAAACAAATACAATCCTGACAAAAACCTCTAACAGTCTGTTTCACCAATGCCTTCCAATCCATTATGAGTAAATCAGAGGAGGCTCTGTGGCTCTTGTGGCTATCTCTAAATATATGAATCCACTATTCAAAAAATTAAAAATAATTTGCTTAGTGTGTATGAATCAGTAAAAAATATATGTTTGAATGTTCATGTGTATATGTATGTGTATATAAATATATATGTATCTGGTTTTGCTTTTCAAGGTTGTGGCATATTTGTTGACTTGAATTTAAGTTTTGTTTCTGTCTAAATTCTGTCCTTGTTGCTTTGGATGGACTTGGATAAGCATCATGCTTCAGCCCAGTTCTTTTTGGCTAATGCTGATTATTGTTTAAAAGAAGTGAAGATGTTACCTTTGAAGAACCAAATAAATTTCAATTTCAATTAAAATTAGGATTCTGATCTAACAAGACAAGACTCACAGAGTCACAGATAATATTGTGACTTTTGAAATAAAGGTTTAGATATCATACATTTTTACCAGTGGCTGGTGTATTTGTTTTTAGGATTAAGGTTAAAGTTTGCCACGAAAAATCAGTGTAGAGGTTTCTTATTCAAATTGCAGTCTAGATTTAATTTTAGTGAAACCAAAACTGTGGAACTGATTGCATGAGTAAAACAAATGTAAGGGGTGCTCCCAGTAAACTTTGGCACACTTGGTTTCATTTGGGGAGAAATACTAAAAAATGTCTCTTTTTTTGTAGTTTGGCCTGTTTTCACACTACACTTTTGAGGGTGGTCAAAATTATATGGTTACATGTGACAATCAGTGACAAAAACAACAATGAAAAGCACAAAGAAGAAAGCTAAATGTTGAGACTTTGCAATAAGTATGAACATTGTTGTGTCCTGTTTTTCAGAAGAAAATCCCAATTAATTTTGAGTAAAATTCCCATAATGTTACATAACATTTGCCCTCTAACATCTTTACATTGCCAAAAGAGTGACTCCTATATCGGTGCATCTTTTCTGAAATCACACCTGTTTTCTGAAAGGATACGCATTACATTTTAAATAAAATTGTGCCATTTTCACATTATTACTTCCATATGTAAATGCTTGTAATGACCCCTCCATGAAAAATATCATGTACTATATTATAACTTCAGAAATCCCAGCATAGAAGACAAAAGACACTAGATGCAATCTTTTAAAAGCAGATGCAGAAGTGGTCTGTGCATTTACATTTTATACAAAGAAAAAAAAACTTCAGTTTCAAATACTTTTTTTCAAGATGCATGAAACTTTGTTATAGTTATTTTTTCTACATTTTTCCTTTTTTGTGGATGAGATGAATCATGGAACAGACATTCTTAATACTCCACATCAAAATACTTTCTTTTGCATTTGTGTTTATGTCTGTAAAAAAATATGACTATATGGGACTTATGGGCCTCTTGCAGGCTTTTTGTGTGTCTCACCTTAATTGATTACTTAAAAAAAAATCTTTGGATTGGAGACTGTCTTCAGGATTTAGGTTGAAATCTGCATACTTCACATCCACACTATTTTTGCCTCCAGTAATGTCTTCATTTAGCATCTGCTAACAGATTGTTTGTCTGTATTTGATCAGCTAATGTCTGCAAAGCTGTGCAGATGTTGCCAAAATACGTAATCTTTCTACTATCTAGGAATATGAGTCGCTTTCAAGGGATCAGCGGCTGTGCATTTAGATCCCACCCACTCTCACTGATTGACAGACAGACTCATTCAGCTGAAAAGCTCATTATGAAATAAACAAGTCATTCTGAAAAACAGCAATGTGAAATAAAAACAAAGCTACTTTGGAAAATATTGATTTTGAAATCTGAGTTTCTAAAAAAAAAAAAGCCATGGAATGACTATAATATTCAACATGATTAAAATTAACATTTTAAAATGCTGTTTTAAAATAATAAACAGGGTTTTAAAAGCTAAACAAATTACATTAAATAATATAATGGCTAATTTAAAATCTGTGTGCAGGTTTTTCACAATTTTATGATCTTTTTTATGAGAGATTTATTGGTTGATTGTGTGATTGCACAAGGTCATATTTAATTTTTTTTAATTATAAGCAATTTGCTGCTCCAGCTCCAGACTAAACATTTCTTAAACCTATCTTAATTATTTTTTTGGGAGTCAAAAGATAAACAATGCAACCAGTAGGGCTAAATTGTGAAAAATATGTGACAAATATGTTAATCTTACTGTTTGTGAACAAATTATTGCAGTTACCCTCAATTAAAATGTTGATATTTGTCAAATATCAATTCAGTTTTTTTCTAAGTAAGACGTGGTGCTTATTTACATAATTGTATATATTACATTACATCTGACAAACGTCAATGCTCCATGTTTTCAAGTCTGGGGTTTTCTTTAGAAGCTGGGATATTAAGAATAAAATAGTATCTCATCGTAGCCATAATGATTACTTTTTTATAATTTATGGCTATGAATTAAAACCTTTCTTATTCTGGTTCAACTTTTTAACAGATTTTGACAAAATTAAAACCATATTTGTGAGATTTAGATTTCAAAAGGCCAAACCTGCGTAGTTTAATTTTGAACTGAAGTCAACCTAAAGTGCTGAATTGCTTTCAGAAAGATTTTCACAGCTTTGACTCAGAAATCACATTGATCTGAGCAGAAAAGCAACAACAGGAGAAGTAGACCATGCAGGTACAGAGGCTTTAAGGGAATAAAACAGCAAGAAAAGGAGCCAAATGAACAATAAGGGGGTTGCTCTGTGCTGCTTCTCATGAGCGGTAGCCCCAACACAACAGTTGCACAACAACAAGACGTTTCTATCACTCTACAGACTGCTGCAATTCTGCTCCTGGCTGGGGTTTCTATTTCTCACCCTGGGAGGAGTAAAGTCTCAGACATTCTGTAATTGTCCTTGAGAGCGGGCTGGACATTTCCACCATGGCTTAAAGCTGAAGCGGAACAAATGGCACACTCTAGTTTATGGAAATTACACTTGCGGTGTTTGATGGCAGCCAGGAGGAGCTCCATCCAATTTCAAAATAAGGAATTCTAGCATCTGCACGAGTCTTTACTGGCGATGTTTGCAGAGACTTTGGCTCAAGCCCGTGTATGGATTTGAGGCCTGTCAGCGTGCTGTGCTCCTAATTAGTCTGAAAAGACACAAACGTGTCAAACTCGACCAATTTTGGTACAATTTCATCTTGCATAGCTCTTGAACTTTTGGTGGAATGCTAGTGATTTATTACTGTCAAGGTGCTCTGAGGAGCCAAGTGGAAGTTTCTGTTCATTCTGTTCTTTTACTGTACACTGCAGTGTTTTAAAAAGGAACTGAGGGGAAACTAGGCAGTTAAAATGTCAATTTGCCTCACATTCTGCATTAATCTCTAATTAACGAGAATGATGCTGTTATGTTCTTGTAGCCAGGGGTTGCGGTAAATTCTCTTTATTTTACTGGTAATTTGGAATGATTGTAATTCCCTATTTAGGCCTCCTAACTTGTGCTGGAAAAGGAGGATTTAGTTTATAGTGTTAGCATCGTGTCTCTCACCCATCTGGTAGACAAAGTTGGCCTCTGTTTCAGACGAGGAAGCTGGAGAGACAACATCCTGATCACAGTCGTAGGACTCAGAGTGGTTCCTCATTTTCTGGGCTGAAGAGATGTCCTCCGCCTTGGCTGCTATTATGTGCCGCAGGCTGTCGTTCAGGTAGCGATTCAACAAGCTGCTCTTATACTTGGACGGCGGAGATGTGCTGTCGTCAATGTTGGAGCAGTCGGCAATGGCAAGAACGTTGCTTTTATGGGAAGGCTTCCTGCTAAAGTTTGACTGGCTGGTAGGAGTCTGCAGGGCACAGTCCTCATCTGCAGCGAAAAGAAATACAACAGAGTCTGGTTTTTCTTTTAAAAACTGTCATAACAAAGATGGTTTATGCGGGCAGTGGAAAATATCCCTGCTTCTCTTGACAATTCTGGCTAAAAGGAAGAGGCTTTTACCATCTGTGTGGGTGTCGTCGCTGCACACACTCAGCCTCTCGGCGTTGCCCTGGATGTATTTGTTGTACAGTTTGATCCTGAGGGCCCAGCTCAGGTCAGGCTGCCTAACAGTGTTCTTCAGCCTTCGCCTGGCATTAGCAAACCAATTGGAAACCTGCACGCACATGGCAAAGTTTCGCAGAAGAGCTGGCTCACATAAAATTCAAAGCTTTCCCTGCAGGTGATCTTGTCTTACCTGCACCAGAGTCATATGAGAACCCAGAGCCAATAGGACTTTCTCTGTCTTTGTAGGGTAGGGGTTGTCTCTGTGCTTGTAAAGCCAATGTTTCAGAGGACGGGCCATGTTCTGTAGTACCTGTCTTTTGTGGCGAACTTTGACACCACTCAGACTAGACCTGATGTAACAAAAGGCAAAAAGAATTTTTAAAAATCTTTTTAGAAATGTTGTTGTAAGTCAGCATAATTTCACCCAATAATTTTTTCTTATAGCACCTGTTAAAGGCTCTGTCATTTTGATTTATAAAAAGTTAATTCAGCAGTTTCACTAGTGACCACGCCAACATTTCAGAGAGGAAACTTCATACCCATATCTTCTGTACTTCAAAGCAGAGACGTTTAGGCTGTCCTCCTGGCACTGCAGCAGATCCGCGCTCTGCCCGTCTGCTAAAGTCATCTGAGGTAGGTCTGCACACGTCTGCCTGCTCCTCTCAACTCTCTTCCCATCATCCAAACAGAGCGCAGTGTCACACTTCATTGCTGCAACTTCTTCCATTCTTTTAGAGATTACCCTCAATTGACAGGTGCATCAGTGGACTCCCAGATTGATGAAGAAATGGTAAAATCCCATGATAGGTGTGATGTTAAAGAGCTGAAAGCCTTCCCCGTCTTTAGTTGCCCCCGCACAACAGTTGATGACTGACTCCTACACAGAAATTTGGTTTTTAAAGTCTGATGATGCTGTCTGGTTTAGCTGGGCTTATCGAGGACAGTTCAAATAACCTGCTGCACTGCAGCCTATTGGCCCTCTCGCTGTCCAATCCCTTCTTTGGAAGCCTTTACAAGGAAACCTTGAGGAGCAGCAGCCCACCCCCAGTAAATGAGAATTATTGCACTTACAAGTAAACTTAGTTATTAGATTTACTAGTAAGAGTTTTATTGAGGCAGACTCTGACGAAGGTCAGGGTTGCCTTCATATTTTTTAACGTAAGATGCACGGTTCTTGTGGATTTTGAGGAATGACTAAAAATACAGTCTGCAAGTAATTATCTTCAGAGGGCTCTGGAGAACTTTGGATGAAATTGTCTCTAACAGGCAGCAAAACCATTAGTGAAATGTGATTCTTCAGAGTGCAACAAAAAGGAAAGGAAAATTGATTTTTGTAGCTGCATGCTTAAATCCCTGCATTCTGTGAGTGCATTAAAAGATTACAACTTTGCATCTTTTTAATCTGTCAGCAGCATAATGGACTGATTAAAATATCATATTAATATTGTTTTTTATTAAATCTGGATTTGGAACAACAATGTCATCAACAGGGTGGGGTAAATCAATATCTTTACGGAGATAAAAGCCCAATATATTTTTGTTTTGCTGCAATTTCAATGTTTTAAATGAACTAAAATCCAATTTCTCTTGGCAATTTGATTTAAAATAGTGTAATTTCTGTTTGCATGTGAATGATTTCTGCGGCATTTGGAAAGAGGCCGAGTTTCAGTGCTTTCAAAGCTGAAAAACACCTGGACCAGAAGCATCCCCACAAGGTGCAGTAAATTCCTGGCTCACATTCCACGGCAGCATTTGGAGAATACTACATGCTATCACACACCATTTAACCCCGTCCCTCTGTGATATGTTCACCAGCTAGACTGTTGATATTAGCTCGAAACATACTTACATTTGGCAGCCAAGAGACTTGTAAAAAACACAGTCAAGATAATATATCTTGTTTTGTTTGGAGTATTTGGCCCTCGTTTATGTGTGTTTAGTGCATGTTTTGTAGGTTCACAAACTCCGGGTTCATCTAAGAGGCAAAATGTCTAGTGTTAACAGAGAAACTCTTGTGTCTCTTCTTTCTTATTATAATTTACAACTTATTTGGTGGGCTTTCTAATGCTTTTAATACTGCTACATGATATAGCATTACACACTTTGTTACAGTTAATCAATTTCACAGCTTTTTGTTGCACCCAATGGGTTTGTTTCAGTGTCATCTAACACTGAAAGACTTTAGCGATACAACACAGAATCCAAATGTTTTGGCCAAGTATTCCTATTCAGTGTAGGTAATGTCAGTTCTGACATGCGGTTTTTTGCCTGCTCTGCACTGTACTGTACACAGACATTTTATTCCTTCTACAGGGCTGCATGGGGGTGTAGTGGTTTGCACCGTTGCTTCACAGCAGGAGCGCAATAGGTTGAATCCCAGTTGGGTCCTTACTGTTTGGATTTTGCATGTGTGCATTTTCTTGGAGCACTTCGGCTTCTTCCCACAGTTCAAAAACATGCATCCTAGTTTGATCTGTGACTTCAAATGTCCCTTAAAAGAGAGAGAGAGTATGTGTAGCCCTGTAATGGACAAGCATATTGCCCAGGATGTACCCTACCTTTGCCCCGAAGTAGCTGGGAAAGATGACCTTGCACAGGACAAAGTAGACGCTGGATGCCGTTTACTCAACAATGGTTGGATGATTTTCCCATTAGCAAGTGGATGGAAATACAGTGTATAAGTTGTATGAAAACACTAGTTAAGTTTGAGAAATAGTGCAAAAGTTCTGTAATGCAAATTTAGTCTTAAAGATATATCCTCCTTGGTTTTAGTCAGTAAATTTTCATTGTAACAAACTTCTGAATGGCATTTATACTTTGAGATTCTGTCTTGGTAATTGTTATAAACAGTGCTTTAGGTGGGCTGGTACTCACCGGTACTCAGTAGAGGTGGGGGGATTGATCTGAGTATCGATAGGTGAATTCTTGATACTAGCATGATAAGATTGATACTTTTAATATTTTCGTTACAGTTTTTCTTTAATACGTTCTGTAAAAAGTTTGAATTTACTTATGGAGTTTATGAGAGCGCTGTGTCTATCTCCTCCCTGTTTCATTGGGCAGCTGAGAGATTCATTGAAGAGCATCATATCTGCACTAATGGCTGGATTGTTAATGGTGTTCTTTATATTTTTGTATTTACCGGTATTTAAACAACCAATTGGTTCCTCTGCGGCTGTCTGCAGCTCACTGCTCCCCCAGCTGTCAAATGTGGAGAACAAATGGGGCTAATGAGACTTTATCTTAACTTAAGTACAGTGTTGCTTTTTTGTTTTTTTAATACTAGTGACTCTTTTTTTTATTACTGTCTTTATTTAAAAAAAACACATTTGTTATTCTATTTTTTATTGTCACTTTGTAGCAGCTTTCTTTAGATTTTGCACTAGTTACTGTTTGCACTATTACTCTTTCTTATTTCGTACTATTACGCATAGAAAAAAAGGACTTCTATTTATTAATCAATATTTACTATTACATAAGCACAGTTTTTCTGAAGATACTTACACCTAGCTAAAATTGTGGTTAGTTAATAGTGCAGACAACAGGGGTCTGCACAAGACTGGCACAAGTTTGGGTCTCCCTGTGCCGGTACCCAATACGGTGTACCCAGGTAAGGCAGGGTACACCCTGGACAGGTTGCCAGTCTGTTGCACGGTCACACAATTACACAACATCAGTCACACTTATGGACAATTTAGAGTACCGGTAATCAATCAACCTATATAGCATGTTTTTGGACTGTGGGAGGAAGCAGGAGTGCCTGGAGAAAACCCGCACATGCACGGGAGAACATGCAAACGCCACACAGAAAGGTGGCGTTTGCATTCTTACTGTGAGGCAAAGGTACTAACCACTGTGCAACCTGGTATTGATTAACCCGAGTCATATATGTTTTTGCTAGTTTCAAATAAGCGTGTTTGGGGAAAATACACCAAAACCAACTGACATCATATTCTGGGTCATGTTTGCAGTGGCAACTACAGTGAACATGGGTTTTCTTTGGATCCTTCTAGTGTCTTTAATGGCATTGTTATGATCTCAGAGAAGTGCCTGCTGATCCTCATTGCTGTCGTGAAATTATGTACACTGACAAGCTTTGCTAAGGTTTGGTTTTGGCTTGACAGACAGTGTTTATGTGTTGTGGCGACCAAAGAGCAAGCAATCATACCAGTGGCTTGATCTTAACATATTCGAGTCACCACCTTCTTTGCATGCCCAGTCTTGTCTGACATTTTTAATAATCTTGCCATATAACTGCAGTTTCACCCTTTCTTGTCATCTGCTGAGTATGGAGCCCCACAGCACAGTGAGCTTTTATGAGTGGTCATAACTTTGAGCTGAATGACTGTGAAGGCCTCAGTCCCTTGAAAGCCTTTCTCATTTCCCCACATCAGTCAGGCTCCTCTTCCTCCCAAACATGACATGACAGATGCATTAACACTCCTTCACACCCAATTGAGTATCCAAAAAAGAGGAAGGGATCAGCATGATTTGTCCGGGAATGCAGCTATTAAGATGATTTAGGTGAAGATCAGTGGGGGGCATTCAAACATGGGTACCAGAGTCTCACTAATGCTGAGATGGAATCACTTCAATGGAACTGACACATGTAAAGATAACATTTTAATATAATAATTACAAGTGTTTTAACATTTTTATTTGATTGTATATTATCATTTTGGTTTCATATAGAAGTCATTGGCAATATGCAATCCTGACGGCTGCCAATCATATTAATCTGGTGTGGATTACAGTTAAAATGAGTTGCAGCACTAGATCAGTTTATACAATTGATAAGTTTTAATTTTTTTCTCTTTTTTAATTTTTTTAGCAGGATTCTGTCCAAGGTACACTAAGAAAAGAATACATTCTACTTGTGTGTCTACATAAATATTTGTGTGTGTGAAAGTTTTCTATGTTTCTTGCTAATTTGACTTTAAAGGGCCTACATCATGCTATTTTTAAGCCTTTCAGAGTAAACTATATCAATAATTACTGTATGATAATATACCTTTAGCACATTAAAGAACAAATTTTTAATGAAATATTAGTTTTTTTCGCAGCTCCTTTTCCTACACAGAAGTAAGACGACTTGATCTTTGAGGCATTGGCTTTCGCTCCATGTGAGTGCCGCCCATTTCATGACATCTGCAGCGTGTTTGCTTCTTGCCCATCCAAACAAACATCTGGACTTTTGCAATATTGTGCATATAATAGGTCCATGGAGAAAGTAGGCGTGTTTGATAGCCTGGAGGCAGTGCTGGCAGTGCAGACTCTTCCTGGAGGGGGCTGTTCCTCACTTTGTGACATCACAAAGTGAACCCACTCGTTTTCGTGGGTTGGGAGGGGCTGGTGCTCAGGTTTTTAGAGGAATACTCAGAAATGCGTGAACAGATCAAAATACCGCTTTGGGGTTGTTTTTTGTGTGAAAATACTCAAATGCTCAAAAAGTTGATTTTGTATGGTATAGGCCAGTTAAAAAACAAGATGAATACAAAAGTAGTCTCAGCTCAAAAGAGGCCGGTTAGATGACCGCAACTCCTTTGTGTTTTTTTTAGAGTCGGTCGACTCCACTCCGCAGGAACCCATTGGATCCCAGGCTCTGCCAGCTTCTCAAGATCTTCCTTCAGCTCTTTAAATGCTGTGGTAACATCTCCGTTGATGATGATCTTGTCAAACAGATGACCATACTGGATCTCCATGGTTTCAGCCAAGTCGATCATGTCTTGGAAGTTCTCCTCCTATAACACCACAAATGACACGCTCTAATATCTGCATTAGATAAATTGATTGGACATCAAACCATACTTGTGTATGGTCGTTATCCATACACACCAACCACTTCTGGGGCTACTGTTGTGTAACTGGAGCTCAGCCACATGGTGACTTAAATAACCCTTGAAAAGTTTACTGTGACATAATATGGCGGAGCCATAACCAATGAACTACACTGACCAAGACAAGACTGATAATTAAATGCTAAGAGACAGGAAATGTTCTATGACCAGCTGTGGTGGAAGTCACTAGAACCTCTCAGACAGGTGGAAAACAGGTGCCCTCTTTCATTGCAGCTGCTTCTTTAATTTATCAGAAAATGTATATTTTATTCAGATTTTTATTTTATTGTTTTTTATTTATATAGATTTTTATGACTTTGGTCAGGTTTTTTGAAGGGGTTGTGATGCCTGGCTTTGTGAAAACCACCACAACCATGGTGTCACACAGCTGTATGACCTTACAGGCTTTTATAAGGCCCACATGAGCAGTTGGGGTCAAACAGTGACGCCAGATGGGAATTGGGGAACTGAATTTCCATCTTTCTGTCTTAGTGAAAACATGTGTTCACCTAAACATGCATGTTGCCTGTTTAGACAAGGCCACAAACCCAACAGGGTGATGAAAAATTCAAACTGATTAAAAAAAATTCTAACTAGATAAAAACACAAGATAAAACTCTTCTTACTCCAAAGTTGATCATGGAGTAATAAGCCACACAGCATATGTGTCTCCTAAATCCAAATTTGGTCAGGCATGTGTAGTGTAACAATGCCGTTTTTTTGTTTTGTTTTTGCAAGGGTTACGTGTAAAGTCTTATGTTTTCGCACAAAAAATGCAGTTTGCTCATTTCTTTATCTAGCCTTTCTTTGCATCACGAATAAAGTATAAGAATATTTAAGATGTTTTACTTGGTATTATAACTTTAGTAAAAATATAAATCTCCATGTTAATGTGCAGTTTGTACTAGAAAAAGAGACTGGATGACAAATAAATAAATAAATAAATAAATAAATAAATTATATATATATACATATATATATGTACAGTGTATGTTTGTTCCCTAAAATTCTATCTGTGTTCTTTGCATTTGTAATTTAGCTATTATACTGATTTAAACTGATTTATTAAATAAATGAATACAAGGTTAAAAGAAAGTTGTGTGTCTATGACAAAAATTAAAAAACAGATAGACATCTAGAAAGAAGTTCCATCCAGAAGGCAGTGAGGTTAAAACCATTGACTGTGTGGTTTATTGCAGTCAGTGGATCGGAGGTGCTGCCCATCCTTTTCTTTTTGCAAACCATATCAAGCTTTCATATGCAAGTTTTCATAAAGATGGATGGATGTACCAAATGAGAAGTGCAGAAAATTTAGTAAGATTAAAAAAAAAAAGATTTAAATTTAAATGTGGTGTCACTTCACCCACCAACAAGTGTTGTATTTTACTTCAAACTCTTATAGTCAATAGTTTTCTTACTGTAAACGTCCTGACTTGGTTCGGGTCCCCTTTGTCACATAGAAACTTGACTCTTCGTCTTGAGAGACGCAGTTCTTCGATGTTTGGGGGTTTCACAAACACCACGTGTGGTTTGAATTTATACGCGTCAATGAACTTTATTTTCTAGAGTGAAAATGGGAAAAAAGGGAGATATGGGGAATAGTTTGGGTACAACGAATTCTTGATAAAAGGTAAATGGCATCTATGAGATTGGTTTTATAGAATCAAAAAACAGAATTCTCCAATTTATTGTTTTACCTTATTTGGATTAGTGAAGTAACTGAGTTACTGGATGTCTAAGTGGTCTTAGTAGAGATCTCAATGTAATGTTAAACATGTGCAGGCATCAAATGCCTGGTGTGCACATAACATTAAAAAAGTTTAAGAATTGTCAACACTTACACTGGGGTGCACATCCATGAGGCACATCTTGCCTGTCACCATCACTTTGTGCACTGAATCTAGACTCGTTCCATAGTAGTGACCCCTATAACTGCCATATTCTATGAGCCTGAAGGCAGATGGGAAAACAGTTATTCACTTGAATTAACTTAGAAAAACTAGATCGTTTGTAAAAGGAGATGAATAAAAATGAAGATAGGACTATTCTTGTACCTGTGATTTAAAATATCTTCTTCAAACTTATGAACTGACACAAAGTGATAATCCACTCCTTCCCTTTCCTGTCCTTTCTTCTCTCGAGTGGTGTCTGACAGAGGAATAGACGGCCAATACTTTTTTTTATGTTTGCAGAAAACCAAACAGCTTGTATCCAAGATGTCCGGCTTACAGGGTACGCTGATGCCATAGCGGTCAGGGTCAGAGATGACCAGCCTTCTCTTCAGTTCATTCACACCAACGCCACTTGGCCCTTTAAGACAAAGGTCAAACCTCTCATTTCTGTTTGTTGGTTTTATTTCTCAACATCACTGTGTGTCAAGGTTTTTCTCAAAGCGAGCCTGACACAAAATCATGCATCTGTCTTACACATCAGGAGGAGGAGGGCAGGAGAAAGTCAGACAGAGCTTTGATTTCATTCTGATTTCAATATGATGTTTAATCCGCCCTCTGTCTGCATTACTCTGTTCAGTGCTCTTGCTCTGGAAAATCCATATCATTATATTCAAATGTAACCCCACCAAATCGATAAAGTATCTGTGACACTGCGGTTTAGGATGCTCACACAAACACACTCTGTTCTGGTATTTTCTCAGACTGCAAGCCCTAAATTGCATCAGACTAATGGATCATAGTTGAAAAGTAAGATTCCTGACATACCTGCCTTTTCCATCACAAGCTTAATACATTACTATATTCAAGTTTATGGACTTGCTGCTCTTACACTGCTGATGAATTCTCCAGCCGCATATAGAACTGCAGAGAAGCCCCATCAGCCTGCCTTGATACCCTTATGTGGCTTTTTTTAAGTTAAAGAATCTAAAAGTACTTAAAGTGACAGTTGATCACTTTTACCAGCTATCCTGGGGCACAACAGTCTATTGTTTCTTAAAAGATGTGTTTATTGTACGAGCAGAAAGGATATATGTCTGACTTCGTCTGACATTATTCACCCGTTTCTGGATTAAAGATTCGGGTTTTGTTTTTTCTCTGGCCTCGACTTTCATTGCCAATAAATTATACAATGTATTCTTAATGATGAATTCAGGTCTTTAAAAAGGTTTCCCAGTGGACACTAAAACATAATCCAGAGACGAGGTAAACTCCAACTCAATTAAAGGGGTCAGAACCTGAATTCTTATCCCAACTTTACTAGTTTGATGATGGAGGAATTGTCAGATGATAGATTTAGTCCACATCTATTCATTGTTTAGGACTCATTTCTATAAGCTGTGTCCTCCCTGTCTTCCATCTACCAGACTTTTTTTTAGTCACAGATGACCTCCACTTGTATCTTAATATAACGTTAAAAAAACCTTCAAATGTGCTCATTGTAAAACTCTCCAGAGACACACATGGCTCTGAAATACACAGAGCAGACCTGCAGCATTGGCAGAACAGGCAATATGGGTTGGGCCACTGAAAGAAACTTAGGGTAACACAATTTATTCCGAATTGGACCACTTGTGAGGCATTTTCATGGCTCTCATGGGATCAGATTGTTCTTGCACTCAAGATTTGAAGCATAAATCTTCATCAGCGCATTACCTTTTCTTTTGATCTGGTGAAGCTTCATTAATGCTGTTATTTACTTTGGTGGAATCAGGTTATATAAAGTATTTAGACAAGCAGACATTTAGACAGACATACATATAAATTGATGAAGAAAGGATATAAAGATGAAATAAAAATACAAAAAAATCTATCTAAAAAATGCATATAAATGGAAAGAATGTTATGATTTTTACATAGCAATTGTCAAAAATTAATATAAAATTATCCATAATACAATTTGAATCTTTTTCAGACAGAAAGCTGACTATTGTTTAGCATTACTTGGTGGAAGTATGTATTTCGGTTTACTATAAAGTTGTTTTCCAATATCTGGACAATATCCCTTTAGAACACCTAAAACTTGTGAAGTAACCTCTGCAACAAATTTATTTCTCCAAATTATGAAAACCTTATTTGGACTATGTAACTTGTGTCTTCCATTCTTTATATAACTTTTCTATGAAAAGTAATTTCCGATTTTGATCTGATAATGGATGTATGTATAAACTTGTGATGTTTTTTTCATGTTTTTCGTTTGTTTTTTATCAGTTTTACTTCTTGCTTTTCTTTTTGTTCTATTTTTTTTTACTGTGTACAGAAGGTTTATAAAACAACTGTATGGTGAAATGTAATAGGAGATCCAGATATTTAGTACAAAACCACATTTTTTTCTGTATTTGCACAAAGCCATATTTTGTTGGGAAAAAGAAAATTTAGGTTTACAAACTATCCCTTTTCTAAATTGTTTATTCCATTTTATGTATTGATGAAATTCATTAATTGTTCATTTGGACTAACACTGTTCTTTCAACCTTTTAACTTCCAACTTCTTCACCAGGATAAACTTACCAATCAGGATGACCAGGCGGTGTTTGTCTTTTGCCTCTCTAAGGGAAGGAACCACCTCTCTGTAGGTATGTGGACATAGCACCTCGTGTACCTCTGTGCTCCATCTCCAGAACCAGGAAACATTTTTGGTCCGGCTGCTTTTTCTGCTCAGTCGAAAACTTCTCCTTAAACCAGCTTGGAAAATGTACAAGTCAGGTGTGTTTATACCTACAGCATTACAAAATCATTGTCCACTTTTAGGTAAGACAACCCACGAAGCGGCACACACAACCAAGGAAAAACTTGAAAAGAGTCCTCACTATATTCCCAAAGTTGCAAAGCATCACAAATCTAAATTTAAAATTCTATTGCAATACCTGAAATTATTATTATCTTAATGCTAGTCCAAGACTGTTCTAAATCTGCTAAATGCACCATTTGATTCAGAAGAAAGCAGTCTTGTCTAACAGTTTAAACAAGATAAAAAATGCTGCTTGTGTGAACATGTTAGCCACCTGGCGTCAGGAGTCTAGACATCCACAAAATCAATTCAGACTCGGTAACCCATATTTACTCCCATATCAATATTTTTCTGAGCAACTGAAATAAGAAATCATCACCTATGTTTAGTAAGGCAACATTTATCTACATGAAATTATTTTTTGATGGGTCTTGCTGTGTTTAATAAAGCATCCCCTGTGTCTGAGCAAAGGTAAACATTTTCTCTTTCCTTTGTCCTAACCCACAAGGCGAACCATCTTTAAAAAAATGTAAAAACTTCAAAACTATGTTTTATGTATTTATAATATAAAGGTGTTTTATTAAAGTATCTTGAAGAAGAATCAAATAAACTTAAAGAACAAGCCTTTAAATTTACACCTCCTCAGTTGGAAACCTGGGTTTGCATGAACAGAGCTGATATGTTTTTAGACAATTTAGGTGAAATTAAATAATTTTCCTTAACACGCCTGACACTCTCTTACGGCACCCCAGTGTACGTCCCAGAAGTAAGAGCTCTGTCTCCCCCTCAGGTCACCGACTGGAGCCGTTCCCAAGGTTCTAGCCACACTGCAACTCCCAGCAACCCCTGGTGCACACTTGCTGGATGCCACACAACTGACTCTCATTCATTCAATCCACCACAGCATACTTGAGCACTGCACTGAGTGCCACTCTGACTTCCTTACAGAGTGTTATATTGGGATCTGATCGTCTGTCTACTGACCCTGTTTCTGAATCTGTTTGTCTGCTGCCTGCCCCAATTCCCACCTGGATCCTGACTACCCAGTCTCTCCTCTTATGATCTAATTCCTGTTATTGACCCCTGTCTGCCTGACCCTGATTTAGCTTTGTGGATTTTTAGCTGAGCTAATAAACCTGCTGCATTTGGATCCAGCCGTCTACCTGTTCTTGTGACAGAACCATATCACAGTGGTCAAAAAACGTAGCTTTCATACCTGCATGAATTACTACCCCCTTTAATTGTGTCTTATTCCTGGAGTTGTGCTTTGTGTTTTCATGTCTTCCTGCTGAACAGCAGCTTTTGCCGAGTTGGACTTTTAAGCACTATTAGTGTGAACAAGCCAAACATCTTACGAATGTGAATCCCGGTTATAGCTGCATAATCAGGACCTTCTTCAGAAGACGAAACTAGAAGAGGATTGAGAAAAAAGTTAGAGATGTTTGATTGTTATCTTTAACTACCACAGTGTTTCATTACCATTTAAGTTTAAACTGCTTCGTCTTTAAATCTAAAAAATAAAAAAAGCTAACACTCAAGCTTTTTCTGTACTAATGCTGACAGCAACATTTCAAAAGTAAACTTGACAGTACCTCCCCCTTCATCTGTGGAGCATGTGGAGAAAACAAAGGAAGTTAGTACAAGTGGAGGGCAGCTGAGCTCATCCGTGACCTCAGCTCTCCTCAGGACCTTCACACATACCCCTCACCCCTCATTTTAGCAGTCGAGGAGCTCTGAAATGTTGTTTGAAAGTGTTTTATGTCTCTCAGGTGGAGCGGTTTTATAGAAAATACTGGTTTCTCACCTGCTGGTCGAGGTCGCTGAGGTTTAAACAAGGGTTTGGGTCGCTGTAACATAAATCTTCTGCAGAAAGCAAAAAAAAAAAAAGGATATTAAAAATATCTGTATTCTTGTTGTCTTCTTTGAAGGAAGATGACATAAAGCCATACTTTTCCTGCAGCTGCTTTGAGGGAATAAGCCCGGCCCGGCTGTCATCATTTCCTGCACTGCGTGCCTGCCACCAGGTATCATCATCCATATTTACAATCTGGAGGACATCGCCTCTTTTAAAGGCCATGGCAGCATCTTTACATGGCACGGTGGGGTCCTCCAGAGGGCTGTAGTCAAACAGAGCCTGCACAAACAGCTGAGGAGAGAAATTAAATCTATTGAAATTAAATCTCTTGAATTCCCGCTTTTATTGCGGGCAATAAAAGCGGGCAAAAAAAAGATGAAAGTCTGTTTGTATTTCCATCCACTTTTCCATTATTATTATTATATCATTTATAATTATTATTTGTGATTTACCTTCCTTATTTTAACAGAAATTTTGCTTTTTTGTTTTACTGCTTGGTCTCTAGTGTGGTCTTTCAGTGGGCGAAAGGGCATACAATCTATTATTACTTGATTTTAGAAATAAGTGGCTTCAGCATGAAGCCTGAAATTTTATTTTTGACATTGAACTAAAATGATGCAGCTAAAGAATTGCTGTAAAATAATTGTTGCCTTTACCTCGACATATATTTAACTCTACATGACTGCAACAGGATGTGACTGTGGAAAATCCAATAAAATATGTTCTCACACAATGTCTGACATACTGTATGACGTGCACTCTGATTACCTTTATTTTATCTGATGGCAGGTCCTCTGTGAAAGATCCAGGAACAATTTTGAACTTAATTTCACTTTGAGAGCGAGCCTGCAGAAATGCAGACACACACAGTTAACTGTAAATTGCCTGTTCAGAAAACAAGAACTTCCCGAATCTTGTCACCTTATTATTGGCACAAAAATATAAAACAGAAAGACACAATCACCTTTTTGGCTAAATCCATTGATAGTTTATTGATTAAAAAAAACATTGTTGAAGGGTAAATGCCATTCCATTCAACTCTGACTTTTGGAAACGTCAACAAATTCCAATATTCTAAGATATATAACATTTTCAAACCATTTCAGACAGGAAAATTACTTTGATGAAGTGAATTGACCTTTTTTAATTCATAAAAAAATATGAGGTCCATCTTTAAATTTAACAAATCAATTCAAGTTTTGAACCATTTGTCAGAGAAATTTAATATAATTCCTACGTTTGTCAAATAACCTTTATTTTAAGGGAAAATAAACATTTGAAATATCTACAAAAAAAAATAGACTTCTTTCCACAATTTTTTCATAGATGTTTTGCAGAGGCAAAAAATAATTCCAATGTTAGAAATGCATAATTCATTTTGATGAACGTTGTTTAAAAAGGTCAAATTGGAAACGGATATACTTTACCATATTTGTTTCAAAAGATGAATGGAAAGGCAAACTTCAGCAGTTTCAGAATGATCGTTGAAGGATGTCTGTCTTTATATCTAAAATCTTTCTTTTATTTTGTTGTATTATTATTATTTTGTTGTAGTCCGCAAATAATCACAAAAAAATGTTCAAAAGAAAGAACCAGAAAAGGATATCATCACCAACCAGAAGCGGAAGAACCTCTTTTGGTTTCTTGTACTCCAGAGGAACCCCGTTCACCTCCTTTAGCTCATCTCCCTCATGGATCAGGCCTTCGGAGAGATATTAATAAAAATAAAAAAATAAAAAGATTTGTGTCTGGGTATTCTATTTTTATATTCTTTAATCTCACAGTTAAAAACCATCTCCAATGAAAATCGTGCATTTGTTTTTTTTAACACGTTCTTGTGCCGTTTCCCTAATGATGGAAGACATATAAGAAGAAAATTAGGCTTAAAGCTGCATTTCTGAGCATTTCTTTATTCAAATTTTTATGAATCAGGAGCAAAAAAGGTGGAAATAGCTTAAGTGGTACAATTGGAAGGACACAAGCTCCGCTCCAGTCCGATGCATCCACTTGCAGACAAATAGATCCATGTATTTTTTCGTTTTCCTCATCTGAGCTGGAATCTGGCTCAAAACTGTATGACTAGATCGCTCTAAAACTGCTCCCCATTTTGGTTGCAACTGTAAAGCTATGTTGGGGTTGTGAGGGGCTGTAAGCAAGCGTGTAAGCAGATGGATGATGGAGTACTGCCGGTCTGCAGAAACTATGTCCTAGACAACAACACAGGTTTTCTAATTTTGTTCTTATTAATCATAATTAAAAGACCCCTGAGAACCATTTTATAATAGATCAAAAGATGATTGGAGTGGGACTTTAAATGAACACTTATGAAATTTTATCAGCTTACCACTTTTGTCAGCCGCACCTCCTCTCATGATTCTTGCCACAACAATTGCCCCTGTAGATTTGTCTTTCTTGATTGTTGCCCCCTTGAGGATAAGGATTAGTCAGTGATAGAACAGCATTAGTAGGGAGACAAAGTGGGTCAAACTACCAAGCAACCTGCATACAAGCTTCTTCTTTATTGTTCCATCAATCCATCTTTTTTTTTTAGCTGTGTTCATATAACACAAGAAAAGATGGAAAAGATTTTCCAAATCAGTTATTTTTTCCACAGATGTCATTGATGGGGTGCAGATCACAAAGGAAAGAGGACTGCGAGCAGCGAAGAACAGGAACATGTCAGACTAATCAACTGACCGATTGTGTCAGTAAAAGGTCATTTCATGTCTTATTGAAGGATCGATACAAAAGTATGTCCAATATTATTGGAGCAGACCGCCCCCTGGAAGCTTAAATGAAAACACATGAGGACAAACGCTTTTAAATGATAGAAAAGCTTTATTATATAAATGAGAAAATAAAACATGTTTAATTATTGAAAGAAGTAAACACCTTTGTCACAATGACAGGTTTTACTGACCTGAAAAATATAGTATATTGCATGTACCATACTATAGGTAGTTCATGTTAACTTTCTAAATGGAAAACTTGAAAATACTTCCCTCCAAAATAAAAGTCTTACAAATTATGCATGCAAAATATTCAAATTAGCTGTGTTTTTGAAATTTAATGTAGACTAAAATGTGATCCCATAAAGATCACATTTTTTTCATGGTTGCCAGTCGTGTGGCCTCATAATGACCTCAGATTCTTGTTCTTGTTGTCAATCAATAGCAGTTTAGTGTTTAATGTTGGCAGCTCCTAATAACATTTTCACTCCCCTCATTTTTCTAACATTCTTGTTAAACAAAATGAAGACAAAATTTGGGAAACAGACACCTCCAACAGAAATTTAGAATTGCATTTTATGTTGAAATTTTTCAAATTGATTTAGTGATGTCTGTTGCAGCTCATCACACTGAGAATAGATGTAAAGGAAACAAAATAAATAAAAATGCTACATTCTATGTGAATCTAAAATCTGTGAGGTAAACTGAAGGCCCAATGTGGTGAACGGTTCTTATGAGGCTTTTTTGTTCAGAAGTGAAAAAGTTCAACTTTGCAACCAACAGAAAACATCCAACCTGGTATCTTTTTGAAATCTTGTCTGGGGAAAAAATCTTTATGAAGTTCATGAGTGCAAAACCCCATTACAGGTGAACGATCTTCCTTAAAAAAGGAAACTTGGATAGAATTTAAGAAATAACTACTCACCAGTGGCTCTTTGGTTTTGACCAGACTGACAATTTTGACTGAATCCTCCTCTTCATCCAGAGCATCGTCAGGTACAGGGGCAAGACTTGGCTCAAAGTCCTTCTGAGCAACAGTATCGTGGACCTGCAGAAGGTTCTGCAAAATACATCCAATGAGGATGACAAACTGCTTCTGTGCAACTTTGATCCTAATTTTCTCAATATATGTCCCAAGAACATGATAAAAACACCAAAAACATGTTTTTCATCTGACTGGGTCTTTAAGGAAACCTCCCACATTGCTAACATTATCTGCTTTCTGTGAAATTCCAAAAAAATGTTCTGTATGTCGCTGAAAAACTTCACTTTTGTTTTTCAATGCAACACCAAATAATAAATAAATGTCTGTGACATGAATGAAGGGAAACATCTGCTCATCAAATTTTAGGGAATCAGCCCATCTGTCTGTCAGTTACTCTGTTTTTTATTCTCATGTCCATCAACAGTTGCTCATTTCACAAGTGTCCAATATGTGAGCAATGCATCTCTGGCTACTTTCAAAAGCAGCTTCTCAAGGAAAAAAAACAAACATCCATTTACAGTATGATATCCCCAGCGTCCCATAAGTACGTGTGAGCTTCTGTGATGTAGCCAAGAGCAGAAATGCCATCAGAGCTGTTTAAACAAACTGTTACTTGTCGTCCAGTTTCGGCTTCTCATTAAGAAAAGCCCCGACTTTGAACGTTTATCGGAAAAGCAAACTCAGTGAGCCTATGCATCTGCCAGCAAATCTGAAACACAAGGATTTTTCAATTTGAGATTCATGGGCCCCCTTTTTTTTTTTAGCAAAATAATAAACATCACACCAGGGCACATTTTCTGTAGTGCAACTGAGGTTAATGCATGTCAGCATCTCCCTGGGAAGAGTGAATAATGGGGTGTAAGTGAGTCAAATAAAATTTACAGTTGATATAATTTGTTGTTTTGAGTGACTCATATGAGTGTACTGAATGAAACCCAACTCTGTTAGGTTTTTCACAAGTGTTCAGTTAGGTTAACTCAGTGTGACGCCTGATTACGGTTCAATGTCAGATCACAGACATGGTGAGCCACACAGAGAGGAAAAATGAATCAACTTGTAACTGCACTGGTAAAAACGGAGTTTATTTTGTGGTGGCTGTTTCATGCAGAAGACAACATTTTTCAAATGGATTCATAAAATGTTTATCTCCAGAGCTTTTTTTATTTTGTTTTTTTATATTTTAACTTACTTAACTTTGTTAGAGTTTGCAGAAGGGTTTTGTCTGCATTGTTACAAAAAATAAATAAATAAACTTTTATGCCCCGTTTAAGCTCAATCTCAAAATCGCTAGCAGCTGAAGTACGCAAAAATGATGCAATGTTACTTTGGGAAACTTTTGTGCTTCACCGAAGCAGACAGAGCAGATTAGCAGCAGTCTCATGTGACACTTTAAACACACTAAGCAAACATTGGGGAGCGTGCACACGGTTTTGGATGGACCTGCAGGAACAAGTGATTGCAAATGGATTCAACATGCAGTGGAAGTGACACAGCATGCCTCACCCCGCAGATCAAATGATTCAATAACCTAAAGCAGAACTGAAGCAGCTTTTCAATTAGAAGTTTGTAGGTCTATGGTCACAAGGTGACTACATTATGTTTCCAATTAAGATGCAGACAGAAATAGATTAAGCTAGTATAATTGAAAAGGACAAGTCTTTAAAATCTCAAATTATATTCAAAACAAATCTAAACTTAACCGCTGCTTATGACTAACAACAAAGTCTTAGATCTTAATGGTCCCTGTTCCATAAAATGATCAAATTCCCTAAGTCCCACTCCGAGCCTCTTTTGATTTATCGTAAAAGTGATCCCAGTGGTCTTTTCATCATGATTATGCAATTTTAAGCTGAAATCCAGAAACCTGTCTCGTTTTCTAGGACATAGTTTCTGCAGAACGCCAGAAGTTCACTCGAAATTTATCTCTGACTGTTGGCTCGGAGTAAGCCTGCCTCTATTCCCCTTCATCCATCTGTTTACACTCTTTCCCGCTAGCTTACAGCCACTCACACCACCAACCTAACATTAACGGTGCAACAAAAATGGCAAATATTCTGGAGCTATCCAGCCGTACAGTTTGAGCCAGATGCCAGCTCGAACGAGGAAAGCGATGATCGTCTGCAAGTGGATGCATCAGAATGGAGCGGAGTAGGGAGCTTGTGGTCCCCCTGCGTATTTTCTATGTGACAAATGCTCTCCTTTTCAAACTGCATTTTTTTTCCTGCACATGGTTCACAAAGATTTGAATAAAGAAAAACTCGGAAATGCAATTTTGAGTTTTTCTTTACACATGTCCACCATCGTAAGAAACACGTCATGTTAAAAACACAAAAAACACAATTTTCATCAGTGTGGGTCTTTAAAAAAATACCCAAATATTACTAACTAACATGAACCTAAAAAACAGTTAACAAAAGATGTTGAAAACTGTGGAGCACTTTACAAACCTCCCTCAAATAGACAAAACTGTATTTTTTTTCAACCAATCAGCTGATTTAAGTTAAGTCAGTTAACCTTCCTCTTTCTTATCAGAGAGAACGTTGTTTCATATTTTGGTGTGGGGTTGTATTCCTGTCTTCCATCTCTTGGGAGAGCAAAAATACTAATTTTCGTATTGTCTTTATGTTTGTATCAGGGGTTTTGGCAATTAAGCTAAGCATAAGCATCAAAACACACATTTGTGAAGCGATTTCAGTCTAACCTTAAAATGTGGCTTGGAGAAGAGGGCACACAGTTCTTTGACTTCATCTCTGCTGTTTTGTTTTTTTAACTCCTCCACCAGCTGAAAGAAAAAATAAAGGCAAACAAAAGTTAGTTTTTTTTGTTGTAAATATCATTATTATTAGAGCTTTTAAATTTTGTTTGGAAGGAGATCAAATGAGGAAAGTAGTGTGGAAACAGCAGAATTGAGTGTTTATGGGGTGAAAAGCGAAAAAAGAAATTTAATCTGTAAAAGGAAAAGGACAAAGGCAGCGGAATAGGGTTTGAGGGTGGAGAAACGAGCACATAAAGGCAAGGAATAGGGGAAAATGTAAGACAGATAAGGGAAAATGCCTGGCACTTCGTCCAACAGCATGAGGGGGGGATTAAGGACCTTCTGCAGGAAAATGTACACGTGGAGGGGAAGGAGGCTCTTTGAAATATCTCAGTCTGCACTATAGGACTTAGAGTTTTTGCTATACTTTTGATGACTAGTTTGGATACATGAGTACATTTTTATATCTTTCATTTAAAAAAAAATGCAAACATCAAATACTTACTTCTAAGGCTGTAAAAGCTGCCTGCTCCATGACTGGGATGCAGCTTTGCCTTTCAAAACACTTCAACCTCTCGTGGATCTGTAAAACCAGAGTACGTTTGTGTTTTTAATGCATTATTCAATCCATCAACTAATAATTATAATCATTTTATCTTGCATAAGGTCGTGTCACACAGGAACTACGTACATTTCAAGCATATTGTACGGTTGTAAATTGGTCATAAGTGAATGTACGTGGAAAAAGTGAGAAAAGTTGTGGTCTTTACATGGAAGTCAGAATTCTGTTTCCCCTCTCTGGTCAACCGCGGGAACCATCCCCAGAAGTTCTAACCTTACTACATCTCCCAGCAACCCCAGCGCACACATCCAGGATGCCACAAACCTGATTCTCATTTCCTCCAATCAATTACAGCATACTTAAGCACTGCACTGAGCCTCAGTCAGTGTGAAGAATTGATTGTGCCACTCTACTGTCTTTATAAGTGTTGTAGTTGATTCTGACCTCGTTCTGTATCTGACTCTGACTCTGTTTGCCTGCCCCATGCTCTGAATCTCGCCTGGATCCTGACTTCCCGTGTTTCTCCTCTGATGCTCCCATGCTTGTTGTTGACCCCTGCCTGCCTGACCCTGATTTAGATTTGTAAACGTACAGCTGAGCTAATAAACCTGCTGCATTTGGAACCAGCCGTCTGCCTGTTCTTTTGATAGTTGTCTTATAAATGAACCACTTTAAGCTACAAACCACGCAAGGAACACGTAAATCAACAACGAACATGAACTGTGCGTGATTATTGCGCTGTTTATATGCAATTCATTAGTGATTTGTGCGTCAATTGGGTAATTTAACGAGATTTGTGTGGTGTATTCATGATATAAAAGTTGTACATGGATAGGACATGCCTGAAAAGTCCATTAGACATGCATGGAATGGTCATGGTATGCCACAAATTCGCATATGCATATCACAAAAATCACGCACATCACTTGTGTAAGATGTATGTAATAGTTGTGTGTAAACTACACATATCTTTGGGCGGCTGTGGGGCAGCGGTAGGACAGTCGACCCATGATAAGAAGAGAGCGGGTTCAATTCCCGCCTTGCACACCCATATGTCAAAGTGTCCTTGGGCAAGACACTGAACCCCACCCTGCCTCTGGCGGCAGGCTGGCGCCAGCGCTCGGCAGCGGAGCCGCCACCAGTGTGTCAATGTGTGTGACTGGGTGAATGGGTCTGTGACTGTAAAGCGCTTTGGGCCTTGTAGGTAGAAAAGCGCAATATTAGTGTACGCCATTTAAACTGCAAAATTCTCAACCGACCAAAACCGATTTCGAGTGCAGACTCGTCGGCCTAAACCCTCGACGGATGCAATAAACACTTATCAATTACGTATATCACGCGTGAATCACGAAAGAACCAACTGTACGTGGTGGTCATGTGAGACGGCCTTGAAATGGCCTCTGCCCCAAGTGCCCAAGTGCCACCACAACTTACTTTAAAGTACTTGTAACTTTTACAAATAAGTTATATTTAATAGGTAAATCTTTATTTTGTGATGTTTACTTGGGTAACGCTTTCTTTTACAGTACAGTACTTACAGTGTACTTAAGTGGTATTTACATGGTACTTATTGTGTAACTACTGGGTACTTACATGGAACTTTTTATAGAATTTACTGGGTACTGAACCTTACCACTGTTTTAATGAACCACAAGCCAGGATTTATCCATAAAGATGTTTAAAAGTCATACTTAAACTATTTGTTTCAAGTTATAGCTGCTAATGCTGGATTTAGAATATCTTAGACCTTCTTGGTATTTTCCATTTATTTTTAATGGCAGAGAAAACTGTCCTAGTGTTGCAGTTTAGTGTGAGTTTTCTTTTAAAGATTCTTTATAAATAAATGTGTTCTTTTTCACACAAATTAATTGATTTAAAAAGGAAATTTGCATATTAGCATACATGGCAATTCATTATCTTATACATGAAGATCTCCTGGATCAACTTACTGGGTAATGCTGTTCTTTTTCTTGCAGAACATTGATTTAAGATTATATTTAAGTAGATTGGGACCTGACTGTTATGGAGCTCTGTGTTCCTCTTTTAACCACCTTTATAAAGAAAATGAATGAAATGGTGGCACTGAGCTGCAAAGAAGTCTCTACCTTGAAGAGCAGGTGAACTTTCTTCTCCATCAACATGCTGTGAAGGAATCTGTAGTCCTCCTCCCTGTAGGTGGGAGATTCTGTTTCCGACATCACCAATGACAGCAGCTTGCACACACCTGGAGACACAGGGACAAGGCCAGGACACAGACAATGAGACATCCAGCTGCATGTGTTTGCGATTAAAAGGCACGCTTTAAAAAGCGAAGTAAAGTAAAAAATAAAATCCATTGGATTTATTAATATCTGCATGCATTTTTTTGTATTATTTTGTTAGGCAAGTAAAACCCTGCAGGGTCTGGTTAGTCTGTATAAATTCATTTACCTTGGTGCTCTCTTTGACTCAGCATTCTTTTCAGTCTGAAAAAAGATCAAAAAATATAAAAGAAGCAAGACTGAAACAAAACATTTTTGGACACGAATAATACAAAATTCCACTTTTGATGCATGACAGCCCTCTGCTGGTGACTTCATAGTAGTTTTGGTCCACAAACCCCTAAGTTTAATTTAAAATTTGATGTTCCTGATATCGATTTTCTTTAGCATTTCTAGGCTTTCTTTTTAAAATTTTTAATGGAAAAGTAAAGGGATTGAAAAACAAACCACTTAACTAATACATCAAGTCATGGAGAAAATGAAAAGTATTCTTTACCAAATTGATGTTCACTCTGATGGTTTAGGTGACAGTAAATACCCAAGATATTTTCATTTTTTCTTCCAGTGAATCAAAACAAGTTTTTTAATTAACTTTAACTTAATAAAACAACTTCCTCTACCTTTCTGCAGAAAAAATAGCACTCTGGATAAAAAGTAGGTTTTCTAAGAGTACACTGCTATCTAAATGGCATGTTACACAGCCACTACGTACATTTTGCACATTTTCCACATGTGACATTTGGTTCTTTTGTGACACCTGCGTGACATATGTAGTTTATACGTGTTTCGTCAATGTGCGCAGATGTTTCAACCGGCGGGTCTTTATGTGAATTTTTGGTCAGTTGAGACTTACGCAGTTTACACGTACTTTGTGTAGTTTATATGCAATTACAGTATTACTCTCACACTATTGTGCGTGATTTTTGTTAGATGCAAATTTGTAGCTTCCCACGACCTTCCATGTATGTCTAACGGATTTATCACGCATGTACCACCCGTGTATAACTTTTATATCACGTATACGGCACACAAATTATATTCAAATGAAAATGACATAACAGATGCACGAATCACTAATGAATTGCCTAATAACAGCGCAATCACGCACGGTTTATGTCTACGTTGATTTACATGTTCTTTGCGTGGTTTATTAGTTCTTCTTCTGTGGTTTTAATGTGGTTTATTTGCAATATCTGTGAAATTTCACTTAACAACCACAACTTTTCTCACTCTTTCCACGTATGTTCACGTATGACCAATTTCCATCTTTGCAATGTGTGCAAAATGTACATAGTGGCTGTGTGACACGACCTTATCATCACTGCAGATTTCAGGTCTTAAGCTACAATCTCAGAGCTATTGCAATTACAGGTTAATCATCATTATTTACATAAATCAACTTTGCTTAAAATCGTAATTTCAAACCCTCAGGGGATATTTTCAGGAATTTTTTTATATGATAAAAAATGTTGATCCATCCAACCACAGTAAATGTTTCCACTGTGTCACCATAAATGTACTTTGGAGCCGATTTGAAAGTGCTCTTTTGTAAAGCAAAAAGTGTCTCAAAATAATGTCAGTGTGTGTTTTTATGCATTAGTCTTGTGTCCTGTAAATATACCTTTAAGTCAGCCTTATTCTCTCTTCTGTGTTTTATTTGCCAAACAAAATTAACTGTTTTCATCATTCAGAGATGTATTTACAAAGTAATTATAAGGATTTTGGTTTCATTTGCTGCTAAATTATGCGTAGTATAAACGTTAAAATCCATTTTTTCTGTCTTTCTCAATGTGTTTTTTCGACTGTTGTTTTCTCTTGTAGACCTCTGGAAAAGAGCTTTTTACGATGCGGCACATTTCTTTTAGAGGATGTTGCTGTGGGCCCCTGATGTCAGAAAGTCTCAGGGTGTGGAAAACCCAGCAGACCACAGGGGGGTAGTACAGCAAGAATGAGTGGTTGGGACAACACTGAGCTGATGGTAATGAATATCTGCTGTGCTGCTTAGAAGGCATAGTGATACATCTTCCTGTTCTACTTTATTTGCGCTTAAGTACGTTTTAGGTCATAAAAATCATCAGTCACTTTTTTTTAATGCATCAGTTTTGCTTGTTTTTGGGCTACAGAGAACAGTTTAATGAACAAAACTCAGTATGAAGCGGGACCTTGCCTCTTAATCAAAGAGTATTCTAGCAGGCCACGTGTCTGGTGAAATGTGGGGGAGTCACATTTTTGTAATATCTGTGTCTGTTTGAAACGCTGTAAGTATAGTTCTATAGGGTTAGTGCACCTTGAATGCTGTTATATGAAAGGACACAAAATGTAGTCACACTCCGATCATATTTTGATCTATTATAAAAACGTTCCCAGTGGTCTTTTAATTATGAGTTTTTAGGTAAAGGCAAAACTCCTGTATTGTTTACTAGAACAAATTTTTCTGCAGAGCAGCAAAAGCTCTTCAGAAATTCGCCTCTGAGTTGTGGACGGGACTTTAAGACGGGGAATGAGCCCGCCCACACTTCCCATCATCCATCTTTTTATTCCCAAATTGAATAAAGAAATGTAATGTTGATATAAATTGTCTGTCTTATTGCTACAAAAACATGTTAAAAACACCCAAAACCCAATTTTCATGGGAGTTGGTCTTTAATAGTGAGTTCTGCGGAAAAATCCATCCAGTGATATTCCCATATTCACAAATCTCCCTAAAACATTTGTGAATAGAGAAGTTAAAAAAACCCACACCTCCAAATAGCAATCAATTTCTACTCTCCAGGTAAACCAATAAGTACATTTATATATGTTATTTTTTTTTACCAGACTTTTTTTTTTTTTTTTAGTGCTTTGCATCCGTGTTACATATTTTATGAACACATATTGTGGGAACATTTCCTTTTCACAACAGCAGCAGTATTTTACATATGTTTGGAATTTTTTTCTGTGCTCAAACATTGTGTGAGATTTACAAAAACTTAGAGTGACAATGACAAGTAAGTTTATCAAATTCGTTTCCTTTTGCTGTCAACTATTTTAAAAGTAATTGTAAAATAAGAAATCTGTGAGGTTTTTTGTTCACATTTTTCCTTTTATTGTGACTTTTCCCCCCCAATGTCACAATGGCCTGTCTTATCTTATTTTTATCAGCTTTAAAACAGAGACTAGCTTCTAGAAAAACATTTGAAAGATTTTTTTTTCAACTGCCTTCGCTTTCTCTCTATCAAAGGAGAAACAAAATAGAAAACAACTTTGCAGGGTTTTATTTAAAGTGAAAAACCATTATAAAAGAATATTTTTCGACACTAAATAAAACCACTGAGTTTAATTTTGATGACAAGTGTACACTATTTCTAAGCAATATTACTTGAAACAATGACACAATCCTGACTCACCAGTATCAGTCCATTTTATTTTGTTCCATACTTGCAGGTCATAATGATGAATTTCTAAGCTCCACTACTCCACCATCCACTGTCCAGCTTCAACTGGCCGGATTGTAAAAGAGACAGTCCCTTAAACCAGTCAATATGTGTCACATCTAACCTAATTCAAGCCAGCAGCCAATCGATATGCCAATACCAGCATGGAGATTATAAAGCTCTTTATAAAAAAAAACAGGACATTTGGTGTTCAATGCAACAGAAATACATTTACCTTAATCAGAACAGCACTTTTTTTTTTTTTTGTAGAAGTCAGCCTAAGAGGGTTTTGGTTTTACACATTGCATTCACTAATGTCTCCCAATCGTCCGGTCAACAAAAGAAAATTAAGAAGTATACTTTAATCCTCACAATAAGACTTTTTGAGTTCCTTTATTTTTTTTTTTAATCTTGATTTCCCATCATTTATGGAGAAGAAAACAAAAATTCAAGTAGAGTTGAAGCAAATCATAACTGTTAACACAACATTACGTTTTCCTTTTTTCTTCTCCTGCACTCAAATTCTGACATTTAACACAAATAATAAAAAAAGTAAATTAATTTTTTTACAGAGAGCAGTCATGAGGGGAAAAAAATCAGAAAGAGATAAGACACTCTCAGTTTTCAGACTGTAGAAGAAAATGCCTGACTCATGGCAGAATCAAATCAAATTAAATCAACCTTTATTTATATAGCACTTTTACAAAAACATATGTCACTCAAAGTGCTGTGCATAAAATACAATAAAATTTAAAAACAAGATTACAGGACAAACAGTGCCGACAACCCCCCAAACACACACAGACACACACCATGATAAAAGTGTGATATAATGATGGAATGTAGAGACCTGGCATCCTCCTGAAGTGAGGAAACGATATTTTGGGGACATGTCCACATCAGTGACCCCCCACAATAAGTTCACAGAGAACACTACCACAGAACCCCCCAGATCCGATCAAAAGAGTCAGACCCGGGAGATCCCATTGCAGCGACCCCTTTCACTGAGAAGGCTCAGTTACCGATGTGGAGGATCCCTCAGAGGAAAACACTGGAGATACAAATAAAATGTAAAAGAAATCAAATTAAATGAATGAATATATTTAAAACATGAACAAGAAACAAATATTACATAAACCTTAATAGACATAAAATGGTCAGTGTGACTAAAAAATTAAATATAAATAAATAAATAAATAAATAAATAAATAAATAAATAAATGTACATACACACATAAAACTAATAAAAAGAGAAAATAAATAATTTAAATATCAAATAAGAACAGAAAAAACTGCAGAACAGAAGAAACTACCTTAACTCACTAAATACTTAAGCATTGATTAGTTTTACAGAGAAAGACACTCATAATTTCATACTGAACTAAGTTCAAAATGGTATAACCCCATCCTATATTGAAGATCTCATGGTGCCTTACCAATTTAACAGAACATTTCGCTCACAAAAATGCAGTTCTGTCTTATGGAATAAGGTCCCAGCTCGTGTAAGAGAGGCTGACACAGTTTGTATGTTCAAAGTTAGGCTTATAAGATTCTTCCTTGGACAGGCTGATTGCTAGACTAACTAATAATCTGAGAATATTTCACGTACTATTAACATATTTGAATTTAACTTAATAACAATGACAATTACTTGTTAGTTGGCTGCTAGAAGTTTGAAGTTTGGGAAAGTATGGTGCACTGGGGTTCTATCCTCTACTCTCATCTATTTCTCCTCTCCTTCTCTCGTCTATTCTTCATTCATTTATTTATCATTTAGTTCTCAATGCCTCTGTTGGGTGTTGTGTGATTCATGTATTGTCCCTCGTTCCCACTCCCCCCCAGGAGAGTGGGAGTGATTCCAGATTTCAGTTGCCGTGGACCTCACCTCTGGCTCGTCTGTGCTCCTTTACCTGACCATGTACCTCGTCTCTGCTCCTGCTCCTACGCTTGGCTGTGTAACTTGCCTCTGGCTTGTCTCGCGCCCCCAGCCGTCCTCCAACTTCATCTGGATGAAGCCCACCGGCTGGACTATTTAAACATGTATTTGTACTGTTAGATAAGCTTATATTTCTAATCGTTCTGGTACATCGCTTGTGGTAAAATCCCTCATTAATATGGACACCCCTGAGGTTTTGTGGGTTTTGTCCCTCCTGAATTCAGGTATCCAGATTTTTTTAGGAGTTTTTTTTTTTTTTTTTTTTTTACCGCGAAGGAGGGTCTAAGGGCAGGGATGTCCAGTTCAGTTTAGTCTGTTTAGTTAGTTTAGTTTATAATTTACCTATCTAATTGTTTGACTTTCATGATCCTTATGATTTTATGTTCACTATACAATTGCTGGTATGAAGCCCCTGAGATGACTATTATTGTAATATTGGGCTATACTAATAAAATTGATTTGAATTGATAATGGCTCCAAAAAAGCCAATCAATTTGATACAAAAAATAAACTTAAATGTAAGTTGATTAAATCTCTTTTTTTCACAAACTCCTCCCCTAAATTTCAAAATTAGACCAAACAAATCAGTGAAAACTGATTCACGGTGGTGAGGAAACATGTTGAAAGGTGAACAAAAACAATTTAGATTAGATGGGATGTTAGGGATAGACTCAAACAACAGCCATGTAAAGGGAATCTATAAAAGTTATGGATGAAATGACAACATTCACATAAGGCAGTGGCTCAGTGTTTTTCTCATTCAAAAGCCATTGCTTATTAAGCGATCGAAAGGACAACACAAGTAATGAATTTCTACATGTGTTTCTTCATGAAGTGCTTCCGTTGTTACTGATTTCCTTCGGGCGACTTAAGTTTTAATTTGAAGGGCAACACCGGAAGTTCATTTTACACTCTGAACTTGACGTTTGGCTCCGGCTTCACCGCTTCCTGCTGCATCCGCCGAGCTACATCGCCCGAGCCTAGATAATATACCTAACTACATGTCAGATGATGCGCTGAGGGTGGCTTTTAGCAAAGACCACCCGCTATGCAGTTCTGGGGCTCAGTTGGAGTTTCTCAGCTGTCAGGTTTATAGGATAAACTAAGCCCTGACCAGGAAGCGGAGAAAAAAAAAAAAAAGAACTGAAAGCAGACAGACAGACAGGAGGCCACGGTTCCCCCTCGCACACGCATACTCATCACCACGGTCTTGATGGTGATGTATGCAAGGAAACCAGCAAGAGTCAGCGATGGGTAAATCGATCACTAGCCTTAAAACCAGATAATGAGTTTGGAAGTGGAACGCGAATGTTTTATCGAAAAGGCCGGCTGTTTCCTCGTAGCAGCTAGCATGCTAGTTAGCTTAGGTTCCGGGTTGTAGCTAACGTTAACAGAACGTTAGCTAACGCCAAAGTGATAAATATCACCTGTAGGTGGTGGATTATTTTGATTAAATGCACACTTAAAATCTTATTTCTCTCTCAAACTTTTGCTAAAAGTGTCGGCTAATAGCTATACGTAGTGCTAACCGTGCTAACTTAACTCACTTCTGCTAAAGAAGGGGAAATCGAAATGCACAACTGTTAAATTATATTGAATTAATTTTCTCTGTATCTCCACAGGTTCAACGACAGAAGGGATTCTCAATCCTATCAGGTATAAATCCTACCTGCCATATTATTAAGCTTGACTGGCGTCCAGCGTCCTCCCATTAAAAATAGATTCAAGTCAATGTTATTTAAAATAAGTCTTAACGTGAACTGAACTATAATGAAACTTTAACTGGGCCATCCTTAGCAAATACATTGGTCTACCTTGAATCTTTATTTATTTGCCTTTATGAAACCACAACTCATAAGGAGTTGTTTATTTTTTTACTTGAACTATGTTTTAATCCCTTTAAGACCAAAGTGATCTCAACAAATGCTTTCTTTCTAGGCCCTCAAATCCCGGCCAAAGAGCCAGTCTATCCAAAAATGATCTCATCACACAGGTTTTTTCTTGATCTACTGTATTTACACTTTACTGAACTTGAAATTACTGTAGCCCAGAGTAAAGAAACATGTACATCTTATTAAAAGACAGGTCAACTCAAGGATCCATAAGTCTGTTTGAAGTAATCATATGTACCACATGAAACACAGATCATGAAAAATGAAATTCCTTCTTACCGGGTATCGCGCTAGAGCTGCTCTGCTGAGGAATTTTTGTTTTATTGTTATTGAAGAGTATTTTCTAGAAAGCCAAAATGATGACTGACTGCTCAAGTGAAATTCCTTCAGTGGATTTTCAGTTATGCTGTGGAACTAGATCTGGGGATCACTGGCCAAAAAAACCCCAGATTCCAGTCAGTCAGTTTGGATTCAGAACTTAAAAACCAGTACATCTTTGCACGTATAAAGCCATGGCTCAGCTAAACCCTGTACGACGAAAACAATTTCAACACGTCTTTTGTGTTATCCTTTCTAGGCCCATAAATCCCAGCCAAAGAGTCAGTCCGGTAGCCTGTACCGCTATGACAAGGTGCGGGACGGCTTATCGGATCCCATCCCTCCTTATAAGGTGCTGCGACGGTCGGATGAAAGTCCCGTTAGTAGACATGGCGACAATGCGGGACATAGCAAGGCCCGAGTCTCCCACAATGTTCGAGGAAAGAATGGTAAGCTTGGACGAGGTAATTTTATTACTATCAGAATAAAAATCCAATTTTTGCCTTTACATGAAATGGATTTTCGTCTACTTCTAGGTTTCTGTAAAACTGTAAAAACGTTGAAGAAAATGAAACTGAATATATGGTACTTACTAGCATTAGTACTTGGTCTTATTGCCTGAAAACAACAAAGAAAGTTCACAACACTTTCAAAAACTAAAAATTCAGTTAAGTAACTGAATACTATTTTTCCTTTCCTTTAACAGGAACATAATCTAGATGTTTATCACATATCTTTATCACTTTTTCTTAATTAATCTTATTACCCTTTTGTTATAGCTTTATATTACATTGCATGAAACATTTGGTCCTGGCTCCAATTTTATTTTGATATTTTAGAGCTTTTTATGTCTTAATACTCAGATTTACTTATAAAATGTTCAGCTCAATTGTCTTTAACATAATACAGCAGGCATTTTGACTTTTTTTATTTTTAGGTATTACTCAAAACATGTTTTTTTTAATGTTTGATATGTTTCTAGATAGAACTGCAGCAATATGCCAAGTAATTACAAAAATTACAATCTCTGCTCATTATTTCAAACTAGAAATCTTAAATATCTGACATGCATTTTAGTAAAAAAAAATCTTATCAATATTCCTTTTTTGGGCAAATTACAAAAATCCAATATTGTTTATAAGGTAACTTGCATTCTATACCTCTACAACCAAACAATGTTATCGGATAAAGGTTTTTATAACCCACTTATTATTATTATTAACAAATACATTAACAAATGTGCCAGAATGGATAAAGCCATAACTGATGTATATTTACAACCGTTCTTCATGACCAAAATGAGCTTCCCCCGTAGGGTGGTTTGGTGCTCCTTTAGGGATGAGGTGAGGAGCTCGGTCACCTGTAGAGAGCCGCTGCTCCTCTGCGTCAGGTCAAAGGTGGCTGAGGCATCTGGTTCAGATGACCCCTCCCTGTGGAGGTGTTCTGCATGTCCCAATGGGCAGAGGTCCTGGGGAAGACCCAGGACACGCTGGAAGCACTGTCTCTCGGTTGGCCTGGGAACGTCTCAGGGGTCGCTCCCAGAAGAGCTGGAGGAAGTGGTCAGGGAGACAGGGAAGTCTGGGTGTCTTTGTTAGGACTGCTGTCCCCGCGTCCTTTATAGATGATGGATGGATTGGATAATGTATATTCACTAATAGCAAACTCCTGTATGTTTATATAATAAAAAATAGCTGATTCTTTTTGATAAGCAGGAACTTTTCTGCTTTATCAGAGTGAAGTCTACTTCCTTTGTCATCAAGGGCATTAGATGCAACGACAGTCTCGTTGTTGGTGCTGGTGCAGGGAGCGTAGATATTTCTGTGGTATTTTAGATCAGGATAGAGGACTTGGTTGTTTCTCCAAGACGGTCCAAGAGGACCTTTATTTTTAGGCATAGGTTAAACAGTTGAGCTCGTCACCTTCCAGATCAAAATTAAACTCCTACTTGGAGTATTCTCTTGCAGGACAATCAAGGCTCATGCATTTAGCTGTGCTCCTTGTTCTTCATGCGGGTGCGCTTCAACTAGAGCTGTGACAGTGTGAGATTTTTGATCACCCAGATGATGAAGCAGCAGGATCGCGGTGTGACCGCCGAACACAAAATCCTCCGGCGGGCGGCTGCGTCGCGCACTCCAGAACGCACGCAGCTTGTAATGGAAACGAATATAATGGAAATTAACTAGTTATGTTTATTTTCATTATATTTAGTTGCATGTATAAGTTATATCTGGCCCTTTGAGGACAACCACTATGCTGATGTGAAATTAGTTTGACACACATGCTTTAGACACTAAATTCGTGGCCATTTTTCTCGAGCGCCGCCATATGTTATATTGCCTATACCATATGAAGCTACCGGCAGGCATACTTGCAATTACAATATAACTAACTCCAACTGTTTTAATTACGCTATTGTCTTTTATGCCCGTGTTTGTGTGTATTTAATTTAGCATTATCTGTAAACATTACAAGTACTGAAACATGACAAGCAGTTAATTAAAATCAGAAACACACAAAAATTTCCCCCCATAAAATGTATAATGGACTGTCCCTCCCTTGCACAGGATGTGGGTTTTTTCTCCCAGAAGCCCTTGAAGTTTGATCACAGGATTATTAGCAAAGATGAATGTGTTTATTATAGTTCAAATCACGCACCATATGCAGAACGTGCAGTGACGAGTCATCACCGCGGTGATGCGGTTATCGTCACACCCCTAGCTTCAACCAACTGAATCTTTTCTCCCATTCATTGTTTTATCTCTATTTCCAAGTAATGATCCTGAAATCATAGATCAAGTACAGTTGCGAGGAAGAGGAGTGGGTCTGAGTTGATGGCAGACTCCAAGTTGGCCGACTCCAAGGGTGCGTTTTGTCGTAGTTTCCATTCGGTGATCCGTTTCAGTTTCTGTGCCTAATAGATGCTTTAGTGTAAAATCAGGACAATAACATCTGACGCTAATGCATTTGATGAACGTTTTACTTGTCTCCTCAAAGGGGACAAGAAAAGAGAGAGAGAAGGCTCTCCTTTAATGTTGCAGGATGTTCAAGTTCAAGCCTAGGTGTGCTTTTGCACCAGGAGGCTTTCCATTTTGTAATAAGCAGCATCACGCTGTGTCCTCACATCTTGCTTGAATTATTTAAATAGTTTCAGAATGAAATATGAGATGCCCAGCTGAGATTGTTTAAAGTGGCCAACAATCCTTCTGCAAATGACTGGCGCGTCATTTACACTGTGCTGAGTCAGCACTCCCTCATTGACAATTAAATGTAGTGTGTGAGCCATTTTAGCTGGCTTTTTTTCTATTGCTTTTGCTATATTTCTTGCATTGTCACTGACTGGCATCCACTTTAGACCGTTCAATGGTTGTGGCTGTGGGTCCCCCCCCCCACACACACACATTATATTCTGCATTGATCCTTGTTAGATTAAACATAGGGGCGATGCTGACGCCTGAACGCCATATGACTGGGAAAGCTAAACTTTGTAGATTAGGGTTTCTCAAATTGCGGCCCGGGGGCCAATGGCGGCTCACAGGAAAATCTTATGTAGCCCTCAAAAAAAGAGAGCCAGAGTGGGTTCCTTTGAGGAACAACGTGTTGGCGAGGAGAAAAGGCGCCTTCAAGCTAAGTGGAGAAATAGTGACTTTGTTGTACCTCATGGGCGGGATATAGTCATGTGCCTTATTTGCAAGCAGGTAAATGCTCAAAGAATTCAGTATAAATCTTCACTATGTTACAAATCATAAAAAATATGACAAATTTACTGGAGAAGAGCGTAACAATAAGCTCCAACAACTACAATGAGGCTATTCTGCACAGCAGATGTTTACAAAAATGGCTAAATCCAGTGAAGCTGTGACAGAAGCTAGCTACGTTGTGGTTTTGGAAATGGCCTGGCGTAGGTAGCCCTTAAGTGACGGGGATTTTGTAAAAACAATGTATACTGAAAGTAGCTGACATTGTTTGTCCAGAGCAAAAGAAAAAGTTTCAAGAAATAAGTCTATCAAAGGGTACAATTACTAGAAGAGTAGAAGATCTGGGCAGCAACCTCTGACTGCAACTGGGGAAACATCTGGAGGGCCTGGTTAACTGTACAAATGACACTTGGTCATTGAAAGGCTTTCAATGTCCTGTTAAAACATGATTGAAAGGCTTTCAATGACCAAGACTTTCTTTCTGTTCTGCAAAATGCCAATATGAAATGTGAACAAGATTTAAAGTTAATACTACAGTGGATCGCCACTCCAAAAAATGAATAACGTCGCTGTCCAATTGTGGAAAATGTTTGAGTATAATTAGCATTCTGGGGAAAAAGTTAAAACATTTATTTTTACATGCAGTTAAAGAGCCCCATCACAGAATTAAGTTACATTAAGTTACTCAGGCCCCTTCTCATATCGTAACTAAAGATTAATGAGCCAAAATAGGCTTTTTTTTTCCATGTTAATGGTTGTGAAGTTTTTAGAAATATTGATGGTTTTTGTTCTGACGTATCCAATCCTATGGCTTTAGGTATAACATCCATAATTTAGAGCTAGGCGATATAGCCATAAAATAGAATCTCTGATATTTTTTCAATCTGACAAAGCAACAAAATGACAAATGATGGAATATATTTAGGACAGATTTACTAAACGGGAACAGATTGACAGAAAAAAAACCTTTTTCTAACTCTTCCTCCAAGTGATTCATTTTTACATGGGATAACAAAAACATGATCGTGTTTTGGATTCTTGACATTGACAGTAAAGTAGCAGCGCTCTCACGAGGGCTTTAGCTCAACGCTGGCTCTGTAATGTTACAGAAGGTACTTCTAATAAAGTTCCATTCAAAGTACCTATTTTATTTACAAAATACAGTTTTTCTAATGTTTTCTGAATTCATTTTGTTGCATTTATCCACCACATATCAAAGTCCACTCCGTGAAAATATAGTCCAACTTTAAACCGGTTCGTGCTCACATGTAGGCGACACACGGAACAGCCCGTTAGCGTAGCCTGATAGCACCGTAGCATCATTGTCTAACAACACCGCTGACTCTAAATCAACACATTTTATAAAACTTTCTGTAAGTCCAACAGGATTATCCTCCAGTTCTGTCTGGATCCTGTTAAAGATTTTGGTATGTTCTGCTGTTTCAGCAGCTTAAACTGAAGCTACACAAAAGCAATTGGCTGAAGTTCCTTTTTCTTACTTGCTTCATTGAGTTACAACCAGTTTTTAAGTCCTAACAACGGAAGCGTGAGAGAGTATAAAGTTTGGAAAACAAAATCTAGATTTTCCCCCAAAATAAATCGTCTTGGCTGTGGACTTTACCTCTGGCTCGTCTCGTGCTTCAGCCATACTCCAACTCCATCTGGATGAAGCCTGCTGGACTATTTAAACATGTAGTTGTAGGGTTAGATAAGCTAATTCTTCTCCGATAGTTCTGGTACACCGCCTGTTCGTCCTGGGGGAGGATCCCTCAGCTCTTCAGAATGCTTTAAAAACTCTTTGCACTTGCACCACCTCTTAATATTTCAGCACACGCAATTTACAAATTCCTATTCCTTTATCTGTCTCTGACACAGAAAAATATTTCCAGCTCACAGATGTGGTTTCGATTGCCTCACATCCTGTTTCAGGCCAAGTGTTTTGAGGTTAAATACTGAAAAGATGCCTTTCAGGCAATTTCAGCTGAAATGCTTCAGTGCATCCGTACTATTATCAGTTGTCTTTTTCTTGGTTATCTCACAAAAAGCCTCGGTTGGCTAAGACGGCCATCTAACAGGGTTTCTAAACCTTAAATGTACCTTTTTTTTTAAGTGATTGTTCTTGACCTGTTTTGGTACCAATTGATTTTGTCTTCAACTTTCCTCATGATGTCACATCCAGAGGATGCAGCCCAACAGGCCTCAAGCGTCCTATTTTCACTTTAACGCTTTTGTCAATTTCTAGCTTTATTCCGTGTCGATTTTTCTTCTGTTAACAGAGGGCTATCAACCATTTTATCCATTTTCTTACAGATAGAATTTCTCCTAATTGAGTTCTATGATTACCTTATTTAGTATCCTTTCCTGCTATCAAAGTTGTTGCCATATTTTTTTTAAGCTCTTCCCTCCTGCTTTTCAGCTGTGACTTTTTAAGAGATGATGATGACGACGTTTTATGACGTGATTTATTAAGCCAAAGGTTTTCTTGCAGGCACCAGCAGCTCACCTCAGGAGGCTTCCCACAACAACAGCTCCCAGCATGGCGCTGACCCTCATGCTGCTCAGAGCAAGCCTGCAGACAGGGTGAGACGATGGCTGCTATTTACATCACTTCAGCTCTTCAGATTTTTTGGAGGAAATTGGCCAGCATACTGTTTTTGGTTACTGTGTCGACTTTTATGCAGATCTGTCACTCACAGTCCCACATTCAGGCCTTTATTGTTCCCAAACTCCTCAAACTATGCAGCTCTGAAAGATCAGCTTAAAAAATGTGATGTAGCTGCTTCATACTGATAACTGCTTGTATAATTGTCTGAATTGCACAGCACCGATTCAATTTGATCGGCTCTAGTGTGTTCATATGCAGGAGATTTGGTAACTAAAAGAAAGGTTTGGTTTAGGACCCTGCATTAGCTTTCTTGTCTCAGTTTGCAGTTTACAAATCTTCATTTATCAGGTAGAATTTTTTCACCCATAATGCATCAGTCAGTTTTGCATATAGTGCTTGCTCTATCGCATTTTTTTCTCTTTTTACTTTAATAAAATTGTGCAAACTATCATCTACACAGCTGAAGCACAAACTTGTTTTTTGCTAGGTCAGTTTTTCTTTCAGGATGTGGTTTGAATGACATCAAACAATTACTGTGAGATCTTTTCTTTCTCCCTGTAATTCTCAATGTTTCATTCTATGGCCAAACTTCTGTTCCTTATCACAATTAACCCTGGCTTTAATAAATCCTGGGATCACTGCCAAAAATCCTAATTCCGTTGAGTTTGGTTTCATAATCGATTTGGCACAGTTTCATCTAATATTGATCCAATTATTAAAAATGTTCAACTGATTTTATTTGGTTCTATAAAACACTAAATCCTTTTTTCCTGACAAACAGAAACACAGAATCGACCAGTTAAAGAAATCAGTCTATTTTTCCTCTTCACTTCCATCAAACCTTTTTTTTTTGGTAAGCATAACAGAATAGGAATTTATCCATTTAAAGCAACTTAAAGACCAATTCCAACAAAAACTGGGTTTTTGGTGTTTTTCATTTGTTCTTGTGGCCTTTTTCTGATGATAGAGGACATTTAAAAAGAAAATTAGGATTAAAATTGAATTTGTATGTCTTTATTTAAATCGTTGTGAATAAGGGGCACACGTAGAAAATTATCTGGGCGGTCATTAAGCTCCGTGCTGCAAGTGGATGCATCCATTTGCAGACCAATCCATCCAGGTACGTCTTTTTTTTCTTCATCTGAGCTACCAGGAAGTCCCATTGAGATACGATCTGTTTTTCAAGGGAAACCTGGGCCGAAAGGCATCATTACGAAAAAATACAGTTAAAACAATAAATAGGAAAGACGATACAGTTAAAATGAACAGTAGTGAAAAGGTTAAGACATGAGTTATACAGTTTTGTCAAGAGTGAGGTTCATATTTCTTTTAAAAGTTCAAAAAGCTTTCCTTTAAAGGAACCACAGTCCCACCCAAAATCTTTAATGAACTCCTGCTACTCTGCAGAAACTATGTCCTTGAAAAGTACACTTTTTTTTTTATTTTAACTAAAACGATATACCGTATTTTCGGGACTATAAGTCGCCCTTTTTTTCATAGCTTAGCAAGGGGTGCGACCTATACTCCACAGCGACTTATATTAGAAATAAATTGAAATAATACATTGTTAACCCTCCTGTTTTGTTCATTTGTGAGGAACAGAGATGATGTTCCTGGGTCAATTTGATGTATGATGTATGTTAAATGTTAAGAGTTTGTTAAGTGACTCAGAGAATCAGCAAACTTTTTTATACAGTAAGATCTTGAAGGCTAGTAACAACATAATATTCTATTTTCCAATGATTTCATAGATTCAGAAATGCAATAAAAATGAAATGAAAACAGAGTATTTGTTGGCCAATGATGCTTCATGAAAGGAATAAATAAAAAAGTATGAGAAAGAATTACTGTGAAATTTTAAGATAAACAGTCTGCTATGATTGTGTCATATGAGGTTGTGCAAGTTATTATATCTTGGTCTCAGATTTTGTCAAATAAATTTCCCGTCAAAATGCAAGTTATCTTTGTTTTTTTCTACTTTATAATGCATTTTTGGGCTGGTGCGACTTATACTCCGGAGCGACTTATAGTCCGGAAAATACGGTAATCATAATTAAAAGACCCCTGGCAACGCCTTTAAAAATACATTTAAAGATGTTTTTCTGATATGAAGATGGTAGTTTCATTTAAAAAAAAAATCCAATCTGTGCAAACGAACTGTATTTCACTAATATCTTTAATTATTTCTTCTGTCTCAACACCAGGACCCAGCAGACGACTGGACCGAACACATTAGCTCTTCTGGGAAAAAGTACTACTACAACTGTAGGACTGAGGTCTCCCAGTGGGAGAAGCCCAAGGACCTGCTGGAGAGGTAAGCTGCTCCTCATAGGTAGATAGATGCCCTGCTATAATTTAAACAACAAACAAACCAAAAAAAAAAAACAGGAGGCTGCAAGGAGCTCTTCATCTCTTTTACTTCATCGCATGTATTCATTTACTCCTGCTTTAGGGAACAACGTCAGAAAGACACGACCAAGATGGCAGCGAACAGTTTCCCGAAAGACATGGATTACCGACAAGAGGCCTTGCAGGACAAAGCTGCATCCAGTAAGTCTGACCCGGAGAAATGAGCCGCGCACCTTTGTTTACTCGTCTTTTTCACAGCGACGTCTTTATTCCACAGAGCCGACGGCAGGAGAACAGTCTACCCCCTCAAGCTCCAGCCACTCCTCCTCCTCCTCCTCTTCCTCTTCTGCTCAGAGCCTAAACTCTGCTGCTGCTTTAGGTTCTGCCCCCTCCAACACCTCATCATCATCATCCTCCTCTTCCTCCTCCGCTTCGGGCCAGGCTTCTGCATCCGTGTTGTCGTCTGCGCTGCTCCAGGACCCGGCGCTGCTGCATCAGCTTCTGCCGGCGCTGCAGGCGACGCTGCAGATGAACAACGGCAGCATGGACGTGGCCAAACTCAACGAGGGTGAGGATGGGAGAGGAGTTTGTGCCTCTACAGCTTTCTGTAAAGTCTTTCCTATAAGTAAGGACAGATCAGAAGTCCTCTAACAAGCCAGCAGACGGAAAGGTTGGACATTTCAGAATCTTGCTGATTAAAAAAAAAATCCTTTTTATCTAAAAGAAAAAAAGACATTTTTTTTGTAAAAAGGTGAGTTTAAATTTATAGCAAATATAGTTCTTCAAAGGTGTTAAAGTGCTGCAAAGTTAGTGTAAAGACGTGCAGACACGCTTCAGTGGTCAGAGATGATGATAGATGAGCGAACGCTTCAACACTTCAACAGTCACCTGGAGAGGAATTTCCTTCTGTTCTGTTAGAACACGCTTGCCTTTGACCTTCCACTTCCCCCTTCTGATTTCCGGTTTCATCACACATGAATATAAATTCATAAGAAAAATGTCGGCTCCAGTGGCGGCTGGCCCGCGTTTCCTGACGGATGGCGTTTGTGCTTTTCTCCTCCTGACTAACATGCGTGTGTCTCCATGCCCTCCCTGCAGTCTTGACAGCTGCTGTCACTCAAGCTTCCCTGCGGTCTGTGCTTCATAAGCTCCTCGCTGCTGGACCTGCTTTCAACGTCACTGCTCTGCTCGCCGCCGCTCAGCAGACCAATCAAGGTACAGCGTCGTCTGGCACTTGCTGCTAGCACTTCAGATCTTTTTTTTTTTTTTAGATATTATCCTGAATTTTTTTTCTTGTTGTCACTTTAAGTATCAAAATTGCAATCCAGAGAGTTTTCAAGTCTCATCAGACTCGATTTCTTTGTTTTTTGCCCGTGTTAACGCCTTTTCTGGGTTTTTTGTGTAGTTGAGATGAGTTAAACTACAAACCAGCAGCTTCCATGTGATGGCTTGTGTCTGCAAAATCATGAACATCTGTTTCTTTTGCTTTCAGCTCAGCATTCGAGTCCATCCCCGGTCTCTTTGGCGACCGACTCCTCATCACCGCGGCCGTACCTTTCACCCCGGAATGGCGTACCCCAGAACACCCAGAAGCCCCCTCTGGGCATGCACGCTGCCAGCATCACATCCACACAAACCAGGGTGAGTGGGAGGGACAAAGGTGCGCTTCCTGCTGCTCATAAATCCCCTTTTCTTTTGTCGTTGCTTTTGTTATGTCTGCTCTACCTCAAGATGCTTTATCTCTGTGGTTTTTCCACAGCTGCTTTGTTTTGACTCACATTTTTCTCCTCTCTCTGGCCTCTGTTCTCTCTTTTAGGGCAGTATGTCTTCAGGAAAACAAGGAGCAGCTCCTTTTTCCCAGACAACAGAAAAGCGTCCTGAAGACCCCAGAACTCTGCAGCAGAGAAGGTAGCTTCACAGAAATGAAGTCAGCAGGCCATAAAAGTTTCCCGTCTTTGTAGAAAAGACAGGAGATCACTTTTTGAACCTTTAAGCAGAACGTATAAAAGTTTGTCTCATTCCAGCAGCCAGGAGCTTCTGTGCACAGGATCTAGTTTATCGAGTGGCTCAATGCCTCTCGCAGCATCCAGCAGCCACACTCAACTCGAGGCTCCGGGCTCCTTCACTCCCTCCCTGGCTGCTCATTTTGATGACAACCTCATCAAACATATCCAAGGGTGGCCTTCAGAGAACACTGAAAAGCAGGTACAATCCACCTCTTTTATTTATTTTTTATGTTGAGTAGTAGGGGTGCAACCACGGCTCCAAACAAATGTGCGTTCACACCAAATTTGCATCCACCATTTTTTTTTTTTTTAAAAGTCGCTGTCTAAAATGTACGTTCATACCGGTTTCATGAGTCAGCCAGTGTTGGGAGCGACAGTGAGGGGATTCTTCCACTCCTGCAGTGTGTGGAAGGAGCTACCGTCAAAGGTTTTTCTCGATTTCATTATGAAAGACACGGAAGATGTTGAGAGATGAGGTTCACCTTTACAAAGGCGTGCTAATCTGGGTTCTTGAGGTCATTCAGACTCTCTTTGTACGCTAAGGATGTCCGCCCCTTGAGATTTGTTGCACCCCTCGTTTGTAAGGTCGATGTTCAAAACCATTCTCCCCCAAACTTTCCACCAGGCGGCTCGGCTGCGCGAGGACTTCTATAACATGGGCAGCCTGTACATGTCTGAAATCTGCACAGAGATGAAAAACCTGCGCTCCCTGGTCAGAGTGTGTGAAATTCAGGCCACGCTGAGGGAACAGAGGTGAGACCACAGCTACAACTGCCCACCGCCCCTGCGAGCTGCTGCTGACATGTATTTAAACCCTCTGCTTTTCCTTTTCCTTACAGGATCCTGTTTCTGAGGCAGCAAATCAAAGAACTGGACAAACTGAAGAATCAGAACTCCTATATGGTTTGAGGACCTAAGAAGAGAAGGTTTTGCATGGTCGGAGGAAATCAATAAGCAGAAGAAGAATAAAAACGGACAGCAGGCTGCTGCAGAGCATTTATTCTCTTTGCTTTGGCCACCAACAAGTCTTTTCTTCTTTTTCTTTTTGTCTACTTGTTTTTAATCCCCCCCTCTCCACCACATTAACCGCCTTTTCTGAAAAAAGGCCAGCCTGACAGTACATCTACTGTCACCAGGCGTACACAGAGGACCTGAGGCTCTTTACAAACGGCACCTTCTGAATCCACAACGCTCGGATTCTGTCTAATATATTGACTCAAGTTGTTTTCAGGTGTGTTTTTGTGTGTAGTGGTGAGAAAGAGATTCAGTATGACCTAAAATCCATCTTATAATCTGTGTGGACGTTCTTTGAAGGGGGGGGTGGGGAGTAGGACATGCTTGTTTACTCAGAACTTTTGATATATCTGTCATGCATAGAAATGTCTGGAGTCATTGCGGTGATGCATCAGTTACTTTGCATTTTACTTGTAAATTGTTTTGCCATCCAATAGTTTTCAAGCCTGCTTTGTTTTTGTTTTTTTCACATAAAAGAAAAGAAAAAAATCAAAAGAAACGAAGACTTCAAATCTTTAGTTTTTACTTTAATGAGAACTTTTTTTTTTTTCCTGTTCCAGTGATGCAAATTCACTTCAAGTTGTGTTAGTGCACTACAGAATATTTCACGCCTTTTTTGGGAGCGCCCGCCAGTTTGGGATTTGACTCTGCTTTTTGTGCGCCAATGTTTTTGGTTTTTTTTGCTTGCCCACTAGCTTTTTGTGAAATTATTAGAAATATTACATTCCTTTTACTAACTTTTCTTCAAAAAAATTAAGTTATTGTCAAATGTAAATCAGATTAGTTTTTCTTTTTTTTTTTTTTTTAACAGAAGGAATCACTCCTCTGCCCCTCTAGTATTTCTGCAGCGGACTTCAGCCACAAGTGGTTGTCAACTTTTCCCCCAGAATCCAGTTTAACCACAGTTGTACACTCCAGCTTATATCAGATTTTTTGTCTCTTCTTTTTGAACCTTTGAATAGTTTCCATCAGATCAGAAGTGCACTCTTCTTTTAGGGAAGGGAGGGGAGAGGGATCAGGGTTTGGAGGCTTTGTATTCCATAAAATATGTGAATAAATGCTATAACACAGCTGCCGCCTTTTATTATGCTTTTCGTCTCTTACTTGGTATCTACACTCTGATTGAATGTTGCCGATTTTGCAGAGAAATATTTGTAATTTTGTATTTTAAGATTTAAAAAAAAAAAAACACTTCTTTTTTGTGGCCACAAGATGGAGACAGTGGGCAACATTTCTGAAAGCTGCCTGGAGTAACCCTGCTGCTGTCACCTGCTGTAATTCCATGCATTTAAAACTGAAATTAATGTAAGACAATGTGTTGGTTTATAATGAACCAAAGTTTGCGACTGAATGCTTTTCATTAACATTTGTGCTATCCTATGACCCCACCCTTACATTGACGTGTTCTCCCTACCATGACAAAGGTGGATAAAGGTGAAGAGGATTTCATGTAATCCATGGACACCAGTGAAGATCACAAATCATTGAAGAAAAACAGTTCAGCGCACTGTCTAGTGGGTCTAGATCACATGTGTCAAACTCAAGGCCCGGGGGCCAAATGTGGCCCTCCATGTCATTTTATGTGGCCCGCGAGAGCATAAAAGTTTTTAATTTCTTCAAATAAAATATAAAAATTGGTGTGTATTTATTCATATCTAGAGGGAATCTGACTTGAAATATCGGATTGTGCAACTATACATTAGGACTTAAGCACTGTCCATATAACCTGACAGAATCAAATGTAAAAGGATATATGCTAGAATATCAAGCAAACATGTTTTCTATGCAACTGTAATTGTAATTTAAAAAGTTATGACTAAATAACGAGTTATTTGACATTAAGGAGTAGTTACATTTATCTTTCATTACATTTAGTTACATGTATAAGTTTTATCTGGCCCTTTGAGGACAGCCGCTATGCTGATGTGGCCCTCAGTGAAAATGAGTTCGACACCCCTGGTCTAGATGACCCAACTCCCAATGTTAATGTGCCTAGGATAGCACAAGGGCTAAACAGTAGAGTTCCAGATTCCTGCTGGTGTCCGTTTCAGTGGCTAGATTTGGTGTGACCACTGGAACATTGATACTGTTAAGACTCAATGTGCTTAGAATTCTTAAGCACATGAAATATAATAATTGTGAACTATTGAGCAAGTAAAGTTTGCTTTTTTTTTAATCATGGCTACAGCTTGTCCTTTTTGGCACATTGCGTGTAGATTAAGATGCTCAAAGCTGGAATTACACGTTTTTACATAATACCTTCAGACTATTTTGTACAATTACCCATCAGAGTGCCTCAGTCTCTGGCACTTGGATGCTTTCAGAAGTTTTTATGGAAATTTATTCAGTTGCAATCGTGTTTTCTTTTTTTAAAGCCCCTTCAACTTTTTTTTTTTCAAAGGAACTTTCCATCTGAAATGGTTTCCAACATTTTCATAAATCATCTATAACTTCTGTTCTAATGTTTCTTTTAGTAAACTGGAGCCGTGCTTCTCTATGCCCTGATATAATCTTTTCCAGATTAAATTTCCTTTTTTTCCCCCTCAGATCACTTGACCTTCCAATTCAAAGATCATTGCTGTTAAGTCTAAAATGACTTCAGACTTGTGCTCATCTGTAGTCATGAGATGCCAGATCTGCGTATTGATTAAAAAAAAAGAAACATTTCCAGACTCTAAGCATCACATTTGTTTTTCTATACCAAAAGGTTTTTTTTAAATGCTTAATTATGTTCATTTAGTCCTGGCACAACAAATAGAGGCTTCAGCTGTGGCTTTTTCTGCATGCTGCATCAGCTGTAATGTGGCGGTGCTGCAGCATTTGTTCTCATAGAGTTTGCCATCTAAGGCTTTGAAACACTTTAGTCACAAACTTAGTAATCATGATTAAAACCTTTTCCCTCAGTTTGTGTGTCTCAGAATCAGCCTGTGCCTTTTGCTCTCAGCTGATTTTTCTCTCTCTCTCAAAGCTGTTTCAGTGAAAAGGGATATTCCATAACTTCAGAAATTCTGTTTAAAGTAAGATTATTAATCACGATAGACTGGACAGGACTGGATGAATGGACTGTCAGTCTTTGACCCCATACACTCATAACTGAACTACTTCATCTGTGCTGTTGTTATGTCCTTTACATAAAAATAATAATATCTTCCTAACTCGCAGTTTCTCAGAAGTTCAAAGAAAAATAGGATATTCTGGACGAGGAAACATCATCTTTGATTTTTTCCAAAGCATTGTTGATAAAAAAAACTGTCCAAGAGCATGATGTTGCCTCGACTAGGCTTCTATGTGAGCGTGCAGAGAGGTGGTGAATTTATTTTTTTACTTACCAATCTCTTCCAAATTATCCCAACAAATAAGCTTTAGTCAGCTCTGACCACTTTTTCTCTACACTTGTCTTGTCATTTAATAACAGTGGATGCAACAGTTAGTTAATGTAATTTAGTTTGACTATTGTCATTATTAAACCGTGGACTGAAGACCTGTTCAAAACAAAGGTTATACAGATCTCCTGCTGACAAATCTCTTTAGAGTTGCCTTTGACATACAATTATCACTGGAGGTATAATTAGGAGGTTTTGATCTGTGAGAAGTCAGTCCAATGAAGTAGAAGAGTAAAAGACAAAACAGTGATGGGAATACAACAAAAAAGCATGTTTTGTGAGAGTTTTTGAAAAATTTTACCATTTCTCAGAAAACAAAATGAATGTGTAATAATGTGCTCAACCATGCAAACAAGATTCAAATCTTTGTGGCTTTAACTTAAGAAATGACAGGATGTGGAGGAGAAATTATGCCATATAAACCCCTCGAACCAATCCGGAGCTCATACGTCCAAACTCCATGCCAGCAGTAGGTTTTCAGATGAGATGGGATGTTCTTCACATGATGTTTGGGTTGATTCCTTTAATTTAAAATCCTTTTTTGTAAACCTGCTCTGTCCCTTTTGGAGTATGGGATTGCTGGGGCCTATATCACCTACTTTTGGGTTTAGGTGGGCTATGCCCTGGATGCAGGGCCACACAACCACACACAAACATTCACACCTAGGGACAATTCAGAGTAACCAATCGATGGAGCATTTTTTTGGACTGTGGGAGGGAAAAAATAAACACGTGTAAACTCCACACAGAAAAGACCCAGGTGGAATTTGAACTCCAGCCCTCTTCCTGTGAGGTAAGAGTGTAAACCACTACACCCCCATGCAGCCTTAAAACCTCAGATCATTAAAAATATTTACTGACTTATAGAAGACATTTAGAAACCTCATTAGGAGCACGGAAAAGTTCTTTATTGAGACATTTTTTTCTATCCTAATATGCAAAACGCACTTATTGATCCTCTAAAGACACAAAACAATACTTTAAATTTGCACCAACAAATTCAAAAAGTATTACCTCGGTAGTTGAGCAGCTTGATGGCAGAAAAGATTTAAAACGCAGCAAATTTCTGTTGGAGGCACATTTTCTGTCTGCAGACAAATTAGTTTAAACTTTATTGACATAAAATGTTTGACCCATCTCTTTCTTTTCCATGAAAAATCCATACGCATATCCATCGAGAGCGTACGTTTTTCCTTGACTGTAGAGAGTGGTTGCTTAATCCATTTTAATGCCTCCAGTTGGGCGATGCTGGATTAAAGAGGAAAACAAAAGTCAGATTTGGCTGGATCTTTGACAGAGCTCCTACCGTCTGGGCGTAGGTGACGGCTCAAATCCGTGCATTCTGAAGCTGCCTCCTTCCTTCTTTGGATCTGACTTTGTGCATCAACAGATCCTCCTCTGCACTCAGGGTCACTTCTGTCTGCCATCTTTGTGTTAAACCCAGCAAAAAGGATTTTCATCCTTAGAGACATTTGATCAAGTTTTTGATAGTTTCCTCTTTTCCGGCTTAACAGAAACGTTTTCTTCCATTATCAGGATGCAGTTTCCTTTCAGTCAGCTGTGAAACGTCCTGTTGAGTCATTTCTTCAACCTTGAATTGTCTGATGTCCCAAAAATAAGTTTACCTCGGCTGATTGATGGACCCCCATCCTTGTTAGCTCTAGAGGCCATCTTTGGTAACAGAAAACAAAGGCCTTTTCTTTTCTGCGTGGTGTTCTCTCACCTTGGATTTACTCTAACATCTCCTCCAACTCTTCACTTCCATCAACAGCATTAGTTGGGATGTGTGTGAGTGTGAAGTTGACATTGGACAGCCTGACTGACCTTTTCAACAGCATCATCCGTTGAGAGAGAGAGAGGGGGATATGGGTAACTATGCTGATGGCCTGTCATCCTTTATTTATTGCTGTCACCCCTACTACTGATTTTAGTAAGCCAGCTGTGGGCTCAACCATTAACCCTGTTTCTCTAAATGAAGCTCCTCCACCAGTGACTCCGCTGACTCCTCGCCGCCCTTCTCTCATCCACGCCAAGGGTTTTGTTGAAGTGACCGATATCTCTTTAAATCGGCCGATTTCTGACCCGACTCTGGTTGACTTTGTGAAACTTTTTGATGAATGGGGGAGCCTGAAGCCGATGCCTTTAAAAGCTCACACCATTTGGACGTGCGAGGTGAGCCTGTGTCAATATGTAGCACTGTAGGAGCGCGCTTTAGGGATTTTTAATGGTTTTTGCTCCATTTTCTGCATTAGAATGAAAAACGCTCAGACTGATGGGAGATGCTGTAGGCAAACGAGCTGCACAGCATTTATTGTGTTGTAAATTCCTCCTGAGAGCTTAAAGGATCTTTTAGCTGTGATGTAAATAGAAGACAGAACCCCTTGATGACACAGCCTAATGTAAAACCTCTATAGATCACAGGAGCCCAACGATGATGCATCTAAAACCTCTGAATGATGCCCAGGATTCATTTTTATTTGTTGTTGTAGTTTCCAGAAGGTTGCACCGGATCTGTGTGCAATTTAACTACATGGAATAAAGTTTGATACAGAACGATTTTGGCTGCTTCCTGCTTTGAAGTGAATAAAAGGATGCTTGGAGCGACTCCAAACATGCATCATTGTCTGGCTAACCTATAGACTGTAATGGGCTAAGGTCTGTGTTAGCCCTGAGATTGAGTGGTGACCCCCCCTCACAGCTGGGGAAGACTCTAGCCCATGAAGCAACAATGAGCTAAGTGGAGTGGAGAAGGTAACTAAGTCATCCAAAAGGTGATTTGGAGATTTGACCCAGGCATGTTCAGTCCAGTCCAACTCTAATAGTAAAGCACTTTAAAGTGTGGATGCCATGCTTTGAACAACTTTGTCAAATAAAAAAGCCCTTTAAACGCTGATTCTATTGATACCAATAGTTTGCGTCGAAAAAAATCCGAAGCATATGAATAATAGACATCTTTCGAAGGAATCAGAGATTTGGATCTGCCGCTAGAGCGCAGGCTGGAAGTGAACCCGATATGACCTGTGACGTAACGAAAGGGAGTTGCCTTTCGCAGTTGCGCTTAGGACAGCATGTAAACAAAACAGGTAGTCTTCGTTTCTCTCGTGTTTAAATCTGTTAAACATCAACATGCCAAGTCGTTGTGTGGCAGCTGGATGTAGCAATACATCTAGTGAAAGTGTATCTGTGTATAAAATTCCCAAAACAAGAAACGCTGCTGAAAATGGGAAAGTTCAAAAAGGTGGACGGCGAAGGATTTTTCCCTCCAGATCTGCAGGAGAGAAGTCTGCGTTTTCGAAGGGACAAAAACCGGGACACAAACGAAGAATTTTGAACGGAGAGTTGGGAGGAGGATCTTGGCTTCTGAGTCGAGGAAAGGCGGGTGAGCTGGAAGCGAGCGAGCCGTTTTCTGGGTCGGAGAGGACGGCGCTGGAGTCGGGAGCGGAGGCTGCTAAGCTAGGCTAGTGTGCATCACGATGGATCACATTGAGGCGAAGTAGTCGTGTTTTCTGTTGTCCTTGGATCCAACTGGAGTATTTCAACGCACTCAATGTTTTGCAAGAGAAGCAACAGGCCTGCAACGTTTTTTTTTTCTTTTGCGGTGCCGGTACCGTGAGTAAACTGAACTGTGTGTGTGAGCGCGCGCGCGCACGAGAAAAGGTTTCAAACTGGTTCAAACAGGTAAAACTGTTAATGTTCCACAGTTGTTAATGGTATACAGTGACTTTGTTAACTAAAGAGTAGTAATATCTGGGAAACTTTTATTTTGTGACATTTATTTTGTAAATTGGGTTGAAAACCAGTGTTTACCTTTGTTTAGATTAGGCCAAAAGGGGACATTTTGAGTATATTTTAGGGTAAGTGGAGTAATTTAATTTTATACATTTTTTAGACTTACTGGAGTCTAGCCGAATCTTCATGCTGGCTATCGTCATCGGCATCACTAGACCTACTACTTTCTGCTATGCTATATCCTCCTCACTTTCGCAAAAGGGTTCGAATCGATACGGTTGCAAAAGTGACTCATCATCATGATAATCTCCGCAACTTTCCTCTTCATCTTTCTGTTCATCTGATGATAAATCGCTAATAGAGACGGTAGCATCACTCTGTGCTTCGCTATCGGTGCTAGCCATGTTGTCTGCCTTGTCTTCCTTTCGTTACGTCACAAACAGGGCGGCGCGAATTCGGCGGAATGCGTGAAGCCGGCGGCCGTCCTCGTTGTTTATATTGCGTTTTTCGCTATTTATTCTTTTTCGAAAAATCTTAAAAACAATCGCAACATGAAATAGAGACTATTTACTATATTTTGGCTTATTAAAATAGGCCATGTCACCCACACTTTAAAAGCGCCCACACATCCCCAAAGGGCCGTCCAGTAAAAGGAATTAAAGTAAAACAGGATTCACATCATGATATCAAAGGGAATTATTATTACAAATAATAAAATGAACAAAAAGAAAAAAATATGCATATTTGAAACAAAATGTGTGTGCTGTTGTGTCTTTAAAAAAAAAACTCTGAAGCTGTGCAATAGAAGCTCTGGCCCCCACATGCATAAGGCATGTTCCAGTAATTTAGATGAGTGATGATAAAGGTGTGAGATACCCTCTATGGGTGACTCTCCAGATGAAGCTGACTTGGTCTTGTCAATTTGCCTAGAAAACAATAAAACTGTGTTTGGCCACTCCCACAACACACATTACTGTTTTCACTTTGAACCCCAAGTTTTTAATCAGAATATAAAAACATCAACGTGAGTCATCATCAACTTACCATTACTACAAATAATTGTAAATCAAGTAATTTGAATCGCTTCAATGATATATTAATGTCTCAAAACTGGGCTGCACAGTGGTGTAGTGCTCTCCCCTCACAGCAAGAAGGCTCTGGTTTGAATCCCAAACGGGACCTTTCTGTTTGAAGTTTGTATGTTCTCCCTGTGCATGTGTGGGTTTTCTCCAGACAGTCCAGAAACATGCTTTATCACTTGGTTAATTGGTATCTCTGAATTTTCCCTGTGATTGTGTGTGGTTGTGTACCCCTGCAACAGACTGGTGACCTGTTCAGGGTGTACCCCACCTTTGCCCCACCAATAATAACTGAATTGCCCCCAAAAGGGGTTCAGTGAAAATGGATGGATGGCTGTCCCAGGACTGAGGTATGGAAAGGCACCCTGCTGACTCACTTTCTTGTATTTGTTTGATTTCTTTTCATTTCTGTTTTTTTCTTTTCTTTTGAAGTACCTGTTACCATCTACAGTACATCTTACAGAGACCGATTACTGTTTCCTGAAAACCAAATAAAAAAATCAGTCAGCTGCCATCAGTGTGTGAATGTGTGAGTGAACGGGTGGATGGGACTGTGACTGATTTGATTGATTTGATTGATTTGATTGATTTCAAGCATTTTAGTCAAAGCAATAAAGAATGTACACATATTTGTCAAACTCATTACAGAAATGAAAAAAGGCATAAATAAAAAAACAGAAAATAAAACAAAAAAAAGTCACTTAAATCACATTTTGCTTAATTAAGAACAGTGATCATTAACCAAAGTCAAGTAGAGCTTGGTTTATTGCTTGAAAAGGAGTGGGAATTGTATTGTATTTTTGGAATATGTTAAACTTGTTTAGAAGTAAAAGTACAGTTTGTTTGTTAAAGTGTTAAATTACTAGTAATTTACTACTGTAGTTAATATTTAGGTTTTGAATGTTTTGTATGTCATGGTTTGGGTTTCTTTGTATTGGTATTTGCTTTCTGTCTTGTTCTGTCATGGTTGAGTTCTGTTTCTTGTTTTATTTTGAAAGGTTTCCTGTTTTGTCATGTTTTTGAGTTTTACTTCCTTTGTCCCAATCTTTCCTGATTTTGTTCACCTGTGTCTTGTCTGCCCTGTCTGTATATAAGTCTTGTCTCTGCCTTCCTCCTGTGCTGGTCCATTAACGTCTCTTATGTCTTAATGTCGCTTCGTCCCTCACTGTCATGTCCATGTTTCATGCCATGCCACAGTAAGTTTAGTTTTGTTTTGTTATCCTGCTCTGCAGTGCCTTTTTTTAAGATTAAACCCCTTGCCCTTGAACCGTGTGCCTCCGTCTCTGCATTTTGGGTCCTTAACCTGCTCTCCAGCCCCCCCTACCGTGACATTTTATTTGTGAGTCCCTCTCTAATTGAGGGACTCTTTTTCTGGTCTGATTAGCCAGTATAAAATCTTCTCAATGTTTCCTGTTGGTGGTTCAGTTTTGGTTCAGTTAGTTTGAGCTTTTGTTATTGAGGCTCTCACCAACATTTTTGTTAAGTTGATCCCATTTGAATTTAGGCCCATGCCTTTTTTGTTGTTGGGTAAAATAAAACAAAACCCCTGATTTGAAGATCTTTTTTTGTCCAGTGGCTCAGGCAAACCCTGACAAACGCTTTGGGTTTTATAGAGATAAATGCAATATAAGTATACACCATTTAGTAATGCCTGCAAAAATTTGGAGTAAAAAGCACAATCCCTCTTCAGCCTCAGCAATGGATAAAACCCATCCAGGAAATAAATTAGCATGAAACTCTTCCAGAGCAAACTAGAAAACTTGTTTGGCAAACTGAGATTTAACAGAAAGAAATACAAAACAAAAGTCTTTGTGTTTTGTAAAGAGAACCAGAAAGATGCTTAAGACAACAACTTGGCTCTTTAGCAAAAGTCCACCCTTTAATTATTTGAGGGGAACTTTTTGAAACTAAGCTGTGAGTACAAAGTCTCTCTTGGCTACATTTATTTAGCTGTAAAGACTGTGAACTTTTTCAGCTAAGATGCAAATTCTTGTCATTAGCAGGCGGCTCTTTGAAGCATTGGAAGTAGATGGAAAGCTCCGGGAAACAGTATACGAGCTGTAATTTATCTCAAAGAGAAAAATCTGGTCCTGATGCACTCTTACAGAATGAAAAGTGTTCCATGCAGAGCACTGTTTCAATAAAAAAAGAAAAGTGCACTTTACCTGAGACTAACAGGATCAAGCATTTAACAGCAAAAGAAAGATAATGGAAAATGAGCGTGCAGCTCTTTTTGCTTGTATTTGCCATCGGTCTAAGGACGTACTTCCTAGTACATGCTAGTGTTGCTCTGCGTCTGCTGGGTGTCTTCATGGAGAACTGCTGTACTTTTACTGTGATGGATGATAATGGAACTGCAGGTCTGTGTTGAGTTTAAAGCAGTTGTCTCTCCTCTAAAACAGCCATGAAAGTGTCCTATTGCAGGCTTGGCATTGAACATTGCAGATCGAATCAGGAACAATTTATTCCCAATGTTTATCTGCATCGTTTAGGGGGTGGGAGGTGGGAGAGGGGGTTGGAGGTTATATAGGGGTGGGGGGTTCCATTGAAATTATTGTGCTTGTTTCATGGTATTCATTTTTTGTGTACAGCACTTTGAATTATATGATGTAGAAACAGGACTATATAAATAAAGATTTGATTTGATTTGATTGCCACATGTGTAAGAAGAGCTCCAAACTATATTTCAGGCAAAGCACTGAGAGTTACTTTGTTGTTCTTGGTTCCATTTGGTTTCCACATAACCAACCATGTCTGTTTCATTTTTATTTGGTATTTTTTGCTCTATTGTTCCCTATACAGTCACAAATAAAATGGAAGATTCGAGAACACAAAAAACAGAAGCTCATGTGAAAATCTAATTGCTGCTCCTCCTTCCTGTAGCAGCCAAGCCCCTTAGAATAACAACTAGCACTTGTCACAGTTGGAATTCCCTTTCTGTAAAAGCCTGTGTGCATATTCTACTTTTTCTTTTTCTAATTTATACCAAACTAATTTTTTTTATCAGTTGAAGAACGTTTGGGCTTGTCTTTCTAAACCCTGATGGCTCATCTTTTGGACTACTTGCTCAGATAATGCATCTGTTTTAGTTTTTTAATTTTAATTTCTTGAGAAACAAATTTTTGCCCCAAAACAAAACTGTGCAAGGCAACCTTGTAACCTGACACCCATCGCTGATAAATTATGACAGCAAGAAATATGCATCTGTGGAGCAGAGATATGGTGCAACCTGCTACAGAACAAGCCACATCTATGCCATATATTTTATGACTATGCATAATAATGCATAAACCTGCACATTTTATTTGCACATTCACACAATCAGATGGTAATCATCAGATTGCAGCTGTAATTACACATTGTCACCACAGAAGGGTGCTGTTGAACCCACCAACCCATCCATGGCTTTCAATACATTCCTCAGTTCATGCTTAAAACGGATGCATATGACATAATCCCGACATATTATTTTGAAATAAAAGGTGCCTTAACTAAAGCAATTAAAAGATCGTTCTAAAAAGTACCTATATCTCAGAAAAAAGGACTTTTATGGTTTGTAGACCTGAAATCGTTCTTTATTATAAAATATTGCTTTAGTTTATGAGCTGGAAATCGGCAAAGAATTAAAGTCATTCAATCTAAATAAAAGTCAGAGATATGGCACCTCCTTTCTCCTGCAGTATTCCTACTCATAAATAAATAAATAAATAAATAAATAAATAAATGTAAGAGATTTATTGAGGCCAACCATCCAATAGTTCCTGAAAAGAGGCATAAAGCAGCCCCCTCCTCTATGTCTGTGTATGTGCAATTATTTTATTAACCTTTCTAAATTCTGTTTTAGCTTTGGGATTGGGACAAGACACCCGCTGATGCTCTAAATAATGGTAATTCATCAAAAATAGTTTTTCAATGAAGTGGAATGTTGTACGCTTGAGTTGTGGAGACAAGTGGATCTGGAAGTCAGCATAAAACTGCAATCATCTGACCCGGGTAATTCATTCATTATCTCAGCAGGCCCGCCTGTCATTTTTAATGAATTCCTCCTCTTTGATTACTCCACATGTTTTTAAGCACGTATTTTAAAGGATTGAGCTTAAAATGAGCTCTTTTTTTCCTACTCCTCTATTTTTTTATGCAAAAGTCTATGGCTGCATTTAATTCTCATCTAAAACTCGGCCTTCTCTAATCTAAAAACAGAGCTGCATTAAAGAGGAAGTAAAGGTGAAAATGCATCTGTGTGAAAGGATTCAGAAGAACTAGAGGTGCCACCGTACGTGCAAGCGGGTGTTTGTGTGTCCGCAGAGTTCCTCTTGTCAGGCATTTATTCAAGGACTAAAGCTGGGTCCTGTGAGTTCCCTCTTATCAAGGGGAGGTTAGAACACTTCAGCACAAAATACTTGCCGTGATTAATTATAGGCTAGATATGTGGCATTTTGCTAACCTTTCAAAGGGTTGTTGTTAGAAGGTAGTGTGTATTTTATTTGTAATAACCGCTCAACATGTACTGGCCTCTGCAGAGAGTCCCTGGGTTGTGGAAAAAAATACTGTAGTGCCAAAACCGATACAGAGTTGAAAATTTTTCTAAAACATGTCTGAAGATGTTTATCTTTATCATATTAGATGCACACATTTCTGTGACCCCTATGCTTGGTCCAAACATTCCGTATAAACCCATTGTATAGAACTTGGCGGATGGTTTTTTTGTCCTACAGTTCATCATCATTCCACTAGGGGCAGTAGAAGGGCTTTTTATGGTCATTTCAAAATGCCTGCTTCCATGAAATCTAAAAAAAAATATTTTTTTAATTAACTTCATGGTGGGAATAACCCATCTATTGTAATTCATTTTTTTAAAAATGACTACTTGCTGAATTGTAATAATTTAAAATATATTAATTACTAATTCACTATACTGCAATGTTAAAAATGTGTGGATTAAATCTGAGAGTAATTATGTTTTTTCCCCCTTAACACTCATGTCAATATTTTGTCATCTTAACAGAACATTGTTGTGAGCAAAAACTTACCAAATCACCCAAAATATCATAGCTGATGACACATGATATATCTCATAAAAATGTAGGTCGCAAACTTTTTCCTGTGTATTTCACCGACTGATATAAATAACTTCCCAATTTACCCAAAAATCTGAGTTTTCTATTGATGCCTCTGATTGGCGGGAGAACATTTCAGTCAAGGGAAATCGATCATGAGAGAAGCACTCACTTAAAGATATTATTCAATATAAACAAATATTAGATTTGTTAAAAGCAGTGGCAGAGTTGGAATATTTTACATGGGGGGGAGGGCAGAAGACATTGGAAGGGTGGCACATGACAACAGCAGAGTGGAAGGCCATGGCAAAAAGAAAATAATACGTTTTTCAAACAGTTTTTTTATTGTTATTTATATTAAAAGAGCAGTTACTTTAGCTGAGGAGATATTAAAATGTTTTTCTTTTGTTAATGCTTAAAGAAGCTTATACTGGTGATTTATTCATCTTTGTCAATAATGATATTAATATTTACTCAAAAATATGGGGACAAGTGGGGGGACAAAGTCCCTTCTTCCTGTTTCCCCCATAGCTCCGCCCCTGGATAAAAGACTTGTTGCAAAAAATAATTTCCTCAGATGCTATTATAAAGAGAAGGAGGCTTCCCTGAGACTTTAGCAAACTCTCGGCCATGGATTTAAAAATCTGACATCCACATTTTTTGACATACGAGCCTGCCAATCCATCATTTACACCGGTTTTCTTCTGAGTAGGTTCACAGTGGTCATTAGAGCCTGTAGCTATCTTTGGGGGCTGGCAAACCCTGAATAGGTCGCCAGCTCATCATAGGGTTGGATGCAGCGAGAGGGATCCAAAGAAAGTCTCCAATGGGGCAGTTTAGTGTAGACAATTATTGTAATGTACAGGGATATGAATTCTAGAGGGGTGGGTTGGCTGGAGTTGGGAAGACACACACCTGCACATGGAGGGAGACCACACAGTAAGGTCCCAGCTGGGCTTTAAACCAGGAACCTTCCTGCTGTGAGGCGATTGTTCTAACCACCAGCACCCAGCTTTCACTTAAAAAACAAAACAAAAAACAAGCAAGAAATGCAGACTGTGAAAGATTCACAATTGATGACAGTAAGTTTGTGTTTAACCATAAATGTGCATTACAACCAAAAAACAACCTGCAGCTTCTCACTCGTGAAGAAAGAAAGAGCAGACACAGTGGAGAAAAAAGCTTTGCCTGCTTTCACGCTAGTTGGCTGAAGTGTGTCTTAGTATGTTTCACCCCATGGTCAGACCTCCAGTCACTTCATCAACTCTCTAAGTCATTAAAACTCTGAGAGAAACCTGTGGAGATCCCCCCCCCCCCCCCCCAAATCCACTTCAAACACCCTATCAACCCTGTTGTGGTGGAGGATCATCATTGCCATGGTGGTGGGGTAGATTCAAGATTCAAAGGGTTTATTGTCATATGTACAGTAGGGAAACGGGTTTCCCAGTACAATGAGATGCTTACTTTGCAGTTCCATCTGAATGCCATAAAGTTAAAGGTTAAATAAATGGTTTGAGGTTAAATATAAAGATAGGTGAGGATATTTACAGGATATCTGAAACATGAAGGTACTGTTATGGTCAGTCATTTGTTTGTCTCTTCATGTACTTTTACCAGTTTGATCAACTAATCTAAGTTAGTTGCGTTTTATTTATTCTTTACACCCTGCCTTCTTTTTTGCGGCCTTTCTATATGGTAATGAAGAAATATGCACACATTTGTTTTTAACTTTATAATACTTCTAAAACACACAAACGTCTTCCACCTCAATTCCTGCATTATGGGTCTGTCATTGTGTCAGTATTCATGTCAGTGGATGCAGCAGTGCTTCTCTTAAAGGAAAGAATTACAGGAAATTTTCAGATTTTCCACAAATAAACTGATTTTTAAACATTTTGGGATAAAAAGGATGGAAAGTGTGTTGCATAATGTGTATGTTATTATTTCTATGAGTAAAATAAAGTATGTACCTTATCAGAGCAGTAACCTCCTGCACCACATCACCATATCTGATCACTTTATTTTATGTTCATATACTTTTAGATTTCTTTTTTCACACATAACCCAAACACATGTTTGAACATAAAATTAATTAACATGTTTTAGTTTACTTTATTATAATTTGCTTCATTAATTTGATGTTCTTTTTTGAGTTACCAGTGCTGAGGGAACCGCTGCTGCTGCTGCCATCTGCTGCTGGAACAATCAAGTCAGGCCTGACACAACAATGCATGCCAGTCAGCAGAGGCCTCATATTCAGCAGACAGCTAATTGGACCATCGCCCAGTGGACAAGGTACTCTTTCTGTGTTTCTTTACTTTACTTTAGTTTCCATTTTGATGGTCCTTAGTTTCATTCATTGTGTATGTTAATTTATTACATGTTGGACGTTAGTTTTGTTTGTTCGTTGTATTTTGTCTTAGTCTTTTTAAGTTTCCCCTTGTGTTTCTAGTTGGTCTGATCAGCCACTACATATGTTCCCATGTGTTTTCAATTAGGTAGGTCAGTTTAAATAAGTTTGTCTGTTCAGTTGTCCTCTGTTACATTTAAAAGCTTGAGTTAGTTTTGTTACTTTTACCTCTTTTAAGGGCCCATTTACAAGTTTTGAAAATGAAATTTTAAAATTTTTGATAAAATTGTTTGCTGTCCTTGCCTTCTACTGCTCGGTCCACCACATAATGTTGTCAGAAGTAGGATCAGCAGTTTAAGGACAGTTTTTTTTGTTTCTTTCCCCGGCGATCCCCCCGAAATGTTTTTTTTTGTGTGAGCCAAGCAACGAGAAGGAAGAACCACATGACCCTCTTGAGAGAAACCTGGGAAGGAGAACAGGGCAGAGAAGAACCTGTTAATGTCATTCTGTATATTCCTGTATATTCTTCAAATGAGAGAAAAGCTGCAGAGGATGAGCGAGTTGGCGCAGGCCCACATGGCTGATGCACAGAGACGCCAGAAGAGCTGGTATGATCAGAAAGCCCGCCAAAGAAGCTTCCTGCCAGGTGAAAAAGTCCTAGTAATGTTACCTAGTGACAGTAAGTTACTAGCCAAATGGCAAGGCCCTTTTGTGGTCCAAAAGAAACTTGGGGCTACAACATATCAGGTTTCCACCCCAGGTCATAAACAGTCCAGTCGTGTACTGCATGTTAACCTTCTCAAAGAATGGGTTTCCAGGACTGCAGATGATGCTATGGGATTGCTGATCAGAGATGTCAATGAGGAGGAGGAAGTGGATAAATTCCTGCCATCATAAATGCCCACCAACTTGGATTTAAACCATCTTTCTAAAGACCAACAAGCTCAGTTGAAAGCATTGATTCCAGAGTCTTCCAGGAATATCCAGGACGCACAAACTTGTGCTAAAGGAGTACGCAACAGTAAGGCGAATGAGTTAGAGTACCAGAGCGTCTCTTGGGTCCGCTAAAGGAAGAGGTAGATCACATGCTGTCCAGTTGTGTTGGTCTCCAAGAGGGATGGAACCATCAGAATTATGACACAGCGAGACAAAACTTTGACTTTTTGTAAAGAAAAAAAAAGTTTTCTTCTCTGTGGATTAAGATTCATTTTTAATTGAGACTGTCTTGTTAAAAGAGGGCTTCTATTAAGAGACTTCTTTAAAGAGAAGCAAAGACATAGATCTTTCATATCTATGGTAAATCGTAGCTGCTTAAATTTTTTTTACATCTTGTTGTTCATACAAGAAACCATATCAAATTGCAGAAGGCACAATATTTCTTTATAGTACCTCATACAGATGATTGGCAGTGTTTGGACAAATAAAATATTTTAATAATACAGAAAAATGTCGTTGGTGTCACTACCTCCTTGGCTTTTGGAAATGAATATAAATTCATCACAGTGTTTTGGACATATTCGGCATTTTTCACTCCGAGTTGTGGACCGTTTTGCACTACACAACCTTTTCTGGACTCTGTAAAGTTAACACACAGATGAATGTCATTAAGCCTTGCAGTTTGCAGTTCAATCAGAGCAGGTCCTCCACCATTGGGATTTTCAGAATAACTCATCAGACGTGTTTGGCTGAATGCTCTGTGTCGATCATCCAGATAAGTCTCATCAACGCATGCTGTTTTTTAGAATCACTCAATAGTTCCACTGATTTGAAAGTTCTTTGAGGGTTTCCGTTTCAGGCTCATCAAAGTTTCAGTCACTCTTTATCTTCACGGCCAAAATAATGCTGGGTGATTTGAAAGCATAAAAAGATGCAGGTCTAACCCGGTTTTTGTCCTGGTTTGCATGGTGGAAGTCAACAACAATGGAGCTGAAATGCATTTGATCTAAAAAAAAAACCCAGAACGTTAATGTTCAGCCGGCCTGAAAACAAAGCCTCAGAACGGACAAATTTCCCCTTACAAACTGCTCTCTCTTCATTAAAACAAGGCCGCACACATCAAGTGAAAAATAGAAAGAAAGCCACTAATTAATCATCTGTTTCTAAGCTTTTCTGTTGGGTTAAGGAAACATTAAATGTTGATTCACTACAATGTGTCTGCAGAGTTGCCCCTGTAGCAATCTTATTCAGAGTGGAATGGATTACTGTCTAGTCCTGATGCCAAATTACAGCCTTGCACAACAATGGGCTGATGTAGCCAATTTGATTGTGAGGAACACTTAGCAGAACAACAAAACACTTATCACAGTGTGGCGCTGCTTCTGCTTTCGACCTGCAGCAAGCGGCTGGACGACAGGAGCCTAAGACTGAAAAATGAATCACAGGGTCGACTGTTGAAATGTCTGCAGATTAGAGAGGAGAGATCCTGTTTGCCCACACATCCTCTAATGTCCTCTATCACTCTGTACGAATGTTTCAACAAACAGCAAAAGATTTTCTTGTTCCAAGGCTTCATTTAAAAGAATAGCCTTCCTCTTTTCCTTGTAAAATATATTGTATAACTGAAGGTCTAATTCTTAGATCATAAAGGATTATTACAGATTTTTGTTTGCTGTTTCCACATCCATTTTGCAGCTATATCCATAAGAAATAAATTCAATCAGTCTCTTTGCATGGTCCAAGCATCCATAAATGCAACAGGGACAAACAGAACAAATAAAATGTTCCTTACAGGAGTAATTAAAGAGAAAAGGGGTTACATTTTTAGTAATGATACATTGATAAACAAATGAAGTATGCAATCTTAAAGATGGCTGAAAGCTCCACCAAATTAAGTATTGATCTCCTATGAACCCGGTAGAACAACTCTGCGGAAGCAAGTGTTGAAAAACGAAGAATAGGCGGGGAGCATTCATGTGTATTTAAGATTGCTTTCTTTACCTTTTGCTCTTGTTCAATAAATCCTCAACTGTTGTCCTCTTATATGACCTGTCTGCTGTTTGTAAGCTGAACCTGTGAAGGCCACTCATCTGGATTTTCCCTTTTTTCAATGCAGTTTTCCTTCTTAATGCAGAAGTGTGAGCGAAACATCAATGCGTGTGTCACATCATGCTGCAAACCTGGCCTAGAACCTGAACATGTGTCGATTGTGCATGGAGCTGATGTGATAAACACACTAAAGGGGATCAAGGTTTGCCCTGGATAAATGTTGTTTTAAATCTACAAAATGGTTTAAAGTGGACACTATTGCATTAAACATGGTCTTTCAGCCTTTACTTTATTCGTCCCTTGTGTGCCTCCAGCTGCTGATGCTCAATGGACAGATGTAGCCATAAACACGCAAAATTCTATGTCCTCCGTTTGTGGAGAAGAGCTTCTTCCTGCTACACTATTGTCTCATGTGATAGTGCAAAAGATAAGGCCAACGAGGGTAAACTCTGATTTAGTCAAAGGATTCTAGTTCCTGAGAAGAAAAATGTCTCATCTTTTCAGCTCCGCCTCTAAAAAAACAGAGCATCAAGGTGAGGAATGAGATCCTCTGACTAGATTTTTAATGTGTCCCTCTCTGTCAGAAGTTGCCAATTAAATATAATCCTGGTTGTGCTGAGTTTAATTGCACCAAGGCAACACTGCTCATTCTTCTGCCAGATGTGCATCGATACCCATAGAATACACACAGCTTCTAATGAGAACTTTGGTCATGTTGGGAGGAGAAAATAATGGATAATGAGTCTTTCGTTGAACAAAGAACATTCCCTTTAAAAACATGGATTTTACTATGGTGGAAATGTATAAAACTAGATCAGGTTAAATCTCTTAAAAACAAACAAACAAAAAACAACAAAAAAGCATACAAAATATGTGCTTTTCAAATTAAAATGTTAACTAAATAAGTATTGCCTATACCAAAGTTGTACAATAAATGAGGCCTGACAAATGATGAAGTTTACTCCTGACCTTAGAGAGGTGATCAGCCTGGATAAGAAGCTTTCAGGGTGAATATTTTTATAATGAATATTGTTAATATTGGAAGCTTGAGCGTTCTATTTGGACCTTATCTGTCATGATTTCAAGGCTGAGCGAACCCAGATGCTGGAACCCAGAAAGAGAACCGGGACGTGGCAGGTAAGAAGGATTTATTATTTTCTTTGAGGCTGGCAAAAAGGGTTGGCGAGAGGTGATCCAGATAGTGATAGTCTGTGGCAAGGCTGGAGGTACGGACGCGGCAGTCTTCTGGTTCTTCCTGACAGCAGGCAGTGGGGTCTGTGCTGACGTCACTCTTGGGCAGGATTCCTGGGACAAGGAGACAAGATTTAGAGCCAGAACTAGAAACTAGACAAGATGTGCTAGAGCTAGACGAGACCAGGCTAGTCACCATAATGGGCAATGATCTGGCGTTGATTTTTGGCGTTGGGTCTCCTTTTAAGCAGCAGAGGTTGATGAGTTGTGTGACGGCAGCTGGAGAGTAATCAGGAGCAGAGTGGAGCCAAGCTGGAGGGGGAGGGGTCTGACAGAGGCACCATGACATTATCTTCTGTCTCCTGACCCTGACTCTGTTTGCCTGCCCAGACTCTCGCCTGGATCTTGAATACCCTGCCTCTCCTCGGATGATCTCCTGCCTGTCTGACCCTGATTTTGCTTTCTGGACCTTTCAGTGAGCTAAAAACTGCTGTATTTGGATCCATCTGTCTGCCTGTTCTTGTAACAACAGATTGTTCCAATACTTTTTCTTTTCTGTATTCAGATTTATGAACAAAAAACAGACATTTTCTGAATTGCTGCTACCTGAAGTATAGCCAAAATTGTAAAGTTAATAAAGATTGCAGTTGCAACATAAAGGAGAATAATTGCATGTAATTTACACTTGGCGTGTGGGGGCACACATTCCAAATGCACTGCATGACTCTACATTACAATTAAAATGTTTGTGCCTGAAGTGAGGAGGCTTTTTATTCACTTAAGTCAGGAACATTTACTTGTACCAAGAAAACACGATGTTTGGGAAGTCAGAATACAATAACTCTGAAGCAGTAAATATCCATTACCTTTGAAAATAAACATTTTATCAAAACTAAATTTATATGTAAAGAGGGTATCAAATATTTTGATAATCAAATTTTATATTTGTATTTAATGATATGAGTAAACAAAAATGTTTGGCTGGAGAGCTGACCAACAAAAACATTCACCTTGTCAAATTTTGACCACCTTGCAAAATGGTTGAACATCACTGATTAATACTTCTATATTGGTATGAAAAGCCCATTTGAAACTTGTGTGTACAAGTTGATGCATTTTGTATAGTATGAAGAATTTTTGTCAGGTTTTTTTTAAGTTCAGTTTCTTTTGTCAGTGCTTCAACCAGAAGATGATGGATACCAGCTGAAGCATAGTTTAGCTGTAGAGCCGCCATCCATAAGAAGTAATTAAAAGAAAGCCACCATATTTTCTTTGGTCACTTTGAGTTGGTGTAATGAGCATGTGTCAACACCTTTAATCAAAAAAGAAAAATAAACCGCTTTAGGAGACATGCAGCATTTTCTAAACCAGCATTGCATGCAGTCATAATTAAATGCAGCCAATTATAAACAAACTGCTTCAATAACTGTCAGAATAATGACAAGTCTGCTCACAACAGTAGTGGCATTGCAGCAGATGTGCACAGTTTATTCAGTCTTCAATCCTGCTTTTTTTCTTTTTTTTATTAAAAAAAAAAGCTCCAAGGTTAGAAGACTGTTTTATTTGTTTCACAAGCTACAGCAAAAAATAGCAATCTGAAGTCACAAACCCTTAGCCGTTTCGCTGTGAGGGTCTGAATGTTTATGAATGAGGATAGCACATGTCTACTCTGAGAAGTTTTGCAATCAGCCACTTCAAGATAAAGATGTATTGTTTGTGCTGGAAGATGAATACAAACACAGTGTTCCTGGATGCTGTAGGTGGTGAGAGGTGACACACTGTAGGGCAAACTCACACTGTAAATTTTGAACATTCGGCTCAATTGATTTTTACAGCTAATTAATTTCACAACTAACCTGACATTTATTTCCCTTAGATATCCAGTGTAAAAGTTTATTTGTTGATTAGTACAGCACTGGGGTAGTTTGGGCCGTAACAAAAGCACTAGATGTTTCTTTGTACTGCTTTGGCTCCAACTGACTACGGTAATGACTTTATGGTTTTTTACTGTACAAAAATGCTTTTCAAGCTTCTTAAGCAAATCTGTAACTGAGATGGTGTTCACCCTATATAAACATTTCGGTCATATTTAAGATACACATTTCTGAGACCCCTTTCTTTTTGTATCGAACTTTTTCCATGTTTCCTGCCCTGTAGTTCAACATGATTACACTAGAGGCGGTAGAAGGGATTTTTCCATAGACACATGGGAATCAATGGCAAATTCCTCACTCTAAGAATACTTGGGATACTGCAAAGTGGTACCCCCCCCCACCCCCGCGTGTGTAATAAGATGCTTTTTTCCCCCCCGAACATTCATATTCATTTCTATTTATTTATATTTATTTAGCCTTTAATTTTTTATTTAGCTGGGGCTGCACGGTGGCGCAGTGGTTAGTGCTCTTGCCTCAAAGCAAGAAGCCTCCCAGTTCAAGTCCTGGCTGGGGGACATGAAGAACAATATCAATGGGGGACCTTTCTGTGTGGAGTTTGCATGTTCTCCCCATGTATGCGTGGGTTCTCTCTGGGATCTCCAGCTTCCTCCCACTGTCCAAAAACATGCTTCATAGGTTGATTGGCAACTCTAAATTGTCCCTAGGTATGACTGTGAGAGTGAATGGATGTGTGATTGTGGATATTCTACCCTGCAACAGACGGCAACCTGTCCAGGGCATCCCCTGCCTCTGCCCACAAGTGACCGAGATAGGCTCCAGCAGCCCCGTGACCCCGAAAGGGACAAACGATATAGAAAATGAATGAATAGCCTTTGATTTTCCAGGCAAGATAGATTAAGAAAAAAAATCTCGTCTTTAACCTTCGCCTGTCAAAGGCAAAACCTTATAAGAATGTAAAATAAAGTAATTAAGGAAGACAGACAGAAACGATCAGAATAAAACAGCAAAAACACTGGATAATCATTCAAATGGTTGAAATCATTGAATTATTAAAATAGGAAGACTGATAAAAAACCTGGCTTTGAAATAAAAGTGTGAAACTGAGAAAAAACTTTATCAAATGACCCAATCTCAGAAAAGTTACATCATAAAATGTTCTTTGTAGATTTCATGACTTATTTCCAAGAAAATTGAAAATTCTGTCAATGTTCTAAAGTAGCAGGGTTCACAAGGTTAAATTGACTGTTTTTCACAGTAAGCCTTTATAAATGTGACAGATTTCTTTCCCAGCACACACAAAAAAAAGATGAGAGCAGACTTATTAATTCACTAATGTGAGGAAGGAGGGAAAATGAAACCCAAAATCCTGACAGATGTGAAGGTAAAACAGCTGAAAAATAACTGAATACGTTTTTTGAAGAACAACTGCTGTAGCTACATATCACCACTCTGACTTGTTATTACTAAAAATCGGATGGACTGCTGCTTGTCGGAACATCAAATGGAGGCCAATTCAGCTCCTGAACGCTGACATCAAACATTTGAGTTGAATCAAGATTTTATCTGCCTGGCTACTTCCATAGGTTTACATGCCAACATTTTTCAGATGGCAAATAGACAAATCAATTGATTTATTGGCCATGATTAATTCTAATTTGCCCACATATAAATTAGATTATTTGTTACACTTGAGCTCCCGGTTTGATCAATAATCATTTGTCTCTGCTGGCAAAGGCAAAATAACTAGATAGGGTGTAAGGAAAGTGATAGTCTTTCTTGATGTAAGAACTTTGGAGTTGCTCTAACTGAATAAAAAGGAGGGTAAAAGAGCTGCATGTTGCTTCTGCCCTTTTATAGCATTGTTTGCAGGTCGCGTACCCTCCAGCTCAGCAGTCTAACCACTTTAGCCGGCTGCTTGTGTTGTTCTAGTTGGTGAGTATTGTTGTGGACGTGAATGGTTTCTAACTAATGGGCTGGGGCCTCCAGCATGGCAGTGATGAATTGTGCTGCAGGGGCCATTGCTGTGGTTTCAGTATTATCGTGGTGTATTTGGGGGCTGAAGTGCCACCGAACCCCATGCAGTCCCAAATGCTCTCCTCCAGTCCTGTGCAATGTGTAAGGGGGTACATGGAAGCCAACCAGCTTTTCTTCTCTTTGACTGCTTCAAATCCGCTAAAGGGCATGAGGCCCAGTCTGAGTTTCCAGGGAGGAATGATCAAAGCTGTTTACAATGTGCATACACATTATAACAAGCCATTAGGGAAAAAGGCTGAAAAATATGTGAAAAAATGTGGTGTCAACTCTAAATTTTCATTTTTCCCAAATGCCCAGTGTCCATTATTAAAAATGCAAATTACATTTTAATACTACAATTGTTATATCAATTGTAGTATTAAAATGCAGCAACCCAAAACAAAAGTCATATTATAGTACTATATGTGACACAATTAGACTTCCTTATCTAGCCTACATTTGTTCATGCACTCTATCAAGCACTGGCTACACATTTACCATCAGAGTAATTCCTCACAAAAGTAATACACAACGGTAACAATGTGTGTTGTTGTAGCAGAACAGGGCATTGGTGACTTACTTATAGCAATATTTTACTAAGAACATGTTCAGTAACTCTTGTATTTCAAGAGTATCACCCAGAATGAGGAAGACCATTAAGCAATAACAATAAATGCATCAAATGATCTATTTTCTGGTCTTGGTCAGTGTTTGAGATTTTTTTTTGTTTTTACGTAAATTATTAAATGTCCTTTTTACAGTTCACTCCCATCTGTCTCGTGGAACATTAAGTGGAATGATTTAAACCTGCTTTGCAACAATTACAGTTTTTCTTAAATGCTAAAACACATTTCACAAATGTGTCCTCCATGTTCCCCAATGTCTAAACACAACACCCTTTTCTGAAGCTACATAAACACAACTTCACCTTCTCACGTCAAAACTCCTACTTTCACAGCTAAAGAGCAGCTCGAAGCTTTCAAAAATGTGAACACTATACACATCATTACACACTACAGCAAAACAATTGAAAACACAATGCTCAATTTGTGAGAAGGTTCTTTGCTTCACAACTGGCAATGCATATTTTTGTAAACTTTACAGTAATGGATGTTGGATCTCTGCAGAGGATTAGGCATTTAGATTTGTGAGTTTCATATGAAGAGTATAAATCTGTAGTAAATTCTGCATGTGTACTGTAACACATCTCAGTTCAAAAACTGAATCTATTGCACACTATACTCTTGAAAACATGATCAGGGTGTGAAGTTATTTTATTTACTTTATTCACACCACACACACACACCACAATCACTGTGCATCATCATTTAGTGTATGGGTGTCTGTCATAAACCTTCCATCTCCACAATGAGAAGAACTCTTATAGGGTTCAGGAAACGGGAGTAGGGTGAGAGACAGATGTTTAAAAAGTGGGTACTGTTGGTGGTGAACCACTCTCTGATTTGGTTTGTAATGTGAAAGCTTACATTGTCCCAAATGATCACATAAATGTGATGTGCATGCCCAGGATGGTGATGTTGGCGTTCCAGGAGGATGTCTTTTAGCTCCTCTAGGAAGGTGAGGAGAGGTTAGGTGTTGTAAGACCCAAGGACAGCATGCCGGTGGACAAGCCCCTCCAAACCCATGGCCGCACTAAGAGTAATATTACCCCACCATTGGCCAGGAACCTCAGGGATGGCTCTTTGGTCAATGATGCTACGCCCTCTTTGCCTTCGATTCTGCAGGTTGAATGCCCTGATAATGGTGGCCACGGTGAACCTACTTAAGTTTGGAGGAACTCTTAGTCCTGCTTCAGCCATTGTCATGCCATGGACAATGACACGGTCACTGTTGTTCATCTTATCCGTAATGATGGTGCAAGGTTGTCTTGCTCTCCCTCCTTGACATCCTCCTCTCCCTTGTTGCCCTGCTCCTCTTCCTCCTCTGATTTGAACTTGACGTCCTCCTCTTCCTCGACAGCACTTCTCCCTCCTCTGACTCAAAATCCTCTTCCCCCGAATCTGCCTTCATCCATTGTGTTTGTTTGGAACCTGAACTTGGTTTAATACATGTGATCACAGCATTTGCAACAGGTGTCTTCAATTTTGAGTTATTGTGTGTAATGAATGATGCCAGGTGTGTTCATTGTGTTCAAATGTTGCTGACTGTGGCAAGCATTTTATTTTACATGAGCTTTCATTTGAGAATATGAACAGTTCTTTTGCAACTTGTGTTTTAGCAAAGAAAAATGTATTAAGATTTATGAGAACAGAGGATTGTGTTTTATGAAGCGTGTCTTCATGTGAAATGTGTTTAAATATTTGAAAATGATGGATAGATTTTGTAAATATGTTTAGACAACTGGTCATTTGGTTTAGGGGATTAGCTTATGTGTCTTAACATTTGAGAAAAATTGAAAAACATTTTATTTGGCTGAAGGCATACAAGAATCAGTTCTCTTTTTTTTGTTCTCTTTTGTTTTTTCAAAGAGGATATTGTGGACCATGTTTTACCTATATGTTTATTTTTACGGACTAAAATGACCAAGAACAAGGGTTTGGATCTCCAAAATTGTGCTCCGTAATGCTCATTTGTTTGTATTTTGACCATCCTGAGACGGCTTTGGTGTAGAGGTACAGGAGTTGACATCTGTTCCGAAGGTTGCAGGTTTGGTTCCGGCCTTGCTCACTCCACTTGCTGAAGTGTCCTTGGGCAAGACACTGAACCCCATATTGGTCTTAGTGGTTACAAGTTTGTGCCAAGCATGGTAGTGGAGCTTGCATAGATGAGTGGTACTGTGCCTACCTATCGGCCTTAATAAAGGTGGAAAAACTTTATATAAGTATTTGTTCTTACCTATCTTAAAAGTGGATAAAACTAACAGTTAGAAAAAAATGAGAAGACAGCATTTTGACATGGTCTCAGAATAAAAAACCTATATCACATTTTTTCTTGCACTGTCATCTTGCTTCCATTTAATCAGGAGTGAACTGTTGGTTAGTATTTGTCAAGAAGCGGTCACAGAGCGGTCTCCGGGCCGTCCTCTGGACCCGGCTCGCCTGACAGAGCGGCCTCCCGGTCGTCCTCCGGAGCCGTCTCACCGGACTGCTGTTGGCCCTTGGATTGACCTTTCGGGCCCCCTCCTCCTGGACTCTAGGAGGAACCTCGGTGCGGTTCCTTGAGGGGGGGGTTATGTTACGGTTTCTGTTTCTTTGCCCTTGTGGTTTGTTTCCTTTTTGTTCTGTGATGTTTTCAGTTCACTTCCTGTTTTATTTTGTAGGGTTTCCTGTTTCGTTTTTGTTGTGAGTTTTACTTTGGTTCCCCATCCTTCCTGATTGTGTTCACCTGTGTCTCGTTTGTCTGTATGTATTTAAGTCTTGTCATTCCCTTCCTCCTGTGCTGGTCCAGTTTGTAATTGTGCTGTTCCCTGGTTTTGAGCGTTCTGTCTTTCGAGTATTTTAGCCTGCTTAAGCAGTGGTTTTGGTTTTGTAGTTTTTGTTATTAAACCCCTCATTCCCTGCATCCTCCTGCCTCCTCTCCTCTCTGCGCCTGGGTACTTTCTGCGGACCCTTACACCTGACCCATTTTAAGCTTTAATAAAAGTCATTTTACAGTTCTAGTTAGGGTTACAATTAGGGTTAGGGTAAGATGTTTAATTATGAGGATGTCTAGCAGCATCTTGTCTACAGTCATGTCCCTTTCGCTCCTCACTAGTGGCGTCCTACCGGTACTTACAATAGTGATCGAAAGTTAGGGCACCCCAAGTAAAACATTATATTATTGTGAATAAAGAAGCCAAGAAAAGATGGATCTTCCAAAAGCGAAAAAATTACAGATAAGACATTCTTGTAATATGTAAGAAAAAATAGGCAAAATAATGGAATGTGCAAAAGTTTGGGCACCCTGCAGAATTTAGAGCATGCAGCACCTCCTTTGGAGAAGCTGAGACCTGACAGTGTCATTGATAGTTCCCAATCATCATTTACAAACACCAGGTGATTTCATTCTCAAAGATTTTAAATAATCTGAGTCATCTGATATTGCCCCAACAATCAGCATCATGGGTTCTTCCACATCAGTTGTCTGGAACAATGAAAATGAAAATAGTTGATGCTCACAAAGCAGGAGAGGCCTATAAAGAGAGAGCATTCAGATTCCATTATCCCCTATTCAGAATGTAATTAAGAAATGGCAGTCAACAGGAACTTTTGGCCAAAATGTAGACCAAGGTATCACAACAAAACTCTAAGCATAATCTAAGAAACTGGAAAATTATGCACTTAAGTCAGTCTGAGGGTAATCAACTCCAACAGAAGCATCAGAGTAATTGCAAATATAAACCAGGTGTGCAGTGACAGAGGGGAAACAGAACATGACTGAAGCACAAAACATGACTATTGAAAACCGTACCAGTTGTGTCAGTGTAGCCCAACTGTTCACAGCAGATGGTTGCTGTTATACTGAGTCTAGTGTTGCTTGAAGTGTCTTTTCTGAACAGAATTGAATTTATACTAACCATAATTTATGTGACTTTGTTTGATGTTACTTTCATTTTTGTGTTGAGCCCTAAAGCCATGTACACACAGGGCTTGTGTGGCACGTTCAAGAACACAGGTTCGTTAACTCACTTTTAGCATATGGTGTACCGATACTAGCTCATGTACTCACAGTTGGAAGAGCCTAGGTGTGAAATGTTGAAGCAATTAGTTCTCCCAAATCGGGCTCCTGGCTTTTTCTTTCACAGCTCCTTTACTATTTATGAAAAACTTGATGACGTCATATAATTCCAGCTGGGTACAAACCACAATTATGAATTTCTTTTCATGATCAATTTTAAAATGTTTGGTTCTCGACGCAGCCCATACGTCACTGCCAAAGCCGAGCGAGTCCCTGATTGGTCGAAGTTCAACTGGCTTAACTATCAGCACATTTAATGGCTGTGCATTTTGTATAGTGCACAAATGACTTAGGCTACGTTCAAATTGCAGGCTTTATGCTCAATTCGGATTTTTTTTTTAATTCGAATTTTTTGGGAAGGCCGTTTACAGTTCCAATAAAATGCGAACTTTTGTGATCTCTTGTGTGAACGTGACATGATCCAGAAGTGACCTGCATGTGCAGAAGAGTACTCAACGGTGAACAACGTCACTCGTTTGTGGAAGTAGCTAACGTTAACAATGGATGTCAACAACAGTGTTGTCAACAGCGGAGCTCTTTTTGCAATACTAAATTTATTTTCACAAAGGAGCCAGCACAATTACAATCTTTTCATTTTAAGAAGGCATTGGAGCCAGGATCGTCTGTACCCACTGTTGTGGAATGGGGATGTGTATGTGTTGGGGCCACACGTGTGTGTGTAATACAGAGGAGAGAGTGTGTGCAGCGCAGGAGCGAGTGAGAGGGGAAGTGTGTTGGGTGTGTGCATTCATGTTGTGTGTTACGGAGGAAGGAGAACGATAATAAAAGAAGGCTTCCCCAACTGATGTTGACTCTTTACTAACCAGCTCTGGAAAATCTGAGGGTCCGAACGGGGAAGTGAACCCCAAAGGAGGATCCGCCTTCGGCCCTGGAGAAGGTCTCCCCCGCGCTTCTGACCACAATCGGAAATGAAAAAAGTAATCGCGGGAAAGGTTCAACACCATGCTCGTCCATTTTACTGGAATTTTTTTTCAAAAACCGCTTGTTAAGAGCCTTCGAGTTTGGCCTGAATAGAGCTGTCACCCCAAATATGAATCAAATTGGTGACCTCGCTTCCCTTCCACTGACTGGTCTCAGCACCATTGTCCGCCATGGTTGATTTTTATGAGTTCGTCCCACCTACTTCAACGCAGAATGATAACGTTTGTAGCGTATTGATGACATACGGGTCGGACACATGTGGCCTGGCCGTTCAGACGGAGGTTGCATTTCAAAAGATCGGATACATATCGGATTCAGGACCACATACCCAAGTGGCCTGGGTCACATTTGAAAAGATCGGATCTGTGTCGTTCAGACTGTAATGAAAGATCAGATACAGGTTGCATAAGGGCAAATAAATTGGAATTGGGTTGGTTCAGCCATCAGTGTGAATGGAGCCTAAAAAACATGCGGAATGGCGCACAAACGCAAGAGTTTTAAACATGGAAGCATAAAACACACATACACACGTTTACTTACGTAGACTTTTCATTGGAAGTGGTCGATCAGACATGTATTTTCTTGTTTCTGTGAAGGTAGCATAAGAGTTATTAGGCTATGAAATGGGGATAAGAAATCGAGTCATTAAAGGCATAGCAATTCAGACGCAAAAGTATTTTGAGATAAGGGATGACTTTTGAATAACAGCAAGACTTATCCTGTAACAGATCTAAGGGAATTTGTTAATCTTGAGTGTCCGGAAACTCAGGCTCACTAAGAAAAGACAAAGGTTAACACCGACTGATTGTGATCTTTTGACCTCAAGGTTTATTAAATTTGGATGTTTTCCGCCTTTTTTTTGCCTTGATTCGCTCATCTAGAATTTCCAGAATTCTTCATTCAGCACACCATCTTACCACAAGCTGCTGAATGATCAAAGTAATCTCAGGGAGTTGATTTGTAGGAGTTTTGTGGGTTCCCTTTCTTGATCATCTGCTGGATTATCTCAGTGTTGAGAAAGCATGAAACAGAAGGTGATTTATAACCAAGCAAAAGGGACATAAAGCACATAGATGTCTTGGTGTGTGCTGAATTTCATGGGGTGGTGGAGTGCATTAGCATTGAGGACAAAGCTGCATAAACACTGCGTTATCTTTGATGTATGTATGGAGAAGCAATGATACGGTTTTCCAATTTTCATTCCGTAGGATGAGACAATTTTTTGTGGAGCTTGATTCTTGGGAGGGATGGGGAAGGTTCCTGAGCTTTGATACAGAGGTGAAGTCTTTTTGCTTTTCCTGCGCCATCTCTCTGTTTGTGCTAGAACACCAAACCGGTCAAACAAAACAATGTTTAGGAAAAACCATCACATATAGGGTCTTTTTTTTTCTCCTCCTCTCCCATCTATCTATCAGCCTTCCTGTCCATCTCTCTGATGTGGTGATCCAGTTCAGTGTCCTGAATTAAAGGGAGGCAAGTGGCGTGTTGAGAACCCAAGGGTTCCTCTGACACATCGTGTAAGTAACCAAACCCTTTGATGGATGACTCTTATTTTCTTGTCAGCCTCAGATCACTTTTATGTTTATCTTGATATTTTCTTGATGGTATTTCATTTATCCAGTAGGACCGGACAAGACAGGAAGGAAGGGGATGGAAAAAGAGAGTCAATCAAAGAGATGGAGAGAGGGGGGATCGTTGGGTCGAAAGAGAAACAAGCCGCAGGTGGACAATGAAAAACTGACAAAGAGAATAACTGGCAGGGCTTAAATTGAGTGTAAATTGGTACAAGTTACGCAACAATCAGGGCACCCTGCTATTTATTTATTTTGCACAGGATGTAAAGGTTATAGTCTTCTAAAAGCGCAGCAGCTTTGCCTCAGCATCTCTTAAAACTCCCTTCCCTGCCCATAACCCCATCGTTTTCTCCTAACCTCGTGGAATCTCTTCATGCGGCAGACATGAACCGCCGATCACAATCTTCTTCTCCTGTCCTTACAGGTTCACACTTGGCCATTAAGCACAGCTGAAGGAGCTCTGGCACTCTCGCTGTCATTCTGTGCTTTTCATTTGTGGTTGTTAGTTACTTGATGAGCAGCTCTCCATCTCATGCCCCAAGGGAAATTTACCTATCTCACAAGGATTTTCCAGTCCCTCTACCAGTTGACCTTAAGTGTTTCTTGGGTATTTTTATGGGGATTCTTGTAAGGCTGAGAGTGATATTAGTTTTTTTTTAACCCACATTATATATCTAAACCGTTAAGCTTTTTTGAAACTGAATTTTTAAACATTGATATTGGATTTGTTAATGTTTCTTAAATGTTATAAACAAAACAAGTTAGATATCCATCCATTATTTTATAAATTTCTAAAACAACTTTTACATTCTTGGAGGTGTAATATTACATTGTCTTTGACATGCTGCCAGGTTCCTGTGACAAAAAAAAAATCTGTATATGTTCTGATAATATAGTCTTTTTTTTATTTTTTAGCCCTATTTAGTTGAGAAATACTAATACACATATATCAATGTAGTATGTTAAAAAAGTAGTATGTTAAAAAAGTCGAAGAAATATCCTTTCTCCAAAAGGCTTTCTTAATTCTTCAGTATAGAGAAATATTTATATTTCAATGGAATTAATTTAGGTTAATAAGATTAAATACTGGGCAGTGCACAGTGGTGCAGTGGTTAGCGCTCTGCCCCACAGCAGAGTCCTGGCTGGGGTAACCATAAAAGAACACCGATGGAGGAACTGTCTGTGTGGAGTTGGCATGTTCTCCCCGTGCATGCCTTAGTTTGTCCCCTGCCTTCGCCGATGATTGGCCGGGTCAGGCTCCGGCAGCCCCGTGACCCAGAAAGGGATAAAACTGGTTTAGAAGGTAATAAATGAAGAAATAAAAAGTATATCATTGCAATAAATTGTTCATTAGTTGGCTATTATTTTCACCCTTCCAAATCTGACCTCTTGTCATTTAAGAAATAACTAAATTATTTTGTTGCAACAGAGTGCAGGTGAGATGGCTTTGAGTCTGTACTGATTACACATTCTTGGGGATGTGGTGGCTGAGACTCACCTGACATTAATTGCACCTGCTGGACAATGGAGGGGGAGATGACAGCAGAGAAGATAATGATAGTTAATATTTAGAAACTTGGAGATATAAACCTTCTAATTTAGCAGAGAAGACTTGTCACTGCCTTTTAAACTGAACGTGTCACAAGAAAATCCCATCAGGTCCAATGAAATGGAGGAGTTTTCCAACTAGCAACTGAGAAAAAGCCTGAGGTAAGTCATCCATCAACTCAAACACACAGACACTTTCTTATGCGGGGAAAACATAGTTTAAGTTTAAAGATTAAAAGTGAATAGTTTTGTTTTTGCAGTTTTGCAGTGTATTTAAACTTATAATATACATTGAATCTTTATTTGCCCCAAACAAAACCATTTCACTCTCAGTGAAAATGTTTTTCTGGTTTAAAAGATTGTTTTTTCTTCTGTTAAAACAGAGGGAAAAAAAGTGTTAGATGGCAACAAATGTCTTTGCCATTCATTAGTTAAACCAGTGGAAAATATGAAATTTTAATGAAAAATGCTTTAAAGGATAATGTAAATATTTTCTTTCAAAAACCACCTTGTAACCCTTGTGCTATCCTAGGTACTTTTAAGTTGGGAGTTGGGTCATCTAGACCCACTAGACAGTGCTCTGAACTTTTTTCTTCAATGATTTATGATCTTCACTGATGTCCATGGATTACATGAAATCTTTCCACCTTTATCCACCTTTGTCATGGTAGGGAGAACAGGTCAATGTAAGGGGGGGGGGGTCATCTAAGATAGCACAAGGGTTAAAAATACAAAGGGAAACTTTACAACAAGTTAAAAAAGTAATCAAACTGTTAAAAACAGAGGAAATAAAAATTTGTCATATTGACTAAGAATTATAATTCCAAAAGGTTAAATATATAAATTTTGAGATGTGATTTAGAGACAGGAAGTGACTCAATCCTATGGACTTTGAGGAGCAGAGCACAGATGTTTTCGGCTCTCCATGGTGCAGAGTCAGACAGAAGGCACAGGGAGGTGGATGGAAGAAGAGAATCTGATAGTCTGATAGTAAAATCCAACTAATTGTCTTTGCCAGTGATTTTCATTCCTTGTCGAGTTCCTTTCAAACAGCCTTATAGAAAACTTTTTTAAAAATCTTTTGTGTTGGACCGGACGGAAAAGGAAAGGAGGGGAGAAGAGAGAGGGGTGTTAGAGAGGGTGATCAAAGGAGGGAGGGGGGGGGTTATAACCATGAAGCGGCATAGAGCTACAAGCTGCTTGGTGTTTATCATTACGGTAAGGTTCAGATGTAATGCAAATCTCAAAGAAGCTGGGCCTGTCCACACACACACTCAAATGTTATAAACACACCTGTTAGCTGCAAAAAATGTCCACATGTCAACATGTACACAATACAGATAATGTTCACACACGCACACTTATGCCTTCAAACCACCTAGTGGGAAATATTTCATTCAATCACGCAAACTATTAGTGCAAAGGTGAGCTAACACCTATGCTCAAGTGAGTGTTCATGCTCTTCTAAAATGGATGGTGGAATGAGAAAAGAAGGAGGGGAGTGACCAGCCACCCCCCCTCCCCCCACAGAGGGGTGCCCACAGCCCCAGACGAGCACCTCATCACCACCCAGGAGTTCTGGGCATCCCCAAGGGAGACCCGCTCCGCGCTCCAGGCAGCCACCCGTTTTTTTGTTTTTTTTTAATTGCTTGAAGACAGAACGAGATCTGCCCAATAAAAACACTTAATCAACAACATTTCATTATGACAAAGCAATTTCTATTTTAAAAAATCAAAAATGATTACAAAGCTTTTTTTACCTGCCTTTTTTCATAAAGCAGTCCTGGAAGCCTTTAAGTTGTCACTTTCAATGAGTAATGTTACTGTCAATTGAAACTAAAAGTCAAATGATGGCATTATTAAATGTTAGAAGACCAAATCAGCAAATTGCATGCTGTACAGGGATTATTGGGTTTCCACTGAGCTCAGCTTCTGCTGCAGAAGAAGTCATCACGTCCATATTGCATCCATTCTGCAGAGTTTGCTTTTTTAGGTTGTCCATGTCCTGAGAGATGTTTTCTCTTTAGTTGGTATAAATTGTGCTGTAATGGGAGTCAGGAGAATACAGGGTATTACATGAAATATTGAACTGTCGATCTTTTAGCATTACTGCAGACAATAATAACCCTTCATGGATGCACACACACACACACACACACACACACCTCTGTCAGCACCTTTAAGGTCTTCAAATTAAGTCAGTCTATGATCTGCAGCAAATAAGTTTTACAAACTTGGCAATATCCTCATGTAATATTGAGCCGCCAGTTCATTTAATTTTTTGAAGTTGTCAAAGAATTTTTCCCCCAGTATACTTGTGTAGCACTTATTAACAGCTTTTAGTATAAAGTCCCTTTTCTTACAATAGAGGGTGGCCTCAACCAATTACGTTGGACTAATAGCTCTTAAAAGCAATGATGATGTTCTAAGGACTACAGTCACACATTCCAAAATGCAAAGGCGCAGCAGCCAAAAGGCAAGTTTTACAGCAAATTTGGAATTGGGGGATGATATTTTTACATGCCGCGTGGTGATGTCTGAGGTTTTAAGAAATTTAAGAAAAAGTAAACATTTTACAGTGACTGAACGATTTTTTGACATCGGTCAGTGGCTGCCTGGGCACATTTGGAGGCCGTGCCGTAGCAGTCCCGTGACAGGCCAGTGGCAGGAAGGCAGCAGTGCGATATTTGACAGATGGGAGGGTGTCCAAGATCTTCAAATTTGTCTGGTGATAGGCTGATTTTGGAATACCACCCCCCTGCCCCCATGCTGCTTTCCCGCTGCCACTGTACAATTTCTGATAATCGGACGGTAGTAGCAAAGGCACTCCATGAGGGCTGTTGACATGGGTCATGGCCCGGCGATGACCAGAGGCCAATCTGGCGATCCCGGCGGGTCCAAATGGGGAGACGGTATTGATGCGTTGATGCTTTTCATCCGTTGCTGCGGTTGGATTGCTTGGATCTTTGTTGTCTTTGCCATTGCTGGGTTCTTAGTAGGCATGTTGTCTAAAAATTTATTAACTGACAAGATTCTATTATGCGCTCAAAATCGGAGTTGAGAATCAACAGTGGTGCAGCCCCCTTTTTAGAGACCGCCGGGCTACTGGGGGCTGGCGGCCCATGACATGGATGGCCACCATCTGGAGACATTTACACATCATCCAATCAGAACTGCTGCCATCAGGCGATCCAGCTTCCACTGCCCTGTGGCCGCCCAGCTGTCTCCCGATTTTGTAAAGGTGTCATCCCCCTAACTGACTAACACCTGCCGATTGCCGACGTTTACATTCATGACCACACCAACAATTAAAAAAAAAATGGGCGGGATGAAATCTAGAAGATTCTGCCAATCCCTCCCCTTCGCGGTGTGGCGGTTGTATTAGTGACCGTATAGCACTACGCAACCTAAAACACACATGACTCAAGAATTTTGGGTTTGTTTTGGTCTTTTTTTCTTTTTCTTGTTTTTTCTTTTAGCAATAGTCAAACCCGCATAACGTAGATTCTCTACTTTCCCACTGTGATAATTATCATTTCTAAGCTATGTGCAATCAAAGTGTTGGTGCCAAGCAGCATCCAATGGAAAGTTTTTACTTTATGTAAAAATCAAAGCTGCCTTATTAGATTTAAAAAATGCAAGTATGTGTTGCTGAACAAATGTGTGGTGAACATAAAACTATTAATAATTACTTATCAGATTAAAATAGCTTATTTGGTCATGCAAGAGCTTGCTCATCTCCGATGCTTTTAAAACTAATGCATGTGAAACATAAATATGTATGTTACCACAGCTCATGTAGGTCTGTTTAAAAAAAAAAAATCCAGGTGCAGACTACTTTGCATATTTCGAATTATGAGAGGAAATGGCTGAGTCAAGATATTCCACAGGTGATTAGTTTTATTTCATTTTTTTACAAATTTGTTTATAGTTTTGATTTAGAGACAAGTAAAAACTGATTCATGGAGCCCTGCAAGAGAAGCAGATTCTCTGTGGCATGAAGAATGAAGAAACAGAAACGGCAGGGCTTGTTTATGTTTTATTAATTTAGGTTTATATTAAATGCCTTCAAAAGCCCAAAAGAAAAGCTATTGTATGTGAGCAGTTTTTGCTGAGTTATTGGCGCTCATGCCCCACAGCAAGAAGGCCCTGGTTCAAATCCCAGTTGGGACCTTCCGGTACATGTTTTCCCTGTGCATTCTTTCAGCACTCCGGCTTCCTCTCAAAGTCCAAAAACAAGTTTAATGGTTATTCTAAGTTTCCCTTGGTGTGCATGTATGAGTGTGTGGTGACAGACTGACGGCCTGTCGAGGGTGTACGCCGCCTTTACCAAAGAGTAGCCAGGACAAGGAAAAGGGATGTAGCGGGTTAAGAAAATGGAGCGATGCATTTCTCACTGCCACAAGATGAACGAAAGGGTCGCAGAAGGCAGACAAGAGTTTGATTCTGTATTAATTCTGTAGTAAACCTTGCAAATACAGAAAAAGTTAGGATGAACCTTAATCTGAATTCATCAGATACGACTAATGAAGGAACAACAATGCATGTGAAAATTTTAGATGCATCTTTCTTTGTTTATGGCCATCACGTTTGTGGCAAAAAAGCCATGAGATTTACGTCTTAACCCAGTGAAAACAAACAGCTGTGCCATCTAAAACAATGCTGTCAGCCTGGCCCAGCCACGGCCAGCCCTCATCTTTACTGCTGCTGCCATATAAATTCTAGAAAACTGCCTCCTCCTGACACCTATGTGCTGATCAGCTGCAGGATCTATGAGGTTCACACATGTATGGAGGCTCTCAATAACTGCCCCCCCCCACCCACAATCTCACCTTCACCACCAAGCATAGGAGGTTTCGAGGACAACAGGGGCTCCTGATTATGGCTGTCTTTTCCGTTTCTTCTTTGATTCTTTCACTCTGACTGCGGCTGTGTGTTTCAAGATTAACAGTTTAAACTTTAAGAACTGTTCTGTTTCTAAACATGTTTTTATGTCAAATAAAGACTACATATTTAATGTGTTTTTTATTTTGGAAGCTTTAAAAATAAAATTCAACTCATAGGGACACCTGTATGTTTATTCCTGATCTGGCTCAGCAGCAACATAACAGTCTAAATTAGGGGTCCCTAAATCCAGGCCCCTGTTATTCTTTCAGAAACCCTGCCTTATTTGCTGCTGATTACCTGGATCAGGTGTGTTTAGCCAATAAGGAGCTTAAATGGCAGGTTGGTTTGAAAAAATGTAGGACACCGGCCCTCGAGGCCTGGATTTGGGGGCCCCTAGAAATGTTTCTCAGATACTTCACCTTAAGGCCTTAAATATCATCTTCAATTTTCCATCCATTTTCTTAACCCACTATATCTCTTTTGAGGTCAGAGCCAAGAAGTTGCCAGAGCCTGTCCTGACTACTGTTGGGTGAAGACGGGGGACACCCTGGACAGGTTGCCAGGCTGTCGCAGGGCAAACAATCACTCCCACACACACTCACACATGTACACCTAGGGACCCTTAGAATAACCAGTTAACCTAATGAACCATGCTTTTGGACTGTGGGAGGAAATTGGAGTGCTTGGAGAAAACTCATGCATGAACAAGTAGAACATGCAAACTCCTCACAGAAAGGTCCCAGCTGGGATTTGAAACAGGGCCTTCTTTCTGTCAGGCGAGAACATTAACCCCTGTTTCGCTGTCCAGTCCCATCTTCAATTGTTAATTTCCTACATCATTTTATACCCATTTTTTAAATCTATAAAGTGTAAACTACTGAAGTCCAATTTTTCAACAAAAGCACAAATCCAGAGTTAGATTGTGTAAGAATGCTTAGTATCTTGACAAAACAGATAAATTATTTTCTTAAATTATTTTCTTTTATTAATGTAATTTTTTTTTTAGCTATATTTGTTGTGGTTTTACAAGCTCAGTCTTGCTGGGATGAGACAGGCCTCACAAATACACATATTATTTCATGAATGCCTCATGGACTCTTTAAAATTTTGACTAAAATCTAGATTTGGTAATCAACATTCCTATGACACTGACACTCCCAGAATGGCACAAAGTAGTGCCCCATTTAACAAATATAAAAATTCCACTTCACAAGCGCCACACCATCCTTGTTTCTCCTATTCAAAACCCAAGACTTTTTTTTTTTTTTTTATAACTTTATTTATTGAACATTTTCTGTATTAAACAGACATACAGAGTGTAAAATGAAATGTAAAAAAGGCAATGTGTAAAAAATAAACACTCACATGTCAACCCGTCCCACCCACCCCCGTCAACAACCCCCAGAGGCCAAGTCAGACACAAAAAAATAAATAAATAAATGGATTAAAAAAAAAAAAAAAAAAAAATTAAAAAATAAATAAATGAATAAATAAATAAAAAACACAAGCCACTTGGGCTTTTTTTTTTTTTAAATAAGAAATACGTCCAGAAAAAAAAAAAAAAAAAGGTAATTAAATACGTAGTAATAAGTGAGAAAACCAGGGTAACAGCAGTGGCTTTTTGTTGCACTGGTGCTCAGTCAGCCTCCAGATTGTGAGGAAATGTCAAGGAGTCCACATATTGTAGGAAAGGGCTCCAGGTCTCATGAAACACCCTGAGTGAGCCTTGAAGTGAGTACCTAAGCCTCTCAAGTTTGAGATTGTAAAGCACCTCGCGGACCCAGCGGACATGCGAAGGGGGACGGGGGAGCTTCCAGTTCAGCAGGACCAGCCTGCGTGCTAATAGGGTGGTAAATGCAACGGCCCGCTTTAGTGCACTCGGCGTGTCTGAAGTTGGGGGGAGACCAAATATTGCCGACATGGGATTTGGTGTGACGGTGTATCTATAAGCCCTCGTTAGTGTATCAAATACATCTGTCCAAAGAGCTGCGATCACTGGGCATGACCAAAACATATGGGCATGATTGGCAGGAGAGAGATGGCATCTGATGCAGGCATCACTAATAGAAGGATAGATTTTGGCCAGTCTGGCATTTGTGTAATGGACCCTGTAAACAATCTTACATTGAATCAATCTATGGCGGGCGCAAATAGAGGACAAATGGACAAGAGACAATGCCGACCGCCATTGTTGTTCCGTAATGTTAAGGTTTAGACTGTCTTCCCACGCAGTTTTGACAGTATCGGACGGCTTTGAGGATGCTGTCCAAATTGACTTGTAAACGCTTGAAATGCATCCATTAACAAAAGGGTCTTTGGAGAGAACAACATCCAGAAGAGTTTCTGGTGGGCGATTTGGAAAATGAGGAAACAGTTTTTTAACGTAGTCCCTGATCTGGAAGAAACGGAACAGATGTTGATTCGGGAGGGCATATTTCTTTGACAATTGTTCAAATGAGGAAAATACATTGTTAGTGTATAAGTCAGAGATTGATTTAATCCCATTCCTGTGCCATAGTTTAAATGACAGATCTGTTTTGGACGGATCGAATCTGCAGTTTTTGTAGACTGATGTGAGGATTGTAGAATTTATAAGGCCGAAATGTTTCCTGAATTGACTCCAGATTTTCAAAGAAGTGGACACCACTGGGCAGGTATGGACACTGGGAAGGGGAAGCTGTGCACACAGTATTGAGCGCAGACAGAATTCAAAACCCAAGACTTTTTAACAGCATACTACCTAATTTGTTTGGTCAATATCCTTTATTATATAAATTTTTTAAAAAGTGATCCTGTTCAGTACTGGTCAGTTCCTTAAGGGACCAGTAAAGAAGAGACAAAAAGTGAGCGGAAGGATGTAAAACAGATTACATTATACAATTGGTAAAATTTGTGTTTGACACACAGGATAACACTGCAATGTTTTAACCATTCATAATTTAGTTTATTTTTAAATTAACAATTTAAAAAACAGTGTAGTATTTAGTCATTGGGTTCCAAATCTTCCACAAAGTTGCCCTACCTTTCCCATACTACATCATACAGACCAAGCAGTGAAGAGATTGTGATTGGTTCAACAGAATCTTCATCTGTTCCTTAACAGTAAAATGCTTGCTTTGTGTTTCTGTGTTACTTACATTTTGAAAATATAATTTGCTCTGAAAACGATGCACCCAAAATATTTTGCTCTTCTTACCTGTTGACTGTATACGAGAACTGGACAGAGTCAGGTCCGGACTATTTTGTCGGTCAGACGAAACTTTCAACTGCAATTTCCATTTGAACGAAAATATGCTTTCCTGGTGAATTTTTCCCCCCTGAATTTGCCTAACAAGTGCACCTCTTCAGACCCCTCATTCCGGAATCACTGGTGTACTTCACCATGATAAGACATGCTTCACAAGCTGCATATGACATGCTATCACTGCGACACTCAACTCTTATGACTTTCTTACAACTCCCTGGCTGACGGTTTCTTTGCTGTAGCTGGAACTGATGTAGCATGCTAATGCATACGCTGAAACTCAATTTTTGAATGTCTGATACCATCTCTCCCTGACCTATGCAAGTGCAGTACAGTCAATTAGTTAAGTACCTTTTGGTGTAGTTATTGATATAGTAGTCAATACAAAGCTTTAACTTTTTTAATGTCTGAAACATTTAAGCAGGATCCGCCCATTTGCTAAGTTCTTTAAGTAATTGGAAAATCTATTCTTTTTAATAAATGCAACTGATTGAGCAGGGACATATTGAAGTGATTCGTTAAGCATATCCTGTGGGGTACCACATTTTAAAATATCTACGAAATGTTCGTTTACACCATATTGCATAAATCACTGGCTCTCATGACTTTGCTGTAATGCATTTTATAATAATATATCTATGGCTAATTATCCTTTTAGCAGATTAATACACCCATTCATTTTACTTTTCGCCAGTTGACATTTTATGTACTATAGCAAGCCGGGTGTTATTTCTAAATTTGCTAATATATCTGTTAATATTTGAATATAAAATGGAACATGTAGTTAGGCTGTGATATAAAGTGCATTCCCATGTATGTATATTTTTTTTATTATTTCTTTGCTGAATTCAATATTTTAGCAACTGTATAGTAAATGAGTGGAATAGGTTTCAATCATCATAAAAGTAAAAATTTCATGAACAGAGTACATTTAAAACCTCAATTTACATTTGACTGGAGAAAAAAAAGACTATCTTAAAGCAATTACCATTCACTATATTCCTTTGGTGACTTTCTGCTTAAGGGGACACCACCACTATTAATCTTATGTCTAACCTGTCAGACACACAGCGAGGTGTTTTTGAAGCAGGTTGTATGACTAACACACTCACCCAGTCTCCAAGGACACGCAATGTTCCTGCAGTTATGCCTTGTCCCTTTTGCGTCACAACAAAAGATTTTATAATGGTGTAGAATGACTTTTAAATTTGATCAATTACACCTGTCAAGACTGGTGACTTGATGTGCTGTGAGCTCTTTAAAATTTACAAAGGACCAGCATGGGACAAATTGAGATGCAACTAAGATTAAATGGTTAATCTGATCTGAAATACAGTAATATGGAAAACAGTCGGTTCTTGATCTGGGGGGTGGCCGTGGAAAGGCAGGTTGGTTAATACAATACTGCACATCCACAGACCATTAAAAGATAAAATGCAGTTGGAAAACATCTTATTTGTTACGTAGAAGCTACAGTTGGAGGGCCACAGGCTTCTTGCTCTGCTCCATTCTGATGCACCCACATGTATTTTAACTAGATCCATGTATGTCTTTGTTTTTGATTTTGCCAAAGAAATGCATAATAATTGATTTAAAAAAAAGGGAATAGTTTTACAAAAGATGATCAGTGTGGGACTTTAAAGATGCTCAAACTTCAGGTCTCAAAGGCTGGTGTCTTTCCTGTTTCAGATGTTCTGCCTCATCTAGAACCTGAAACAGGGGAGCTTCACCAATGAAAGGCTAAAAACTCAAACAACGCCACAAGGATTGCATTTTTACAGAAGATAAATAAATGAATTGCCAAAAGACTACAGATTGGTATGTCAGTCTATGTATGTGTATATATATGTGTATATATATATGTATATATATATATATATATATATATCCTTTTCCTCATCTGAAAGCTCCAATTCTGAATCTCCCTCTGCTATCTGGTATAGAATTCTCTCTGCTTCACTTCTTTCTCCTAAAATGATGTGCAGCTAAAAGGTTCCTGTTGTCCACTACAGTTGACACTCATTAAATGCCTGCTGTTTCAAAACAAAAAACATGAAATGGTTTCCAGATATAAAATATTGTTCCCAACATGTTTATGACCAAGAATATATATTATTATCATGGTAAAAAAAAGCAATAGACACAGAATATTTGACTTACCCTCCATCTTTCCATAAAAGGAGGTTGCTGGTATGGCAGCCATCTTTTTAGAGGGAACAAAAAATGAAGTTCCCAGCATGCAAACTCATCACATGACACATCATTGGAAAGCCCAGGATGTACTATTTCCAAATAATACCCTTCCAAGGATATCTGCAAATACTTAAGAAATATAAAGCTAAACAAAATGTCCATCATAAAGGACGTAAAACAATGGGCCAGGTCTCACGAGGATATTGGCCTACAGATGTAGGGAAAAAAGAGACACAAAGACATTTGCGACACAGATTCGCACAGGTGGTGGACACTGACTGACACATGACAAGGTTGGGCACCTTTATGTGGCACACGTTGGGGGAAACTACTTGTTTAATAACAAAATGAAGGAAATCTGAAGGGACAGTGTATCTCAACACAGGAGGGCTGGTTGGTTTGCAGCCTCAAGGCAAAATACTATTCAGCAGTACAAACTCCTCTGGGATTCTGCTGAATGACTACTTCAATGTGACGGAGTACACAGATAATCTGTGGATCTTGGGTTGAACATGGGGGTCACCGGAGCAGCAATTTCTTTTTTCCCCCTTGAGCTTACCAAGTGATGAATGGACAAGTAGAACAAAAAGTAGAAGTAGGAGCGTCATCTATCCCCTGTACTTTCAGCTCTTTGTGCTCTCAGTCTCTGTACAAGGCTCTTGTCATGAACACACACTTGTTTTGAAACAAAAATGCAACAGATGGCCTTTGCCTTGAAAAAAATCATGCACATAATTGAACAGGCAAACAGACAAATGAGGATCTCCCTCTGCAATTGTAATTACAGCCTTCTGCTCTATTTTTCCAAGCCTCTCAAGACAGCAAATGCGTGGGTCTAAGTGAAACTCAAGATGTTTTTTAATGATGGATCCATTATTAAAACAACACAATAGTTTTATTCCAAACACTTTGGACACTTCTTGCCAGATGATACCATCCGTTTTGCATATACCAAAAAGAAGTGGAACAAGACCAAGAGGTCACAAGAGGGGAACAGCAGGTTCACATCCTGGTGACAAATAATCTTTTACAAGTTCAATTCAATTCAATTCAATTCAATGTTACTTATATAGCCCAAATTCACAACAACAGTCGTCTTAGTGGGCTTCGTAAGTCTTGTAAGCTAAACAAGTTGAAAGAAAAATAAATTTGCGTAGAAAATGCACAGGAATATGAAACGGGTAGAATGCTATTTAGTCTCTTAGTCGATGTTTGTTCTTCAAATACATGCATGGAGCCGAACAAAATGTTTTTCGGTTTTACTACTGACGCTTACACCGCACATCATAAAGCGCCCACCTGAATGCTCATTTTGTATACAATTTTCACACTGAAGTGTTGCTGTCCGATGCTAGTGCATGTCCACCACCTACTGTTGAAGAACACTTGGAGCGAAATGTCAAAGTGGTGCAAATCTTGCCGCAGGCACTTTCACAGCTTTCTCCCTATAAATGAAAGGCTTGATTTCATATAATTATGGCCGGGCACAAACCACAATTATTGATTCTCCTCCATGATCAATTACTAAATGGTTGGCACTTGAGCGAATTAAAAGGGAAAGCCTTGCATACATCTCTACCGAATCCCTGATTGGTCAAAGTTTGGCCAGGATTAACTTTCAATAGTTGTTCAATAGCCACGCATTTTGTGTGTAGAGCTTGAAAATGGTCTTAAAACTGTGTGTAGCAATGCGTTAATGCAAGAGTTTTGAATGTAGAAGCTCAAAACGCGTGTAGTTTACATTGACTTTTCACCGAAAGTGGTCACTAAAACAGGAGTTGCTGAGGGCAGTGTGAATGTAGCTTGAGATAGTTCAGTGCCCACCAAGGTTAAGTAAATTTTTTTCATGTCCATCCATCTTTTTTTTTTGACCCCTTGTCCATGATCACAGCTGTCTGAGCATAGTCTCTTAAGCCTTAATCTTCTCATCTGCTTTCCCATCTGATGGGGAGTAACTGATTCCTTCCTCTGTGAATAGATATAAATTCTCCACTGAGTGCTCCGGAGGTAAAACATCCTTTTCCCAATGAGACCTGAAGAACCTCTATTTGAGGACACCTGGAAACTATTCTCCATGTATGACAGAAAACACCTCAGTGACAAAGTAATCCTCCTCGAAAATCTAATAGTGGATTCAACGTCTACTTTACGTAAGAGGGAAGCCATTCAAAAAAACTCAAAACCATTTAACGTTTTGAATTTTTTCAGTTGTTTTCCAGAAAAAAAGAAACAATGTCCCCTTTTGACTACGAGCAACCGTCATGTCCTCCTCCCCTATATCCATGAACCACCAGTCTTCCTCAAGGCCTCATTTTCAAGCAGATCCAAACTAAGCATTTTTTAAAATGATCTATTCACTTTCCCCAATCAAAAAATATCCAAACCATTGTCTCCACCTCTTAAGATTTTTGTTACCTCCAGCTCCACAATAGCTCCATCCTCTCCTCGGTGCTCTTTAACATTTTCCTCATTTATCAGCTCTCCAAATTTCTCCTTCCATCTTTTCTTCATACCTGGTGGAACCTGTCAACGTATTTCCATCGCTGTTCTTGATCCTTTTAACCGGCTACACATCCTTCCCGACTCTGTCTCTCTGCTTTGCCAACCTGTACGGATCCACCTCTTTCTCCTTTGTGTCCAACTTGTCATTTACGTTCTTACTTGCCCTTGGTTTGGTCTTTGCCATATGCCTTCACCTTGGCCTGCATCTCCCTGAAGCTACTCCTGTCTGCTCTCCTCTTTTCTGTCACCAACTCACTTTTTCCTCTTAATATTCCCTCCTAGGGAAAAAAAAAAAGTTTGAAGGCCTGCACATACATAAGTTTTCAACGTTTTACTTTAATATTAGGGTTACCTTCATGTAATATGTTTGAATTATTGATTTTTCTTTTCTCGCCAACCTTCCACTGCTGATTGATATCAACATTGACATCCCATTACATTTGCAAACACTTTGCGATTTACCTTTTGAAACCTATTTTCTTTCACTGTTCAAAATTTGCATTTTATAATGACCTAAATATATATTTTGTTGCTTTTTATCTATCTTCCATTTATTGTTCTGTTTTTATTTTTAATCTTTCCAGAGAGGATGATGGTAAATTTAATAAGTGTAATGAAAGCCACAAGATTTATTTTGCCAGGCAAAAGGCCATTATGACTTTGAACAATCATGCCTCGCAATGTTTAGTATCTACACAATATTGGAACTGTTCTGGTGTTCACTAAATATGTATTGGTCTAACTCTGTAAGGCAGCCAGCACGTTCTACCTTTTTGATGACTCAGCGGGGAACAGAGCAATCACACCAAACAGCCTGGATGAGCTTCTTCCAGTGTGGGTCCTTGGACAAAACCCTTCATGCTGCTCCCTAAAGATGTAGCCACAAGGGGACCCAAGTCTGGATCCCCCTGTGCCAGTCCCCAGCCTGGATAGAATACAGGGTTGTGTCAGGAAGGGCATCCGACGTAAAAGTCTCTCCCAAAACCACCTGTGCAAATCAGTAAAAGCTGATTTGCTGTGTCGATCCCTGAAGGGATCTGCCGGAAGGTGGACAAAAACATATGTTGATGGTTGTGAGTAGAACCTGAGAGGCTGTTTGAAAGAAGAAACTGGAAAGGAAAAGGGCCCTTCTACGTACTGCTGTTTCAGTTTTACAGCACCCAGATTCAAGAACTGCTGAAACAATATAATTTATTTTTGCATGAATGCTTAATTTATTTGTCCTAAGAGATTAAAGTCCTCAAATATCATCATAATGTCGCATTACTCTATATAATGTTGATTCATTGTATTGGGGATAAGTGTTTTCTCTGAGGGTTTATGATATTAAGGTGCATTTGTGCCATTCCCTCTTAAAACTTTATTTTATTTCATTTTTTCGCTGAAAACTTGTCATTTTATTTCCTAGGAATGCCAAAAGACAGACAAAACTTTGGCTCTAAGACACCAAACCCTTTTTCTTTAAAGACTTGGTCATTTAAACACAGCATCAAATGCAGCTCTGTTACTACTTTTCATAGCCATAATTCTTTCACTTTGACTCTTCAAAAGGGAGACTCACAATAAATACAGTTTATATTTTGTTTTCTCTCTGATATCATGAGCACTATCGTACCACACTCACTAAAGTCAAATCTGGATTTACTTAATGTAGAAAACTGCCTAACGTTAGTTTAGATCATGTTCACAAACCTAAACTTCTAAAGGATTAGTCCCCTGAAGCCTAGACACAATTTCTGCTTACTGTGGACAAAAGCACTGTTTAAATTTAGCTGCAGCTTGGTGGCTCAGTGAGCAATGGTGGAGCTAGAACAACAGTGGTGGTCAAAGCAGTGAGATTTCACAAACAGTGACTGTGTTGCTTTAGGCCCGCAATAATGTTGCAGGGTTGTTGCCATGAGTTAACTACTTCTAATCCCAAAGAAACCTGGCTCTCCACTGAAAACATGGACAAAAAGTGCAAAATAGTTGCCCAGGTGACCTCTGCAGCCACACTGAGATACTCTTTCCTGTCATATTCAAATTATTTTCACAAGCTTTTCGTGGTACTGACTTGGTCTTGTGTATGTACAAAAACGCACAGGAAGAAGCTGAACCAAAGCCAAGCCAATGGTACAGTAACTGCTTCCCATAGTCGTATAACAGCGGGCAGCCACTGAGACTACTGCTCTGCAAGATTTTCCCTGAAACACTTCCTTACAACATTATATTGTTCCTCTATTATCCTCAGCTTGTTGCTAATATGTAAAAAATTAATGGGTAATAATGGGTGGATGATGAATAATTTAACAGATGATTAAATATTCTGTTTGCGCTGCTTTCAGTGCAAGTAAATGGAAAATCTCTTATTGATTGCATCTTAGAAAAAAAGATTCAAATTTATTGTGATTGCTTGAATACCGTATCTGTCTCATCGATTTCTTGAGACAAACTGCAGAGTTTAATGATGTAACAAAATGTGCTCAGGCATTTTTCAGATTTTCTTGTTTTAGAATGCATCTCCAGTTTGAGCTATGATTCATTAATCTGAGATAAATTACTACTTTAGAGTACTTATGGTGTGTCTGAAGAACCTGTGGCTCAACCTTTTAAATTAATGTTGCCATTTAAGAAAAAATGATTAGTAGAAGTGTGTAAGTGTGGATGCAAAGGAGTATTTGTGCCTCCTGGCACTGATGAGTTGAAAACTCGCCCTTTAAAGTAAGAGGGATATTGAAATTAAAACAAAAATGGCTATGAAAAATCTGCTGTATCCAGCATATTTAACCAAAAACCATTCCTTTGCATGGTGAAATGGCCAGGAAAAATAGGAAATTAAAAAACTAAAAAAAGTTTTTGTATTAAATTCAAGCAACCATGACCAAATTAAAGAAAATTATATGCGTGTGAAACAATCCTTAAATAAAGAAAAAGGACGGAGCCGGTTTAGCTCGTGCTGGTTTGCAGCGCCTTCCGTCCGTGAAACCAGGGTTCGAATCCGAGCTGTTCCCTGTTCCCTTCTCTACTTCTCTGCCGGTCCCAAGCTCGGTTGCTTTGAGAAGGTTGTGTCAGGAAGGGCATCCGGCGTAAAACATTGCCAAGTTTACCATGCGACTTGTTCGCTATGGCGACCCCTGATGGGAAAAGCCGAAAGAGAAAGAAGAAAAAAGATGCATACTGTCTAATTGAATGTTTATCTTCCCTGACCTAACTCAAAATATCAATCTTTAGCAGTCACCAGAAAGAAAAATTTAACATTTTATTTTTAATTGAACAAAAGAGTATCTTCACTCCTGTTACAACATTTGACTACTTTTTAAAATTTTTTTGTCTGTAATGATTTTTCTCACAATCCATTGGTCAGACAAGCTGTCTATTTCGTTTAGGTTATAACTAATATTTAAAGTTCCTATGCTTATCTTACAAAATCAATTCTCTTTGAAAAACATTGTTGTTTCGTGTTTGTTGTTCATTGACTCACTGGTTTGTGTCAAACAAGTTTTGACCCTGGTTTTTCCACAAAATGTTTGATGAGGCAGAACAAACAAACTGATTGTCACTCAACAACACAGAATTCTTTTCCCAGAAAGTTAAAAATGTGTTTTAAAAAAATGATAGGGATTAGAGACTGACCCCCTTGCGGTTATTCGGAAACTTGCCAAGGCTCAGCCTGGAAGCCTAAATTTGTGTTCACTCTGCCCTCGACAACGCATGTTCAAGCTACCACTTTCAATAAAATTTTCAAAACTCTTGTGTTTACAAGTTGCTACGCAAGTTTCAACGACTGTTTTCTTGTTCCATGTAAAAAACATATATTGAAAGTCAAACCAGGTTGAAATTCGACAGATCAGTGACTCTGGATTGTTGACGTATGGATGGCATCCCTTTTAATTCACAGGAGTGTCCATTGTTAGATAATTGATCATGGAAGACAAATTAATAATTGCGGTGTGTGCCCAGCTGGAATCATATGACACAAAATCTTGCATATACATAAATAGAGCTTTAAATAAAAGAAGAAGCTCTTCGCTGCTCATCCAGTGTGAACACCATTGGCTCTATGCACTTTCAAGAACCTGCGTTGCCACATGCCCAGTGTGAACGGATTGTAGCTAAAGAGTTTATAGTTTCAAGTTATTATAGATTCAAGTAAACAGGCTTAGAATGTCCAGGTTTTCATATTTCACAAACTTTGTATCAACTAATGTGATGACCTCTGTTAAAGCATATGTTTGAGCAGTCTGTTGGCCCAAAGCGTTCATGGGTACGTTACCACAAGGTCAAGTTAGAAAGCAACTGTTGCCATTGCTGCAAGAAATGTTAATCCCAGATGGAAAAGGTTCAAGACATCTGTCAGTCTTCAAGGAACGGTAGTTACTAGGACTCCAAGAGAAGACACAATAAAATGTAAGAAGGAATTACATTTCAGTTTAAAAAAAGGAAATAATACAGGTCATATCTACTCAAAAATAATAAGACTTGTGGCTGGCTTATAGAAGCAGCCACTGAATAGTTTCTTTGAAAAAGAAAAAAAAAACACTGCCAGCTGATAAATTATTGCATTATTTTCCTGAAACATTTGTGTGGCTAAAGCAAAACCATGTGAATCTAAAGGAAAATGGTTCCATCATTCTTTCTTGGCAATTTCACGTTCAGCTCAAGTGAAAACAATTTGACTTTCAGATGGACACACATTTAAAAAACTAAAACAAGCTAAAGCCAAGTTTAACAAGCCACTATTGGGTGGTTCAATTCCCATTCTCTGTAATGGTAAATGGTTATTTTTCACAACAAATCTGTTTCCATATTTGTTTATAAAAATGTCTTTTTTTCTTAGCTAAAAGTAAAAAAAGCATGTCCTCGTAAGAAAGCCTAAACTATTTTCATAAAACTTTTCACTTTTTCTTTGATCCTAAAATTGCCAACAAATGACCGTGAAGGCAGTGTTCCAACAACTACCAGTTTTTGCCCATAACTAGTTAACCACAAAAAAAGAAACATGAAAAACTGTCTGTTTCACCAAAGGCATGGCTAAGGTCACTCTGAGAAAAAGAGGGAAAAAAAGAACAGGGGTAGAGGCAAAGAGCAGAGATGTGAGGCCCAGAGAGAAAAGTCTGGTCAGACTAGAACTTTTCCCCGCTGAGTCGGCTGCAAGCCGTGCCCCCTTATTCCCTCACAGATGGAGGAATGAAAGACAGAAGGTGAATGAATAAAGAGTGAGCTGTACAGCTGTGGGGTGGAACAATAGGCAATGCTGTTTACATCCTAACTATATTTCATTCTAGTACTATTCTCTCTGCAATCAAGGAGAAGTCTCAAGAACGGTTATGAATGTAGAGTTGCAGGCAAGTGATTTTGCTGTTGGTCAACTTTGCCGACCCCAACTATGAACTTGTGAAATAAATAAAGTTTAAGGCTACCTTTAGGAACAGAGTAGTTTAATTAAAACAGGGGGTTGTTTTCCATTGGATTGGAGTTTTGGAAATTCCAGGAACAACCATCCTGCACACTGATAAGAAAGTGCTTTGTTTGCAATGTATCAAACCATAAGCTTTCTGACCAAGATGGAGCTTTTCCGTAAAGCTTTATATGTTAGTTTTTCCAAGCTGCTATAACTCCGAGTACCATTCTTCAGACCAGTCGATCAGTTGCTTTAACTCTTTTCCCAAAAACATCACTCTTTGGTCTAAACTTCTTTGGTCTAAACACAATTTTTAGTTAAGACACAATTTGCAAAAGACAAGGCACATTCTCACTTTTAAAACCAATTTTACAACAAGAAGTTAACTCAACGAGACAAAACTCAAACTTGGTTCCAACACAACTACCGGTAATCAAAACTCAAGACACTTGTTGCAATTTAACTGCATTGAATAAAAGTACAGTTCTAGAACAACTTAGCAGCTTTTTAAAGATGGACAACAGAGTCAGACCTGCACCAAGACCCAAACCTGCATCAAAAGCTGGACCCAGAGGACAAGAATTTCTGATGACATCCAGGCCATATTATTGGTTATATGTTGGTTTATGGAATGACCATGAGGAAAGTGGGTCGAAAGGGCAGCCCTCAACTTAGCAGGTTAAAGTTGTTAATTGGCATCACATATGGACATTCTACAAGAAAATGACAGAGAAGATTTTGTTGTTTTCTAGGACAAAGTCCTAGAAACAGTTTGCTCATCAGACATTAGTCCCACACAAATCCCAAATTTGTAATAGTTTTCTTTCACCTTGTTCTTTATTCCTTAACCCAATTGAAGAATGTATTTTTGCTTAAGGTTGGAAGGTTTACGAGAAACAACCATATACCCAACAAAACCCCTTGCAGGCCATGGACAAAGCTTGTGATGAAATTTAAATTGTCTTCTCTTATTGATACTGCTTATCGATCCAGTATTTTAACAATACTCGTATCGATACTTTTTGAGGACGAAAAAAAAAAAAATGAATAACAAATTAGGAACATAAAGTGTCCACACCAAACAACACCAAATGGAGCGCAGTTAACCGTGACACCGCTACTCCTGCTGCTTCATCACCGCGGTGATCAAAAATCCCACACCGTCACAGCTCTAGAACTCTGTGTGCCATTGACCTGCTCCCTAATCTGAGCTGCTGTTAACCTGCCATTTCTGAGGCTGGTGACTCGAATGAACTTATCCTCCACAGCAGAGTTGACTCTTGGTCTTCCTTTCCTGGGGCGGTACGCATGTGAGCCAGTTTTGTTGTAGTGCTTGATGGTTTTTGTGACTGCACTTGGGGACACTTTCAAAGTTTTCCCAATTTTTCTGACTGACTGACCTTCATTTCTTAAAGTAATGATGGTCCCTCGTTTTTCTGTACTTAGCTGCTTTTCTTTTTTTTCCTCTAACTTGTCCTGTCCAACAGCTGGACAGACAGATGAGAGATGAGGGCCTCTTGTGTTGGAAATATTTTACTTTAACAAGAGGGGTTATTAGTCTTCAGACAAACCAAAGGTATGTCTGAATAAACCCCTTTTGTAGTTGAGGCCAAACTTTATTACTTTCAATCGTGTCTGAAAACCTTTGGTGTTGGACCGGACGGAAAAGGAAAGAGGGGAAGAAGAGAGAGGGACGTTAGAGAGAGGGGGGGGGTAGGAGGGTGATAATAGGAGGGGAAGGGGGATAAGACCATGAAGCTTAGCTGCTTCTTTCTTGCCATAATACACATTCTAACAGTCTTTTCAGTAGGACTATCAGCTGTGGATCCACCTGACTTCAGCACAACACAACTGATGGTCCCAACCCCATTTATATGGCAACAAATCACACTTATTAAACCTGACAGGGCACGCCTGTGAAGTGAAAAACATTTCAGGTGACTACCTCTTGAAGCTCATCAAGAGAATGCCAAGCGTGTGCAAAGGAGTAATCAAATCAACGGTTGGCTACTATGAAGAATCAAGAATATGACATATTTACAGTTGTTTCACACGTTTTTGTTATGTATATAATTCCACATGTGTTAATTCATAGTTTTGATGCCTTCAGTGTGAATCTACAATTTTCATAGTAGTGAAAATAAAGAAAACTCTTTGAAAGAGAAGGTTTGTCCAAACTTTTGGTCTGTACTGTATATTTTGAAAATAGTTTTTGGTGCACATTTTCTGAAATCTTAGACAATATGTTTTAGCAATTGGTAAAAACTGTAATAAAATAATTTCACTGGCTTTAGGAGGTCAAGTGAACCCATGATACCAAGATAACCATATTTCCTTTGGTTTTTATTTCTGAACCAAAGTTCTGATGGGCTTTCACACTTACGAGTATGAATGCACCCTACCTGCTCACAGTACCACCCAAAGCAGTGGTCCCTATCCCCCTCAGCCGCGGACTGTTACTGCTCCCTGAGACAGTTTGTACCGGCCCAGAGAGGAAAAAGAAAAAACTTACATCTTTTTAGATTCGTAATCTGATTCTGAAGGAAGTTTTGTTTTTAAAAACTACTGGATGCTCTCCCCCCTCATTCGACCCTTTCTTGAAGCATGTCAAGTTGCTTAGTCATGTGTCAAAAATACATTCACTCCTTTCTTAAAGCAGCTTTGCTGACTGCTAAGTTAAACCTCCAAGCTAGCAAAGTTAAGAAAAACAAATATACCGGTATTTGGAAAATTTATTTTTTGCAGAAAAGAGCCAGTGAGGAAATAGCAGAAGAGCCTTCTCTATATCAATCCTCTCTACTGAATGCAGTAACATTATTATCCAGCCTAAAATAAATGTATTTTGTTCCATTAAACTCCTGGGAGAAGGCTGGAATAAAACCATCCACACAACGCTGGAATGAAGGGATAGGAAATGGAAGGCCTTTACCTCTCTGTCTTGATGCCTGACAGCACAGAAATGTTATTTGAAAGTTTAGCAGTCTCCTAACAGCTATAAAGACATAGCACTTACCTAAATCCTGTTAAGATGCTGTGGGTAGATTTTGTTTAAACCTAATTTCATAAAGGAGCCATGTAAAAAAATAAAAAAGAGCCCAAATCTTGCTTTTTGCATTGATCCTGCAATTCCAGCTTCCTCCTTTTCCAACAGTTTATTCCATCAGCTGTTTGTGTACACACGTCTTACGCTAATTCCTACACACATACCCACTAATGTCACCCTGATAAATAGTGGGATTCTAGCTTTTGCATATTCAGCAAATGCTTGTCGCTAATGCATGTAATAAATGAGAGACTGCCTTTTGCGGCCTTTTCAAGCTTTTTGCTGAGCTGACATTTTGCACTCTTGTGGTAAGTGCAAGCCCCTATGCAACACTTCCCACAGTACACCTTTATTTATTCTTTTATCTTCAATCTGGTTCCTCAATACAGGAATAAAAAATGGGGGAAAGTGCATTGGCTACAAAAGAGGAGGAAGTGTCCTCCTTCAGTTTGTCACTAATGCTTCATTAGATCCTTGGCAGGTCAATTCTTTGCTGTTATCGCATGGCCGCAACATGTCCCTCTGCTACCTACTTCTCCATTGTTCCACAAATCTAAGCAGCTGACATAATCGTGGGCTCCATGTATCCACACAGGCATTGTGGCACACAGCTACAGCTAGCTATCCTGACCGGCTGCTCAGCAATGCCGGCACCTCCATCTGTCCCATAAATCTTCCGCCTTTTAATTTGAAATCTCAATTTTTCTGCAGTTTAGGATGAGCAATAATTCAAGTTGCACAGTCACAAGCTGGCAAGCTGTAAAAGATACAGCCATTTACACTATCATATACACATTTTTGTTATCATTGACTTACTCATCTTTACTTACTCATTAATGTCTGCTGTAGTTCCACTGGAGAGGGCTGTTCCATTACCCAATTTTTATGGAAACAAACCAAAAAAAGGAATCCCAGTTCATGTCTAAAACAATGTATTTTAGGCTGATGTAACAGCTGACCGCATTTCTATAAAAATAAATTAAACTTCACAAAATTCCTCCTAACCTTGTTGCAGGAGTTTCCATGAGTGTTTTATACTTTTAGGTCACTTTACTTTTTGTCCGTTCTTGACTTTATCAGATCACTGAGGTTAAAATGAGACTCTTAAAGGCCACTTTGTGTTCCGATCTTACACTTCTCCTACTCTCAAATTCTTTAGATTGGCTGCCAGGAAAGTAAAGACTTGGTTTTAAAGGGCTCCTGTCAGTTTGAAATCCAAAAGAATTAACCAGTAAGGGGCCAACAATAGTTGAGAAACCTAACATTTCAAAATCGATTACTTGCTGATGTAACAATGAGCAGGTATTTGAACAGATGGATGATGTTTGAGACTCCACATGGGGCTCCCATGAGTTTGCTCTGACTGCAGACCCCAGATGGTGCATAATGATAGCAGATATAAAAGGAAAAGCAATGGAGAGGAGATATCAAATTGACAAGGTGAAAGAACAACAAGGATAGAACAGGGGTTGAAGGAAGGAATGGTAGAGCAGATGTGAACATGCATATGGGATGAATGGATGAGTAGTGCACAGAAAGGAGAAATGAGGACATGGCACTTCTAAATATGTCTAATTGAACTGAATAAAGAGAGCACATGGGAAAAATGAACAATTAAAGACGAGTAGGAAGAAGGCATGAATGAAGAGAAAGTTAAAAGAAAGTTGAAGAGTAAAGGAAGAATGGATCCAAAAAGAAAGGAATGAATAAGAGTGGGTAACAAGAGAAGGGTGAATGCAGGGGAGAGTGGAGATGATCAATACAAGTAGTGCCGAATGATTCAACTAAAGACAAGTGCCAAGTGATCAAAGACTGTCTTCAGATGATGAGATTGTTTCCAGGTGTTTCATTTACAATTGCCGTAGTTGTATCCCAACCCAGTCAGGGTTGGTATGACCCGATCGTGGATTCAAACTTACAATGTCTCAGTTTTAGACTTTCTGACTAATGCAGACGACTGGTGGAACCAGAATCAGAACCAAACAGACTGAACAGAGCATGACTGTAAATTTTTCAAAACAGGTTTTTCTCTTTTCTTTGGGTTCTGACGTACCGAACCATCTGTATTTTCAGACACATTTCTTTTCTTTTTTTTTTTTATAAAGTTTAACTGTTTATCTACTGTATACATTTTGAATCAACTGTGAGAATATAGAGGGCTGCTAGCCTAGCCTTGAAAGAGCTAATACATTACCGTATTTTCACGACTATAAGGCGCACTTAAAAGTCATAAATTTTCTTCCGCCAGCAGGGGGCGCCCTATGAGCCGGTGCGCCTATTGTGTAGTTGTGGGTCGTAGAAGAAGATGGAGTGAGGGAGGGAGGGAGAGAGACGAAAAGGCCAAGTGGAACCTAACTGCAGTGCAACTATCTACATTTTAAAGCCTTCTATGCTCCTTCTACCTCATAACCCTCAAACATTTCAGTACAGGAGGAGTGAGCAGAGAAGCAGCTGGCCCACTGCTTTAAACTGCTGCTTTCGCTAGCGCATAGGAGAAATGCAGACAGACTGGCGCAGTTGTGTGTGTGTGTGTCTGTGTGTGTGCTGAAAGGAGCAGGTTTTCGCCAGCACATATGAAGAAAGGAGACCCGCAAGTCTGTCTGTGTGTCTCTGTGTGTGTGCTGAAAGCAGCTCCGTTTTCTAGCGCATAGAATGGAAGAAAGGAGACCACACGCAGCGTCTGTGTGTGTCCGTGTGTTTAGCGCTTGTAAAGAGGAAGGGAGACAAGAGCGCTGCAAGTGAGCGACCATTCAGTTTGTGATCAGTTAGGGAGAACAGTAACAAGATAAAAATGTTTCCTCTAAGAAAATCAGAGACTGGATGTTTTATTAACCCACTCTAGAAGCGCTGATGTTCTGAACGGGGCGTTAACGTGCCCGCGCCTTAACCCCCGGTGCGCCTTTTGTATGTGTCAAAGACGGGAACATCCCCCGTGCCTGAGACCGCGCCCTAACATCCGGTGCGCCCTATGGTCGTGAAAATACTGTAGTTATATGCACCATTAAGCCTTGTCCAGTACAGGTGCTGTGGGTTTTGGGTTGTCCTGGCCCATGGAGCATCGTAGACGGGTGCAGCTGCATCTTAAAGGGAGGCTCTAGCAGTTCCTTTGAGGTTTGAATGGCCACCTTAAGAGACGTCATGAAAATGGGACATACTGTTGTGCATGTTGTAAGTGTAACGTGATGTATTTTTGAGGAGCATCATCCACACTTTACATATGGATGATGCTGTCATACTCTTACACTCTCATTAAGAAGAATCAGGTACTGGCTTCCTACTGAACGCTTGTAAATGCCACACACACGGGATGTGTACATGATAAGCAAAGGCCCGTCGGATGCTCAAGGATTCCTACACAAACTACACTCTAAGGCCGAATCCAAATTCATTCCCTACACTTGGGTGTGCTCTGAAGCACAGAGGTTATGTATTTTCCGAGCACTGACAAGTACCCTTTAGAGTAGATCATCTGCGACTATTTCTGACGTCATCGAGTGGTAATATCGTCCAAATTTAAAGACATTATTATTCCATAATTCTCTGCGTGGAGGGCTAAATGTAGAGGTAGGGAGAAGCCATATTGGTAGGGAATGAATTTGGATTCGGCTTATTGTCTTATTTCCTAATTTCTAACAATCAGGCTGCAAGCATGGAACACTCAACGGCTGCACAAGGGGTGCACTCTTATCACTTAAACTGCACCAATAATTCAATTCAATTCAATTCAATTTTATTTGAATAGCCAAAAATCACAACAGTCGTCTCGATGGGCTTCGAAGTAAACATGAACTCAAAAGGATCATGAATACAAAGAGTTCAATAGGAAAATACTAAAATGAACTAACAAACTGACTAAGCTATACTGGCAACAATCCCCTTGTGTAGTGCACAGGTTTTGGTAGGGTTGAAAAAGGAAAAATCTGTACGACGTGCCTGGGTCTAATCTACACCATGTTTGGTAACTACCTGTTGCCCACAGCATGCCCGTGAAAAGAACTGTGCAGTAGCATTTTCTCTATGCACTCACCTAGTGGTCTATAATCTTAAAAAATTGTCCGGGCGCTAAATTGTCCACCTGCGGGCGCTATACAGGTTTGGCCATTTTTGCCCACATTTTCCACTCATAAGGACAGCTGTGACTAAGGCAGAAGATAAGCTCCCAGACCGTCAGATTTCATGCCTCTGGTGGATGTCTGAGCTTGATGGAGATAAATGATACATGACAAATATTTGACACATTTTTAAATTGACTTATCTTGGCAAAAGGTTCTTGTAGAGGATTGTGAGGCGAACTGACTTAGCACTTTTCAAAGACCATTTGTCTTGATTGCCATCAACCTACCAGCTGCCCATGAATAATTGTTCAAATGGGCGACCATCTTTCAGTTGTTACAGTAAATAATAGCAACCACTGGTATTCTAATATACATTATCCAACAGTGAAAGTAGAGTAAGAACAGAGAGATCCAGAAATAAACAGAAAAAAATGACTTTTTTTGACAGATAATTTGAAAGTCATTCATTCATTCAAAAAAAATGAATGAATGTACTTGAAAGTGATTTAGGAAGCAAACGCGTTGTTAAGTAGCGCTAATATTTCTTTAAATCAATTAAGCTGGTATACAATCAAATTTGTCCAATCCCAGAACATGTAAAATAATAATAATATAAATGATTCCACAAAAGGATACATAGCTTTATAAATTACATAAAAAATAAAGATTACAAATCTAAGAAAAAAAGGAACAAACTAATTTCATTCGTGATAAATACCAGAAGAAAGTGGTTCTAGAAAATGTTTTGTATTAAAGAAAAATTATATGATGGAAGCCACCACAAAGACCTTCTTCACATAAAATCTAGATTTTTGTACTTTCGTATAAATATTCATTCTTCTGTTTTGAAAAACATTGGTCAGGCACGGAAACTTTCTGCTCACACTTTAGGTGGCCTCCACTTTAATTTGTTTTTTAGGATATGAACTTTGCAATGTTTTTGATAAGTTACATTAATCATTGTCAAATATTCAGTTGACATGTGACACGGATCATTTGCACTGTTGCTCTGTTACATTTGTGGGAGTTTTCATCCTACTGCCTTTTATTGTAGGTTCAGCTTTATTTTAAAGCCAATTTTAATAGCAATCTGTGAAAAGCTGAAGTTTAATCAAAACTGTGAAAAAAATATTTAAATGGTAGATCAGGAAAAAGACAGGGGTAAATGCACTTGGTTTTTAATAGAGCAGGGCACTAGAAAATACAATAGTTTTTCTAAATTGTATACACAAATTTTGGTACCTGGCACACAATGACCACAACATGAATGACCACTGATTCACCAACCCCCTGAACTAATTCTGCTAAACTACAACCACAGTTCCCGCTTCAATTTTCATGCAGAAAATATCTTGTTTTCACAAGTAACACACTGCCATTCAAATATGCACACTGACTCATCATGAGGGCAAACACCTGTCATGCAGTTTTACAATTAGCACTTAGAGCATTAGCATGAAAGAGCAAAAAGTTTGCTATTCTGTGTTGGAGCAATGGATGCCAACATTAGGAACAGAGGCAGGGCCAGAGGAGTAAAAGAGTAAGAGGAGGAGGACAGGAAGACGAGGACGAGGAAGGCCAAGGACTGTGTACATTGGTTTTGCAGGAAAAATAAAATAAACTTCTATTTATTTGTGTTCAGAGTATAAAAATAATATTATTAAATATCTTACAACACACTTATGTATGTACTGTCTGTCTGTGACTGTGTTAAACTGAAACAGGAAAAGGCCTGAGTGGAGAAGATGTGTATTCCATTCATTATAGTGTTTTCCCTTGAGCACATCAGTGTTCAGCTGGTTCTTATAAATGTCTATTCATATGATGGCATGTTTGTGTCATTTGAAAACACAATCCCGTTTTGAGAGGCAAAAACATTGTTTTGAATGTAAAGTTTCATTTTGTAGGAGCATTGAGAGGTTTTGCCCATTGTGTGTGTTATTTTGGGGGAATTTGTGTGAAGAGTTCTGAGAATATGAGGCATGCTTTCAGAAAACGTGTGTAAACACTTTGTAATTAATACAATATAGAATACACTCAAACTGGTATATTTTTGGTACTTCCTGCATAAAGTTAACTTTTTTTTTGTACAGCATTTCTGTCAGGATTTTGGATATTGACCCCAAGAACACAAACTGGCTAAAGCACAAAGGTTTATTTTTGGACAGGAAAAAGGAGCCTCTGGGAGCAATACGGTCATAGGCCAGCAGGTGGAACAGCAGTCTCTGCACAAGAGAAAAAAGTTCTAATTTGTCCAACCCCAATAGTAAATAATGGCAGGGGGGTTTACCTTCTTGAGTGAGGGATGCTCATGGCAGCAGGAGTCCACGGCGAGAGAAACTGAAGGCCTGTGTGACTGAGAAGGATTATCTTGTCTGGGTTTTGCTTGACATCAGCAAGTCTCCTTGAAAACCTGTGGGGAACAAAACAGATTTACAACTCCGAACACTCCTAAGAGAGGCAACAGGTCAGCACCGGTGGAAAGCTAACTTGGAAGGGAAAGGCAGCTCAGGCGCATAAGACTTTCAAGGCATTACAACAGGACAGAGGCGAAGGCAACCGGACACTATCTGCAGTTACATGTGCAAAATGTCTCGAATTAGAATTGAATTGTGTACACAGGCCCAGACAAACTTCATCTGATTATAACAAACGTTTATGCGCCACACTTTTGGTTGGAATAGATAATTTTAACATGTGTCTGTCTGCAATATTGGAAATGGCCATAGAAGGAGAAATGGCAAGTTCTTTTGTAAACAAACAAAGCTGCAGCATAGAGCGAGATGATCTTCTAAACGTTCTTTTATTATTGTTGTGATTATTATTAAGTACCTGTTCACTCATAATTTTATAAATCTGTGCAGCCAGTGCTTTATTCTTGGCTGAATGAACCCAGTGGGAGAGTCAGGATTAGGCTAAAACGTGCCAACAACTTTTGGCTTTGGATGTAGTTAAAATCCATGCGGGCAATGCCACAATGTGAATCTTGGCTGCACATAAATATGTGGGAATAACATCAGCCGTTACTTTGTCTGAACACGATTGGTAACACAAATTCACATGATTGTTAACACGTTTTCTGAGGACTGTGTGGAGCTTCATTTCTGGATTCAATAGCCAGCTACCCCAGCTCACACATCGTCCCCAAAGCCGCTCCTCTGCTCAGAGACATGGTTCTCCCGGGAGACATGGTTCTACTGAGTCCGGCAGCTCACTCATGCATAGCAGCCGGATGGACTGTGGTCTGAAACCTCCTCAGACACCGTAACAAACCACCCTCCCTTGCCCAGAAACACGAAGCTTTGAGTCCAGCTGCTCTGCTAAGAGACATGCCTCGGAAATTTTTTTTTACATGCACCCTGATCAGATCAACAATCGCCATACATAAGCCACCTATCTAGATTGGAAGGAAATGTTGATCCGAATAAGTCTGTTCGTGGCAGAGTATTCCGAACGGCATGTCAACACAACGCATTTTTATTCTGATCAGGGGCGTATTCCAGAAAGCAGGTTAAGCTAGCTCCCACGGTAAGTTTGAGGCTAAGGAAGTTGATAACCTCAGCTTTTGGTTCCAGAAATGGAGGTATGTTTCAGGGTAGGTCAAGTTGCCATAGCAACTCATACTCTGAACATAACCTTGTCCGGAGCAGGTTTAGTTGAAGGTTAGTTTGTTTTCAGAGAGGTGAAGCAGCATGCCGTGTCCATTTGAAGATGATTTAGTGGATGAAGAAGCTCAGATAACACTTTTTCCACCGTGAGAGGGTGATAAGACCACGTATGGATGTTGGAAAAATAAACTTTTTTACTTTGATCTAACTTAATTATTTGCTTCAGTTAAGATAATTAAAAATCTTTTTTTTTGTTAAGTCAGTTTAAAAATAACACATAGTTTTCAGACAGTTATTTTGCTTTCATTCAAATTAATTCAATCAAGTAGGTGTAACTTTGGTGCTGCTGTTAGATCGGCATCGCAAGGGATTGTGGGATACCATTCCCTTTGCCTGTCTGGACGGATTTGGGTCTAAGTGTGGGTTTTTGACCAAATGTGTTCAGTTGTTTAGCTGTTTTACTGTGTTTTACCGTATTTTGCCGAGTTATTTTGTCCTACTTTGCTCAAGTCTTTGCACCATGAGTGAGAGGGAGGGAGAGGATGATGAGTTTATATAGCACCCCTACAATCCAAGTCTTTACTGATAATGGAAAATTCCTGCATGAATGAACACACTATTCACAAACTGTTTTGTTCTTTTTATTGTTATAAAAAAATCAGGATCTGGAGGCTAAAACTTAGACATATGAGAGTTCAAGAATTATAATTCATTACGATGGAAAAAAGATTACTTGAATTTGAGTAATATGACATTTAGTTAAATAAATATGTAAATTTTAATTTGAATTAAGAACTACTGAGTTTTATAGACGTAAGAAATTAGGTTGAATAAACTTAAGTCAATTTCTTGTTACCAATAGAAGTAATTCATATAAGTTGGCAATATATATATATATATATATATATATATATATATATATGCCTTGTTCTGACATCTAGTTCATTCGACCCTTGTTCGAGGCAGCAACTGACCTGAAAGGCAAGATCATGTCTACAATGAACACTAGGCAACCCCGACACCAGCTACAACGGTTAAGTGATGTACTGCCTGAAAGCCTACTTGAAACTGTGAATGATGCATTGAGGGCAATTCCTACCACAACCATCACAGAAACCAATGAGCTGGTTTACACTTCAGCAGCAGTGATCCTTGAGATGCTTGGCTATAAGAGCAGCCATGGAAGAAAAAAACAGTACCCACCATGGAAGCAATGGTTAGTTAAAATGGTTAGTTAAAATCAAGGCAACTCGGAAGGATGTGAGTAAGCTGACAGAGGCTCAAAGAGGTACGATGAGAAAGTACCTAAGAGATACAGCCAGATGCCCATACCTGAAGCACTGGAAACTGCCAAACAAAGGCTCCTAGTCTTGAGCAGCCGCCTAAAGAGGTACACAAGAGACAATGAAGCCAGACGAATAAACAGGCTCTTCGCAACTCAACCTGCAAAAGTGTACGCTCAGTGGCAGGGTCAAAACAGCCGAGCAGACCCACCAAGGCTAGAAACTGAACAGTACTGGAAAAGTATATGGGAGAAAGAGACAGCACATAACAGCAGTGCCCAGTGGCTGGTCTCTCTGAGAAAAGAACATAGCAACCTCCCTGAATAGAATCCAGTAACCATCACAGTGGCTGACATCCAAGAAAGAGTCTCAGGTATGAAGAACTGGACAGCACCGGGCCCTGACATGATACATGCCTACTGGCTAAAGAAGCTTACCGCACTCCACGAGCACCTGGCAGCACAAATGAACCAGCTGCTAAGAGATGGGACTCACCCCGAATGGCTAACGGAAGGGCGAACGATCTTGATCCAGACGGATCCCCCAAAGGGTGCAGTCCCATCCAACTACCGGCCAATAACCTGTATGTTCACAACATGGGAGCTCATGTCAGGCATCATTGCAACAAATGATAAACCAGATAAATAGGCACATGCATCAATTCATGAGTAACACACAGAAGGGCATTGGTAGAGACTCCAGAGGAGCCAAACACCAACTCCTGGTCGACAGAACAGTCGCTCAAGACTGCAAGTCACGACACACCAACCTGTGCACAGCCTGGATTGATTACAAGAAGGCCTGTGACTCAATGCCACACACATGGATCACTGAATGCTTGGAGCTGTACAACATCAACAGGACTTTAAGAGCCTTCATAGGAAACTCAATGAAGCTGTGGAAAACCACCCTTGAAGCCAATGGGATGCCACTTGCACAAGTGTCCATCAAATGTGGGATATACCAAGGTGATGCTCTGTCCCCACTGCTGTTCTGCATAGGTCTGAACCCCCTCAGCCAAATAATCAACAAGACTGGCTATGGATACAGACTCAGAAATGGGGCCAACATCAGTCACCTTCTCTGCATGGATGACATCAAGCTATGTGCTAAGAGCGAGCGTGACATTGACTCCCTGATCCACACCACCAGGATCTACAGTACTGACATTGGGATGTCATTCGGGCTCGAGAAATGCAGCCGGATGGTGACAAAGAGAGGCAAGGTAGTCCACACAGGAGGGGTCTCACTCCCAGAAGGAACAATAGCAGACATCAAGGACAGTTACAAGTACCTTGGAATTCCGCAGGCAAATGGCAACCTGGAGCAGGCAACAAGGAAAGCTGCAACAGCTAAATACCTCCACCGGACCATAACCGAAGTGGCTGATATCAAGAAGTCCTACCAATGGCTAGAAAGGGCTGGCCTACAGGACAGCACTGAAGCACTCATCCTGGCAGCTCAGGAACAAGCCCTGAGCACCAGAGCGATAGAGGCTCAGATCTACCACACCAGAGACCTTAAGACCCAAGGTGTAGGCTGTGCAAAGAGGCGCCTGAAACAATCCAGCACATAAATGCAGGATGTAAGATGCTGGCAGGTAAAGCATACATGGAGCGCCACAATCAAGTGGCTGGAATAATATACAGGAACATGTGTGCAGAATATGAACTGGAAACCCCAAGGTCAAAATGGGAAACACCTCGGAAGGTGGTAGAGAATGAGAGGGCAAAGATCCTGTGGGACTTCCAGATCCAGACTTATAGGATGGTAATGGCGAACCAACCAGACATTGTAGTGATGGATAAAGAACAGAGGAAAGCCGTTGTGGTGGATGTGGCAGTGCCAAGCGATGGGAGCATCAGGAAGAAGGAACATGAGAAACCGGAGAAATACCAGGGACTCAGAGAAGAACTGGAGAAAGCCTGGAAAGTGAAAGTGACAGTGGTGCCTGTGGTAATTGGAGCACTGGGGGCAGTAACCCCCAAGCTGGAGGAGTGGCTACAACAGATTCCTGGAAAGACCTCAGACCTCTCAGTCCAGAAAAGCCCAGTGCTAGGAACAGCTAAGATTCTGCGCAGGACCCTCATGCTCCCAGGTCTCTGGTAGAGGACCTGAGCTTGGAGGAGAAACCACCCACGGAGGGTGAGAGGGGTGTTTTTTATTTTTTTTATGCGTCACATGAAAATGGAAATAAGATCAGAAACTCGTGCGTTTACTTTGTGTGTTCTTTTACTACAAGCAGAAACCTTTTTTTTGCGGATGCAGCCGTATTACTTTTTTGATGGACGTATGATCTTCATACGCCGTCATTAATCTCAAACTCCGTCCCACTGAAGTATAGCGCTTTCTTTTTTTCTCCACACGTTTCCATGGTGACTCCGGAAATCGGCGATCTATTGAGAATGTCTTTATGTACTTGACATGCACGTGCATTAACCCAGGGTTACCAAGTCGAGCGTAATTACGCCAACTCATATCCTGTCTTTTGGAACCGACGTACCCAGAGTAAGCAAGTTCAAGCGGATTTCAGCCAGAGTTCAGGGTTAAAGTCAGGCTAGTTTAAACATGCTTTCAGGAATACCCCCAAGCTTCTCAAGGCGGGCACACAGGTGAAGTAAATCAGCTGATTGCACTGCTGAGATGAGCTGCCAAGGTGGAATGACCCAGGATCATGACAATTTCAGTATATTTAAGTGTAGAAACAAAAAAACAATTGTTACCTAAATGTCACCAGCATCATCTCAGAAAAACATCACTCAAGTAAATATAAAACGTAGTCAACCAAAGACACTAGAGGAAAAATTAACGTTTGTAAAATAAATAAATAAATAAAAAGTTTTGAGTAATCGAGTTTAACATCTCATCAACCATTAGGACGTTTAAAAGAGACATGCAGAGGCACTAGAGTAATGAAAGAGGTCTCAGTCCACGTTTCTAGGTAAACATCTATTGACATTGATCCAGGAAATGTGCAAAACTATTAGCGTTTATGTATTTACTGATTGTACACTAGAGTAGAGAGAACCATTTTAACTCAGGGTAAAAAGTACAGATTTTCAGTATAAAATGAGACATCAAGTAATGCATTAAATTGAATTGAGCACTAAAGTGCAGGAAGCATGAGATTAATTTGATACTTAAAGTAAGATTTTCACATTTCAGTGAATTAGCTTGTTTGATTTGGGCTTCCACAATAATTATTTGAAACTGTTCTTCAAGCACTTAAAATCAAGACAGCGGTGAAATTATATTGTCAGAATAAATATTTCTTTAAAAACAACTGAGAAATGAGTTTAACAAGAACAGCGAGAAGTTTTCCGTGACTGAAGTTTTTGAAAAAACAAGAGCCCGCAATGTTCCTGGTAATGGAAAGCATAACATTATTCTTTTATGCGCATGGATATCAAAGCTAACCTTACCTAACTGCAGCCAGAAGAGAAAAAGTCCTACAGGGTTATTTTAGTGCCCTCTGATGTACTACATTTTCATTCTATTCTACCACACTTTTAATAAATTTAGTTAGCAAATAAATCTTTTTGTTTGAAACAATAAATGTAAAGTACATTGGTGATGGCCATTAGATGGGCAATCCAATTTAAATTGTGAAAGCCTCAGCTGCAAGAATGCATTGTTGAAATAAGACTTAGTTGAAATTAAATGGGCATTCAGTGAAAATCACAGCAGTACCTACATATATGGACTCAGCTGCTCGACTTATAAATGTAATCTAAAACATCGAATAATAGGACAGCTCTGTAAAATGGCACCTGGAGGTAACTTTTTGACAGTTCACATAAAGAATCAGGCTGGTGCTGAGCTTCAACTTTTTCTCAAAAGAGAAGATCGTTATATTTAAACAGATATTTAAAACTGTTTTTTCAAAATCCATTTTTTTTCAAATGAAAAAAAATAGAGCGCACAGCTTAGAGAAAGGAAGGAAGAAACAAACGAGGAGGAAGTGAGGGACGACTGGAAGAGAATACAGTACGGGTAGGAAGAATAAATAGACATAAATGAAAAATGAGTAAGGGGGTGTGATGAATAGGTGGGGGCATACTGGTAGGACAAAAGAATGAATGGATGAGAGGATGGTATTGGTGAGGAAGGATAAAAAGAATGGATGATAGTGGGAGTCAAGAAAATAAAGACAAACAGGACTGGAAGGTTTAGTTGAGTTTAAACAGACCTACAAGTTTATTAAAGACCTAAATTTGGTTTTTGTGTTTTTACCATATTTATGTGGCATTTTTGTGATGATGGAGGACATATATTGAGAAAATTAAGCTTACATTTGCATTTTTGAGCATTTCTGTAGTCAGTTAGTATTGAATTGTTGTGAAACCGCAAAAATGCTGTTTGAATAAGCTTCTAGTTGTGATGTAGAAACTACAATTGGCAGGCCACAAGCTCCCTGCTCTGTTCCATTCTGATGCATCCTCTTACACACAAATAGACCTTGTACGTCATTGTTTTTCTCGTGTGAGCTAGAAACTGACTCAAAACTGCACTGCTGGATAGCTCCAATACTGCTCCCCATTTTTGTTGCACCGGTTAAGTTGGGGTAGTGAGTTGCTGGAAGCTAGCAGGAGAGAATGTAAACAGATTATGGAAAGTGGAGAAGGGCTTACACAGTGCTAACATTTCTTTTGAGCAACAGAATTTCTTATGAAATCCTGTTGCTCAAAAATGTATTACAGTTGCATTCACTGGCACTGTTCTATGTTATGTTTAAGATACATTTATGTCAAAAACAGTAGATTACTATGATTCTCTGATTTCCTGACAATCCACTCCTACAGGACCCAGGACAGCCAATACTGTAAGCTTTAAAACTGACCTAAACACTTGTTTCACATGCCTATGAAGTATTTGTAATAATGAAAAAATGATTAATATAAAATATGGGAATGGAAATATTGTGTAAAGAAGCAAGCGTAAAGATTTTGTAGCATACTAAATAAACACTGAACACAATAAAGTAAAATTTGACAACCATTATTATTGGATTCAGTGTATATATGTATGTTATCTATATGTGTAAGTATAATATATCTATTTTTACAGTAAACTTGCAACTATCTTGCATTAGCTTGGCAAATTTTAGGGCAACTAATTGAAAAAACCTTTTGGCTCCATCCAGCCAAAAAGATGAGGATATACAAGAACTGCAAGAAACTTTAACATGAAAAGTTAAAATACAAATTATGCAAAAAAAAAGGTCTAAATCCAAAAAAGTAATGCAAAAAAGATTGTTTTTTCGTGTCAAACAGAAAATTACATTTAGTTGTACGTGATTCATCTAAGGACAGATTGTTGTCCTTATCATGGGTTTCTATTGGTTTTATTTTAAGGTTTGTTGCATTTTGGTGCTTTGACTTTTGAGCTATCGGTTGGATTTGTTGTCAACAACATCAAATAGTGATTACAGCTGGTTTCACACAGTTTATGCGCTTGTGGAAGTAAGGCCTAGATTTATGAATTCCTCTTTAGGAAAACTTTTTGACTCCAGGTTGACAGAGTGTAGCCAACCTAATAAAAGTCAGTTTGAAAGCAACAAAGTTGAATTCATTCTCCATCTCCTCTGAGCTCACATGGCTTATTCATGCATAATGGAAAAATTGGCACACAGATTTTATGAGGAGTTAAAGGACTTTCCACAACACCACTCCATTTAAAACTCAATTATTCACATACTTCTATCAGTATGCACACCAGCAAAAATGCACATAGTGGTGCCAACCTGCTCAATCTTTTGAAACGTCTGAATTCAACATTAAGAGAACTTCACAAAACTGTGTGGCATTTAAAGACCACTTAAAAAGAATTTGCCTTTGTGCATTTTGCTCTCAGTTTCATGTTCTGTACTGAGGTCACACTATGCAATTTTACTGCCTCCCTCTTTTGAATTATTTCACAAACGGCTCTGCAGCGGTTATTACAATTGCCAGACTTCATTACCTCCCAAACCGTAGGCACCTGCCACATTGGTGATGCGAGTGCCAGCACACAGCGAAACAGAAACAAATTGAGTATGAGGACGTACAGTCACTGTGCATAATTGACAGCTCCAGCTTAACGTTTGTTTGCATTGGAAAGCCAGCTTGTTAGATGTACTCTGAAGAAGTCACAAGCAGTCAAAAGTGCAGTCAGTGTTTTGACACTGCCCTCTTTCTACTTCACCTCTCAGTTAAAGAACATCGGGACATAATTTATGGGTCCTCCGTTGATGAACAAGTCAGTTACGTCAGCCCTGTCTCTGCTTTATCATGATGGTTCCTCATTCTCAACATTGATCAAGCCTCTCATATCTCATGCGATGTGGAGTTATTGCAATGATACATCGAGCTTAAAGTCGTCTGAATCTAGCCAGATCTCCAACAGCTTCTTAGGCTGGGTCACAGTGTCCTCTTTCTGCTTTCCACTCTCCAGTGACAGCTCCATATTTCAGCTCTGCAGGAATCCAGTCTCCACTCTGCAGGGTTACAAGAGAAAAGCATGGGATGCTCGCAGGATTTGTCTACTTATTGGTTCACTCACAGCATCATTTAACCTCTGGTCCAGATTTACCAGATTTACAAAGTTAATTAACCTACTAGAGCTAGAGGCTCAAACGTCCGACCTAATTAGCTCTATAAAAATCAATTAAAATTTTTGGATTAATCAGAAAAATGGAATATTTACCCAGTATTGCAAAAAAAATTGCCTAAATAAATCAAACTTTTTATATATATATTGTCCTTTTCTTGTGCTTTACAAATTGCTTTATTGCTTATATAACACTTTACTTACACAAAGTGTCATAAGTAAATCAGTCTGCTGGAATTACGTTAATTCAATAAATAATTTAAGAAATACGGTAGTCGAAAGATGTAAACACTAAAGCTAATGTTGGTGTTAAAGGGTTAAGCCACCCACCATTCTTTATCCTTGTTTGAGCTAGTGAAGCTTTAAGTAACTTTGTTCCAATCTCATAAATATTTCAGACTCAAAAGAACCAAAAAAACCCAATTTTTTTTAAATTCATGGGTCATGAACGGTATGGGCTCCATTTAGCATTCCTCTCTGTATGCTCTTGTAATTGAAGCTGCTTTGGTTGTGAGTTTTGACAGGCTTTTCTTAAGAGGCTTTCTTTGGGAGCACATGTTGCTTTAAAGCATATCAACCTTTCAACTTTACTAATGTGCGCATTGTCCATTACATATACACTGATGTGTTAGAGCCTCAACATTTTACAATACATAATGGATTTTTTTTTTTTTTGCTTGTAACTTTGTTCAAAACAGAAAACATTCAATACCCTTTTTGTGACAAAATTCTGTGCTGACATCGTTTCCTTGACAACTATAAAGAATGCCACAGACATTTTTACGTTTAGCTCAACTTTATAAGGAGAATTCATTTACAAAATAAAAACGTTCCAGTCTGGAAATTTCTGGTGCTCTTTTGCTCTAACTTCAAAACCATTTTGAGCAACATATATTTTACACTTCAATCTATGACAAATGTGGCAGAGAAGAAATCAAGGTCAAAAGAGTGGCAGAGAAGTTTTACAACTAAACTTAGAGTAGAGGTGACGCTTGAAGCAGAATATTGTTCCGTAAAGGTGCTTTGACTGATGCTTGACTGTGCTCGACTTTACCTGCAGAAACGGGGCAGTGTAGGTCATTGGTCTGTGAGCCTTTTCAGTTCAGCCTGTATTTTCATATAGAACCCCTGTAAAGGAACAGTATGAGCATTCATTTTAAATTCAACATATCTACCCAATCCTATTAAGGCCCTGCTACCTGAACGCGGCTTTAGCTCACAAGTGCCCAATATGTTCATATGTATCTCCCTTCTGAAGATTTTTACATATTTTATTACAATAATCATGATTTTCACAAAAGATAATATCGATTCTTGCAGGTTTATGCTGGGGAATATCAGTGGAAATTATGTACACCGGCATACCTCATCTCTTTTTTGCTTTGGCCCTTTTTTGCATTCTAATTGGAATGTTTATTGTCACAGCAAGAATCTTTTGCAAAAGGTTTTTTTTCTGTATCTCCTGCAGCTTTTCAACATTTCACTCTTTATTCCACCACTTTCACAATGAGCCAACAGTAAAATATCTCCTGCGCTCAATATTTCACACCACCAAAAAATACATAACTTAATAATATTACTTAAAAAACTTCATGTAGACTTTTTTTTTTTTTTTACACAGGACTCAGATGCTGCAGTGCCAGTCATGTCCCCGTGCTAAAGCCAATACATGTGCAGGTCCGTCTAAACTTTACTAGAGAGCATTTGGAAGATCCAGAACAGGATTGGGAGAATGTCTGAGATTACAACAACATAGAACGTTTTGGTAAGAACTCTTCTTTTAATGTTTGGAGGAGAAAGAATGCTGAGTTGCATCTAAAGAATACCATACCAACTGTAAAGCATGGGGGTGGAAACATCTTGCTTTGGGGCTGTCTTTTAGCAAAAGGCCCAGGACGACTGATCCGTATAAAGAAAAGAGTGCACAGGGGCATGTATCGTCAGGTTTTGAGTGAAAATCACCTTCCATCAGTTTTCCATTTGCGTTGAAGCAAACACACTGCCCGGGCAATGGAGGGGCCATGGAGTGGCCAAGCCAGTCAGATTTAAACCCCAAAGAAAATCTTTGGAGGGAGATGAAAGTTTGTGTTGCACCATCAACAGCACCAATACACCACTGCTCTAGAGGAGATCTGCATGGAGGAATGGGCCAAAAAACCAGCAGTAGTTTTTGAAAAACTTCTGACTTACAGAAAACATTTGACCACTGTCATTGCCAACAAAGGGTAACAAAGTATTGAGTTGAACTTTTGCTATTTTCCACCATAATTTACAAATATATTTTTTTAAATCAGGCAATGAAATTTTTCTTGATTCTTTTTTTCTAATATTGTTTTTCATAGTTGAGGTATACCTATGATGAAAATAACAGGCCTCTTTCATTTTTTTAAGAGGGATACTTTGCACAACTGGTGGCTAAGTACATACTTTTTTGCAGCACTGTACTGTATAGTTTGCATTCCCTTTAGTATCAGCTTAGTAGTATTCATTGCCATAGTAGTTTGCTTAACGTCCACCTTCTTTAAACCAAAAAGGTTTCATTTTTCCACTGAATATTGTGAGTTGTTGTAATAACACACCTGTCCTCTACATGAAAAATTATGCAAATCTCACATGAGAACTAGGTACCTTTCCCCTATTCTATTCTTCATCAATTTCCTGCCCTTCCTCTAAAATCCAAAAGCCCCCTGCTTCAGGGACCTAGGAAATTAATTAAATGTCAGAGATGACAAGCACTCTCTTTCCCACTTACAACACCCAGAGTTTTTTTTCTTCTTTTTTTCCCAGGACTATAGAAATGACGCATTGATTTCCCTGCAGTGTAATTCTCACCGTATCTTCCTTGGATTTCTTTTCTTAAGGTGGGAATGAACTGATTATGTGAATGGGAAGGAAGTCAACAAGGGAGTGCAAAAGTGTGGCTGTAGATGCAACTGCATTCGTGTGGGTGATATGTGGAACCGATAGTGATACTGCAGCTGTGATTGTGCATTTACTGTACGTCTCCACTTCCACCAACAGTCTGTTCATTAACGTTTCGCTCTGTTCCCCTGACGGTCCCACATGTTCTGCATTTTGTAGGATGTTTGCAGTTCAAAGACCAAGGTCACTTAGTGAAGTGAAGCATCCCACAGAGACTTCATTAACTTACCATCATACATTTTTGTTTAGTTATTCTTATTTAACAAAGCAGAATGAAAGTTATGAGTTACTTAAATCTCAAAATGCATTTAATTGAGAAAAAAAAAGCTAATACTGGTAATTCAAAAATCGCATAAAAATGAAAAAGTGCGTGTGTATTTAAATGTGAATTGTGCCTGCAAGGCAATTTGCACATCTACAAATAAACATGTTGTTTACTTTTGAGATGGTCAGAACTGTTCTTGCTTTAAGAAAAGTCAAAGTTCAGTCTTTTTCCTGTGGCTACACTAGAGTCTTCTGACTTCCTGTCCCTGACATTACGGTACACACATACAAACGTTGTCACAACTGATAAAAATGTCAAAAAAAAGAACAGAAAAAATATATATATATATATATATTTGAAGCAACCTAGTCACAACAGTGGATTTAGCCAAATCAAGGACAGTAAAGGAGCAAATGAAAATTGAACCGGTTGTTCCTCTTGTACTTTGCATAACTTCGGCAGACCACTAAAACAATTTACCTGCATAAAGGTTGGATCTGTATCCTCAAGCAGGGCTTGATGGAGAACATTCATATTGCTAGCAAATATAAGGAAAGTGTTGAAATCTAAATTAAGATAGCAACAAAGCAATTCTTTTATTGCTCATATGCAGGGCATTTTCTTGCTAATTTATCATTTGAAACACAAAACCATTCAATCATGTACAGTCTTTTCTAAGGGCTCAGTGTTTTTAATTATAATTATCAATTATTTTTGATAAATCAAAAAACCTGTGTTTTTGTTTGACATGTTTATATATATATATATATATAAGTATATATATATATAGATATAGATATAGATATATATATATATAGATATAGATATATATTTGAGCAACCCTGGTCTACAACAGTGGATTTAGCCAAATCAAGTACACTAAGGGAGCAAATGAAAATTGAACCGGTTTGTTCCTCTTGTACTAAAATAAAACAATTGCACCTGCATAAGGTTGGATCTGTCTCAAGCAGGGCTTGATGGAGAAATATTCATATTGCTGGCAAATATAGGGAAAGTGTTGAAAATCTAAATTAAAATGGCAACAAAGTAATTCTTTTTATTGCTCATTTAGAGGGCATTTTCTGCTAATTGTCTGTCATTTGAAACTCCCGCGACGCTAAGCACCAAAGTGATACAAGGCATTTTTGACAACAAATAACCAGAGGAACATCTGAGCAGATCTATTTATCTCAGCAAATTTTTTGTTACAGGGGACCATAGAAATCCTTATTACAGCCTGGAAAAGTGGGTTGGCTTCCTAGGTACAGTCTAAAATTGGGTAATATCTTTTAATATTGCTTGGACTTGCATTGCCTCCATTAATGATTATAATTGAAACAAGCCTTTGGCCTCCATAGACATCTTAAGATCTTCAGCAGATTGGCTCCTGACAAAAATCACTGAATAGTCCTTCAAACACTGCGCAAAACAGTCAGGGAGAGCAAACAGCCAAACACAGACACAAACAAACAAATAAGTGAAAAGGATTTGGCAGAAGAATAATGTCATTTTCACAGAAAAAAAAGCTTACAGCCAACTGTTATTGTCACTACTAAATAATGAATTGTGGTATGTTTGACCAACAGAACATTAAATGAACGCAAAACACAAGGGACTAAAAATTAACAAATCAAGGTGTCATTCATTAAAACTCTAACAATAGGCAATAAGTAGGAATATAAATATGAATTAAAAAATATATGAGAAACACATAATTAGAAGGCGAATCTACATCAAATATGCAGGTAATGCAACAAAAGAATCAAACCAAGAAAATCAAAATTAGATGCAAACCTCAATGGTAGTGTGATTTTTAGACAAATACTTAAAGTTTTGCATTGTAATTTTAGAAATTGACCTGCCATGAGGTTCATAGACAAAAAGGAAGGTTGGGAATCAATGGTGGTTATTACTGGTTTTGTTGTTTGAATTCTCTGAATCATGTTCAGTCACCTGTTTCAAGCTGATCACTAAACATGTCACTGATGTATATTGGAGTTTTGACTTTTTTTTCTCTCTTTCTAAGCATGCAGTGGGGAACAGTTTAGAAACAAAAACAGCCTTTTTACTTTGTGCCTTTTTGCATGTTCTTGATAATGAAGCATAACCACCTTTTGGATAAAGATGGAAAACGCAGGAAGGCTCTTCAGGCATTCTGGCTTCATAAATGTAAAAAACTTTCTTTGCCGCCTCTTTATCACAAACGCACCGACAGCTGTCACGACAACAGAGCCAAAAACTGATGCGGCTATGCTAACTTTTTGAGCTTTTAAATGTATTAAAATGTTAATCCCTCACAAAAAAACAACCCCAAAGCGGTATTTTGATCCATTCACACATTTCTGTGTATTCCTTTAAAAACCTGCACTATGAGCACCAGCCCCTACCAATCCACAGAAACGAGTGGGTTCCCACATTCATACGTGTGAAAGTGAGGAACAGCCCCTTCCGCTTTTATTTTATAAAGTGAAAATGCACATCCATCTTTGCCAAGGTAAGGATGTTTGTTTATGTGGGTGAAACATCCTGCTAAGGCCTGCTCTAGGTTGACGTCATAAAATGGGCGGCACCCACACTGAGCGAAAGCCAATGCTCAGAGATTGCTGTGCGCCTTACTTCCAGGTATGCAAAGGAGCTGCGGATATAGCAATTTTTTTCATAAAACATGTGCTCTTTAGTGTTCCACAGGCACTATCTTATCAAATATGTAGTAATAGTTTACTCTGAAAGGTTTAAGAAAAGCATCATATAGTATCAGTTCGCTTCCTTCCACTCCCTTTCAAGCAATATTTAATTTGATGTAATTAAAGTTTGGTACGTCTTTGTATGAATGTATAACTGCTGATTGTATTGTTTTGTGTATTAATCTTACGTGATTGCTTGAAATAATCCATTTCAAATCAAAATCGAAAATCAAAATATAGGCCCTTCAAACACATACAGAATAGGTTAGAGCATTTAATGAACGTGTCATGTTATGCTGAGTGCTATATTTGTTTAACCCTTGTGCTATCCTAAGCACTTTAACATTGGGAGTTGGGTCATCTAGACCCACTAGACAGTGCACTGAACCTTTTTTCTTCAATGATTAGTGATCTTCACTGGTGTCCATGGATTACATGAAATCTTTCCACCTTTATCCACCTTTGTCATGGTAGGGAGAATACGTCAATGTAAGGGTGAGGTCATCTAAGATAGCACAAGGGCTAAAATCAGAATGCAATAATAGAATCTTAGTGGATAATAAAATGATACATTTCTGTTTTGCCCCATGAAGCACCTATTGAAGTCATTACCCCCCCTGAATCACAGCAAAACCTAAATGATGGGTGCATCTTAAATCACAGAGAAAATCCATCCCATCTTCTTCTCTCCTGTCATAGGGTGCCAAATTCCAGGGGTCACAAAGGCAAGGAAACAGATGAGATTGAAAAAGAGTTACACAAATAGGAGATCTGTGCATTTGCAGAATTTGACTAAACTATCACATTTCTTTAAATCACTGATATGAAATGACTCAACCTGTTTGCTTTACCAATGTATGAGGATGAACTACAAAACAAACAGATAAAGATGTAATCCTGGACAACATTAAATGAAAGTTACTGCATCAAAACTGAAGTTGAAAAAGAAGAAAGAAGGTGATTTTAAATGAGTTCTGTCAAGATTTGCATAAAAGCTATTTGCCAGACGTTGTTTCTTTTTGGCTTCAATCATGTGCGATTAGTGTTCTATTGACTTTCAGTGTTGTGAGCAAAATAAAATAAAAATGACGTGTTTGAGTTATCCTCTTTTTTTTTAAGCCCAGTGAAGATATGATAAAAAGTACTGGACCTCATTTTCTTTTAAATTTGCTAAAATCTTTATTCACATTTCAAAACTTTGCGAAAAGCTGTAGGACTGCGAAGACTCACTAGAAAGCTTTGCAGCCCAGAGCTCTGGTTGCCAGATCTTTGGCTGGTTTTCCAAAATGATTTATCCTAAGCTTCTTCAAGAGCATAGTTCTTTGTGGTACACTGCCATTTGTCACTTTAATAAGCTTTTACTTAATAAAATATTTTGTAATTGAATGTCCGTTCTCTACTGGAAACTGCAAGTTTACATGGATGGTTGAAGAGGTTATGTGACGTGAAAGCTGTCGTAGTTGCCAAGGGATCATTCTGACTAATGCTGGGGTTTTGGCGCTCCATAAATATGCATTTCGTGCTACTTGGAAAGCATGGAGTGACCGTGATCTGGATTAAAAAAAGGGGTTTCTAACTGCAGGTGTCTAAAAAAATTTAGAAAAGTGAAGCAGACAGAACGCCACACAGCGGGTGATAGGTTTAAGAGAACTAGTAGAAGAAAGGAAGAAGGCTGTATCCAATAGACTCGGTGTCCCTGCCTTTCCAATTTAGACTAGCTGTCATCCTGACTGGTGATTAATGAAGTATGGAATCCCATCTGTTTTCCCTGGGAATTTCAACTCCCCTGACTCAGAGATTACCCCTCTAACTGAATCCTTCCCCCATCCACAACTCTTCTCTGGGCAGAATCAGTAATTGGGGATAGCCTAGTTTTCTCCTGATACTAGAATACTTTTGTGGTGGAAATTTAAAAAGAAAAAGTAGAAATTTGCAAAAAACTTTCAGGGTTTATAAAAACAAGAGAAGGTGACACTGAAAGAAGAACAGACTCTCGATTGTGACCTTTCTATTACCACACATAGTCAAGCCCAATAAGCACAAACGTTGAGAAGACTGTCTTGTAGTGAAAACATTTCTGACATCATCATCCAGAGTGTTTACAGCTGTGCTGCATCATCAAGTGCTAGATTTTGTGCAAGTATCAGGATCAAGCTAAAAACATTTTTCTAAAGAAAACTAAACTCCTTATGTCTAATTTTAAGAACTTTTAAAGTAAACTGAGATATAAACTATGTATTCACATTTACACTGTTAAGAGCTAAAAAGTATGAGCAACTTGGATGCTGCATGGGTAACACAAGTAAGCTCTTTGGTAAAATCTACCTGTGAAACCTATAAAATCTACCAATGAAAATCATGGAATTCAAATATTAGTATTTTTAAAGAGGTCTTGCATGCTTTTAATTAAAGATCCACTTGGAGGAAAATTGTGTTTCTAACATGTTTTTGTGTCATTTTTCTCACGATGGAGGACACAAAAGAAATTAATTAATTAATTGACATTTCTATGTTTTCCTTTTGTGAATCAGGGGCAGATGAAACATGTTATTTGAATAAACCTTGTATCGGTGTTGTAGAAGCTAAAATCAGCAGGCCAGAAGCTATCTGCTCCCTCCATTCTGATCCATTCCCTTGTAGACAAATGGATCCATGTGCTTCTTTGTTTTTCTCATCTGAGCCAACATCTGGCTCAGACAAGTTCTTTCATGGACTGTAACTTTACCCCGTAAGCTTATCAAATTATGTTATGTTTATCTATTTTTATTTTTTCTATTTTATTTTTTTCTGTTGATGTTTACCCAAAATAAATACAATATTGTTTGGTCAGAAAATGATCACATTTTAACACGGTAATCATCTAATTCTAATAAGTTCATCGTCTCTATTGAAACAAAACCTTTAACAATATTTAGATCATCCCAAAAACTCCTTCTTTTTAATAAAAAAAGACATGTTTTCTAGTAGAGTGCTTTCAGCCAAGAACACCCAAAATACAGAAAACCGCTTTTTAGATTCTTGAAATTAGTCTGTTATTTTTTCAAATCCAGCTGAGTTTTTCTTAAAACACCAGTTCACAAAAACAAACAATCAATGTAACTATAATAATTATAATGTAATTAATTTAATAAGAATTTAGTTCCAAACATTCCAAATTAGATTAACATAAAGCAAGGTTTTGCAAATATAGAAAATGAGTACTGTTGTCATGGTGCCTGGGGGGTATTCCAGAAAGCAGGTTATGCTAGCTCCCTTGATAAGTTTGAGGCTAAGGAAGTTGATAACCTCAGCTTTCGGTTCCAGAAATGGAGGTATGTTTCAGGGTATATCAAGTTGCCATAGCAACTCATGCTCTGAACATAACCTGGTCGGGAGCAGGTTTAGTTGAAGCTTAGTTTATTTACAGAGAGGTGAAGCAGCATGGCATGTCCATTTGAAGATGATTTAGTGGATGTAGAAGCTCAGATAATACTTTTTCCACCGTGAGAGGGTGATAAGACCATGTATGGAGGTTGGAAAGATAAACTTTTTACTTTGATCTAACTTCATTATTTGCTTCAGTTAAGATAAATAATTTTTTTAGGTCACCTAAAAAATAACACGTAGTTATCAGAAAGTTATTTTGCTTTCATTCAAATTAATTCAATTAAGTAGGTGTAACTTTGGTGCAGCTGTTAGATCAGCACCGCAAGGGATTGTGGGATATCATTCCCTTTGCCTGTCTGGACGGATTTGGGTTTAAGTGTGGGTTTTGACAAAATGTGTTTAGTTGCATTGCTGTTTTACTGTGTTTCACCGTGTTTTGCCGAGTTATTTTGTCCTACTATGTTTCCGTCTCTGCACCATGAGTGAGAGTAAAGAAGAGGATGATGAGTTTATATAGCACCCTAGTACAACAGTAACAGTGATGGAAATGTCTTTAATGATTTTTTTGCACTCCCTGTATTTTTTTCCGTTCTTTTTATTGTTATAAAAATTAGCATATCTGCCAATTCATACTTCGACATATGAGAGTTCAAGAAATTTAAGTAATTAAGATGGAAAAAAGTTAATGGAGTAATGTGTCATTTAGTTAGATAAATACGTAAATTTGAGTTGTATAAACAATTATTGAGTTTTATAGATGTAAGAAATTAGGTTGAATAAGTTTAACTAAATTATTTATTACTAATAGAAGAAATTTATTCCGTCTCACTTCTGTCTCAAGTGTCGTGCTTTTTTTCTCTCCACGCGTTTCCATGGTGACTCCAGAAATTGGCGATCTATTGAGAATGTCTTTTTTTCTTTCTTTTTTTTTTTCTTTTTTTTACTTGTCCTGTCCAACCGCTGGGCAGACAGATGAGAGCTGAGGGCCTCTTGTGTTGGACATATTTTACTTTAACAAGAGGGGTTATTAATCTTCAGACAAACCAAAGGTATGTCTGAATAAACCCCTTTTGTAATTGAGGCCAAACTTTATTAATTTCAATCATGTTTGAAAATCTTTGGTGTTGGACCGGACGGGAAAGGAAAGAGGGGAAGAAGAGAGAGGGACGTTAGAGAGAGGGGGGGGGTTGGAGGGTGATTGTAACTCTCAATTGTTATAAACACACCTGCTAGCTGCAGAAATGTCCACCTGTCGACATGTACACAAAACAGATAGTGTTCACACGCATACTTATGCCTTAAAACCAACTAGTGTGAAATATTTCAGTCATTCAGTCATGCAAACTGTTAGTGTAAGGGTGAGCTAACACCTGTGCTCAGGTGAGTGTTTATGTTCTTCTAAAATGGATGGTGGAACCTGAAAAGAAGGAGGGAGAGTGCCCAGCCATCCCCACCCTAACACCCCCACAGCAGCAGCAGCGGCAGCCGGAATCCCCCCAACGCCACACGGGAACCGGCAGGGAACAACCGTCGACCGGGCGACCAAGCCCACCACCCAGGCCAGGGCCAGCAGGACCGCCGCAAGGCCCCCAGAGCCAGAGAGCAGGGAGGCACGGAGTGAAAGAAAGCGCAGCCCCAGCCCAACCAGGAGAGCAGCCCCCCCGCCACGCCGGGAGAACCCAACGCAGGGCCCCACCGGAGAAGGACGCCCACAGCCCCAGACGAGCACCCCACCACCACCCAGGAGTTCCGGGGGTCCCCCCGCCCCAACCCCAGGTACGAGCCAGGACCCCCCAAGGGAGACCCGCTCCGCACTCCAGGCAGCCATCCGCCCGGCCCACGGTTGGTCCAGGGAGGAGCAAGGCAGGGGCCCGCCGCCCCCGCCCAGGAGGGGGGAACCCCGGGGAAAAAAGAGGGCCCACAAGGGGTGTTGTAAATATGGCCCGACCAGGCTCGGCCACAGTTGGAAATTTGGCGGGGCCCAGCGCTCAGGAGCAAGGACCAGAACCCACCCCCCAGGGACACGAACACTCAGATGTAATGTGAACCCCCCCACTGCGCGGAGAGAGCACCGCCGGGCCCAGGAAGCCAGCACCCCGGGGACACGGCCACCGTCGCAAAGGGGCCCGTACCCCCACCAGGGAAGAGGCAGGGGACAGATGGTCCTAGGTCCCACCTTCCTTGCAAAATGTGTGTGGGTGTATGTGTGTTTGAGAGGGTGTGTGTGTGCATGTGTGTGTGTTTATGTTGGGATGTATATATTGAGGGGGGAGGGGTGTGTGTACTAAGGGGGGTGCAGTTAAAATTGGCGGGTAGGGCACTAATGGGACATCTCCTGATTACTCACAGTGACGTCCCCTCACCCTCCCCACCAAGGGGCCCTAAATGTCTAAGGTGCTGTTAAAATTGGCGGGTAGGGTGCTAGGAGGACATCTGCTGCTTGCTGGCAGTGATGTCCAAGCACTACCAAGGGCCCTACATGTCTAAGGTGCAAATAAAACCGAAAGAGGGGGGGCCCACTCCATACGGCAACCATAGGAGGGGGGCCACTGCTTAGTAACCCCCCCCCCCAGGCTCATCGCAGGCTAAGCCCCCCACCCCCTCACCCTAATATGAGGTTATATGAGGAAGGGGGTAAGTTGGGGACAGCTGGTAGACTGTCCCCCAGTGGTCAAACAGCTGTACCCCCCCCCCCCCCAGCAAGGGGGCCAGGCCCACCCAGCCCAGGGGCCCCACCCCCCGAGGTGCCGACACCCCAGGCCCAGCACCACCCGCCCCACACAGAGAGAGAGGAGCCAGAAAGCGCAGGCTACTTTAAACATGCTTCCTGGAAAACCCCCCTGGCAGTTCACTTCCCCCTCCCACAGCTCTCCTTCACCGCTGATTGAAACCAGCTGATCTTCATCTCCTCATCACCCTGCCGGCCTTCATAAGGGAGCCTCTCACCAGTATCACGCGCCAGTCCGTTATACTCACTCCGGTGCTTATGCCTGGCCTTTTAGTCTTAGCTCATGTTATATAGTTCATGTTACTTACCTCGCCTTGCATTCATCCTTCAGGTTTCATCCATTGGTCACGCTGGTTCCACGCTGATCCCGCCGTCCTCGGCATCCACGCCTCAAGCCGGTCCCGCCGTCCAAGCCTCGCTCCCTCTAGCTCCACGGTCCGAAGCGTCCACGTGTCGCCCCCTCACCCTCTTCAGCTCTAAGAACATCAGGATCATTCCACGGAGGAAACAACTTCCACGTTCCCTCAGAAACTGTATTTACCATTGGTAAAATAAACCTTTTCAAGTTCATACTCGCCGTGAGTTACTTCCGGGTTTCAGCATCTGGGTCTGTTACGTCTACGACGTCATGACAACTATAAGTAAAAGTACAGAATAATCAAGCAAAAAACAGAGTATTACTGATGTTTAAAAAATGTTTTCAATTATGCAATGTGCCAAAAATCTTTTTTTAATCTGGCATAGATTTTCAATGGATTAAAGATACGGAAAGTACACCATAAAAATACAACTTTTTAATAATTTACCTTTTTTTCACAAAGTGTTCTACAGAGGTTATTATTATTAGTTAAGACCAATAATGAAAAATAATCAAAACATTTTCAGATAACTTTCAACAAGATAAAATGTGATATTAATTTTTTTTTTTTTTAACTTGTCCTGTCCAACAGCTGAGCAAACAGATGACCGCTGAAGGCCTTTTGTGTTGGACATATTTTACTTTAACAACAGGGGTTTTGAATCTTCTGAAAATAACAGAGGTAGGTCTGAATAAACCCCTTTTGTAATCGAGGCCAAACTTTATTCATTTTAATCGTATTTGAAAATCTTTCGTGTTGGACCGGACTGAAAAGGAAAGGAGTGAAGAAGAGAGAGGGATGTGGGGGGGGGTGTAGAAGGGTGATTATAGAAAGGGGGGGGGTAAAACCGGGGCCTGTCCACACACACACACTCAAATGTCAGAAACATACCTGCTGGCTCCATAAATGTTCACATGTACACAATACAGATGTTTAAACACGCATACTTACACCTTCAAACCAACTTGTGTGAAAAATTTCATTCAGTCACGCAAACTAGGTGAGCTAAGACCTGTGTTTATGTTCTTCTTAACTGGATGATGGAATGTAAGAAGGAGGGAGAGTGCCCAGTCATCCCTACACCAACACTCCCACCACAGCATCAGCGACAGCCAGAACCCCCCCAACACCAGAACAATCCGGGTGATCACATCTGCCACCCAGGCCAATTTAATGATTTTATGCTGCTTTAACCCTTGTGCTATCCTAGGCACTTTACCATTGGGAGTTGGGTCATCTAGACCCACTAGACAGTGCTCTGAACCTTTTTTCTTCAATGATTTGTGATCTTCACTGGTGTCCATGGATTACATGAAATCTTTCCACCTTTATCCACCTTTGTCATGGTAGGGAGAACACATCAATGTAAGGGTGTGGTCATCTAAGATAGCACAAGGGTTACAGAGAAAAGGGTGGAATACAGCTCAAACAGAAGAGCAGCAGATGCATTGAGAGAATGATGTGATCCTTGAGTCACCAAATCGAATGGGCCCAGCATTTGTCTTTAACACCAATCCACGTTGAAACAGTTTCGGCAGTATTAAAGATTACAAAAAGATCGATAAGAAATTCAAACGGTGTGTTAAAATGTGCTTTTTTATTCTGTTTGTCTGTTCTACCAGAGGGAGGGAACAAGTTCAAATATGATTTGAAAAATGAATAAAACCAGATAACAAGGGCCAGGTAAGAATCAATATATGAAATGTAACTTTAAATGAAAAATTATTGTTTAAAAAAGGTAGAGAAAAAACGTTTAACTTTTTCTGAAAGTCCCAAAGAAAATGTGAAGGAAATTGTTTAATTATTATCATTGATTAAATGTATTTGTTTAAATGTTAACTCAGATTGACCTTTTTACCTTTTTAGACAGCTTTGTGTGTGTGTTCATCTGCTTCTCATCCCCAGCAAGGATGAGGGGGTTTTACGACACACTGTCCTGAGTTGATAAGGAATACTGTTTGAAGTTAGAATCCACCAAAAGGGGTTATTATACGACATCCCCTAATGAACTTTTCTCTTTGTCTCGAAATTGTGATCATCCTACTTGTGTTCTTAATAAAAGGTGCACTGGGAGAGGCAGAACTTTGAGAAGAGCAGCCAGGGGGTTGTTTTCTGTCACACTGGCTTCTTCTCCCTCGTGCATAAGAAACTTGATTCTTGTTGTGGTGTTTCTAATTGTGTTTCTTTAATGTCTGCCCCCAAATCCAATTAGCTCATTTCAACTAGTAATGTGTTTTACCATCTATACTGTAATATAACAACCTCCAAACAGAGGAGACGACAACTCCACTCTCCACCAGTAACTAAGGTCAAAGAGATCGAGCTGCATTTTCTTATTCGTCCCTAATTTGCATCTTCTAATCTATAATACAGACCCTAAAAATAAATTGCTGTGTCCTGGTGCGTCTCTATTTTTGACCAGACTGCAAAAGCTTCTCCAAGAAAACCTGAAACAAATTTTTCATGTTTTACACTTTGCAATGTACAAAATCTTTAAAAGAAAATTAGTATGGATGGTGCTTGAAGGGCAATGAGAGCAGCTTTAAGATGCCCACCTGATCTTTTGGGTCCATTTTCATCATCAGATGATGTTGCCACATGGGTAAGCATTCGGTGTGGGAAAACCTTTTTCAAGCACTTCAGCAAAAGGTGATATTCCAAAACAGACCATTTGATACTTTACCGTGTGAAAAATGAAGTCTTGTTTTATTTGCAAGACATGATGAAACGCAGTGCAAAAGTGAATTGGGAACAAATGAATAGGTATTTCAGATCCATTTCAAAAGAGCAGAACACTGTGTGCTTTATATCAGTATTGACTAAACCATCTCCCACATTAAAAAAAGCTTTATGCTGTTATAATAATGTAGAAATGTATGTTTTTCAGCAACATATTCTGACCTAAGGATAACTTCTGCAGAACTTCACCTCCATTTGCCTTAATATTAAAGTATTTACAAAACAAACTCGAAACAATTCAAAACTCTTCTTACTGTTATACTGTCTGAAATCAAATTTGTATTCAATTTGTGCTGCTGTATGTTCTCTGCTTCCAGTCTTTCGGGTTTTGGATCGCAGCCTGATTAAACTAATAATTCATGTCTTCGGGTTCAGTATGCAGAGCATTTAGCTTGCTGTAGATTTCCCAAGTTTTTGGCAGTTCTTGCAGTAAATGTTAATGAAAATAACACTTTACAAGTCAGCAATTATTAAGTGAAAGATAACAAACAAATTTGATGAATACCAGGCTGCACAGATTGACAGATTAATGATTGTGTTGATGATGTTGGGAAATGTTTTCATTGGAATTTCAACCAGGTCAGTCTGGATAAGAGCTTGTTTTTTGGGATTCACTAAATACCAGCTAAAGTATGGTTTTGCTCTGGTTGTCATCTTATGGTCCTGTGTGGAGTGCGATACCATCATCCTTCATATAGGTGGGGTGGTGCTTTCTGTTGGTTGGCAATGGTTTTCTGATAGGAATTCATGCTTTTGATTAAATGGACCAATGGTTTTTGTGAGAGTTTGGCACCCAAAGATTGGGGCATTAAATCTGTTTCATAGGGGGTTGGCATCTACCCAGCTACACTCTGTGTGTGGATTGGGTGGATCTGGGGCTGCAGGGACAATTTGCTTCATTATGTTATTTTTTTATTTTATTTTTTTACAGTCTCCCTGCTAGGTGGGCCTGGTGCACTGTGTTTGGGAATGGGTGGAGATTGTGTGTGGAGGGATGCTCTGGAGAATGGGAGATCTCTCAACTGGTAACAGTTTAGAAGCTGTTTCCTTGCTGCCCTCCTAGATAAAATCAAATCTCAATAGAGTGGGCTCAGGGACGGGTACAACATTTTGTTAGAGAAGACTGTCAGAGTATAAAAAGTCATTGCTGCTGTGAGATGTCCTGAGCTGCCCTTATAATAGTGTCTGTTCCACCTAAGTTCCAGCTCTGTCTCCCCTTGGAAGCATTGTAAAGGCAAAATGAAATAAAACGCCAGTCTGTAGTTGGTTATTTCCCACAGCACAGGGAGGCGCTTCAAGAGGCAGAATGAAGCAGCTGTGTGAAAGAGGCTTTCACCCTTTTACATCGGAGCTGTAGCTCCAGCGTTTGCTATTCAAAGTGTTCAACTGTTGAGCCAATAAACGTAATTTCTGTGGATTCTGAAGCTGAAAAAAAAAACGTTGAACTGATATTTAGCACTTTTTAGTGGTGAAGTGCTTACGCAATCCATGTAAATAAGATGATTGTATTGCAGACATGCAGCTTTGCACCATTACTCAATAAATTACAAATGTAAATCGTTGCATGTCAATGCAAAGCCGATATGAAGTGGCACTTTTCTCCTTGTCAGAATCAGCGGATTCATTTTGATTTATAAAAGGTCAAAGAGCATGTGTTATTAAATTGTTGTCGGCAAAATCGCTAGTGTTAAAAGAATTAGAGGAAGATGTACAAAAACATACAAGCATAAATGCACATTTTTTTGATAGCTTTCACATTAAGCCAAAAATCCTAAGAATTAGTTTGCTTTCCTGAAGAAATTGTGTCAAGCAAGCAAGCACCACATTTCTGCACATTCTTACAAGCTGATGCCACTAACATGATACTTTCTCTAATTCATGGCATGTCTTCTGTATTTAATGAAATAACATTTACAATTAATACAACAAAGATAAAGCCAAATTCTTAGGTAACTTGTTAACCTTGCAACATTCACCAAAACCCATACATAGACGTCATTTTAACTCCTAGAGTTTAGAAAACCTGAATACAATGTTAATATCTTTGTTTGATCTCAAACAAAAACACTTGCAATTGAATTTGATGGACCCTAAAATTGGTTGGGCTCTGGTTGTTGAGGTTTGTCAACATATGCTGGTGTGTATTCAAGAGCGCCACGGCTCTCTGGCCTCCCTTGTGACTGCCATGCATGTCTGCTTGAAATTCTGATGAAAACATTTCCCAAGTCTACCATCTCATCATCATGCATTATATCCTCCCTTGTCTCAACAAGATTGCTGTTTTCAGCTATTCTAGTAAAAATCCCTAAAATCTTTCCACAACATAGGAAAAAGAACCTTTTTTTTTTACTAAATTTCACATACATGCTGCCATGTTTGGAGATTCGTCAACCTTTGACCTCAGGAAGAGGCAGCCTTCTTGAATAAAAAGGAAAAAACACTTTTAGTATCAACTACAGCCAAAATCTCATGCTAGGAATTCCCCAACTCCCCAAACAGTCTGCACCAGTCATTATTATTTACATAAAAAAATCACTATGGTTAAGTTTGTGTGATAGTTTCTCTTTCAGAGGTTCAATTTATTTATTTATTCTTTTTAAAATTTATATAACTATTAATATCATATCTGATAGAGCCTTTTCTAAGACCCCTATCTTATTGGCATGATCTAACCCAGGGGTCGGGAACCTATGGCTCGCGAGCCATATATGGCTCTTTTGATGGTCACATGTGGCTCGCAGACAAATCTTTAATTATGCTTTTTTTTCATTAGACCAGTCCTTCTCAGGTGCGATGCAATGCCAAGGGGGGTGGGTGGTAGTAGTGGTGCTTGGAGAAAATAAATCTGCACCACTATCAATTAACTATCATCTATTATTTCACAGTTTATAACAGCCTAAAACCTGTGATCCGCCGTCTCTTCAACTGCGCGTTCCCGTCTCTGAGAAAGAGTGCGAAGGTGCAGCGGGATGTGTGAGGAAGAAAGGGGGGGACACAGACAGCAAGGTGAATCGCGCAGGGATTGTCAAAATTTAAAACATGCTGCCCGTCAGATACTGCAGCGTGGGAGTATATGTTTGGCTCCACGTCTGCATGTGAGCGGTCTGTCTCACATCTATAGAACATTCAGACCAACCTAAGATCAAGTTTAAAGTCTCAACGCCTGCATGAAGCTAAAACTCACCACGCAACCAGACTAGACCATCATCAAAACCATGCAGCACCAGAATTTGTAATAATGGTAAGAAATACTCATCATTTATTAGCATAACAATGTTATTAAAAAATAATCCACAGACTTCTTGTACTTTAAAAGTGTTGAAATTACATCAAATGCACACATTCACTTGTATATTTAGTTTTAAACATATTGTAGCAGACTGAGTTAAACTGGTGGCTGTTGGGTTGCGTTCTAAATTCCGGAGTTCATTGAACGCATCAAGCAGAGATCTGATTGGCCCTCAGTTCTGTCACTCAGCCTTTGCTTAAGGAATTTGGACCAATGGGGTTCAGCTATGGGCCAAATAAGGTATATGAGAGGGCTGTGGCGGCAGTGAAGAAATATAAAGCTGGGAGAAGTGCTCTCGTCTCGGCGGGAAAGATTCAAGAGTTGCTGAATTAATTGTACGGCGTTTGTTGCGCTCTACAGTAACCAGAATAAAGAACCTTAAAAGAGGTTATGTCTCCGTGCCTCAGTGTGGGAAAGAGATAATGTATTATTGTATGGCTCTTTCGAATTTACATTTAAAAATATGTGGCGTTTATGGCTCTCTCGACCAAAAAGATTCCCGACCCCTGATCTAACCCTTCCTTAAAAACCCATTGTAAATAACTTGACACGTTCTCTGCCCTTCAGGTCATTATCATTCCACTAGGGGCAGTGGAAGGGCTTTTTCTGCTCATTCAAAAATGTCTGCTTCTGTGAAACACTTTTGGCGGGAAAAGTTTAGCTAATTTTAAGAACTTTATAGTGAGAATGACTAATCTATTTTTTTTGTTGTCTTTTTTAAAATGACTATTTGCTGAATTGAAAGAAAGCAAAATTTGTTCATAATTAATTCTTTATAATACAGTTACACCATGTTAGGAATGTGTAGATCAAAAATGAGACAGTGTGAAATAATTTTCCTGAACAATCATCAGTATTTTTCGATCTTAAACAAACATTGTTGAAAACGTATCAAAGCTTCCAAATTGTAATAATTGGTATTATTTACATGTCTTTAAAAAATGGTAGTGTAAAATTCTGAGGTAAAGTTAAGGTAAAAAAGATAAACTTCAGCTTAACGCCAGAGTTTGTCATTTCATTTTCATTCTCTATAAAACACCAGGAAAGAGACAGACAACATAAATCATACTTTAACATAAAATTTATCATAGTAAGTTTATTTTTTGCATGAACAGGGGATCAAATTGATTCAGAGCTCAGACAGAACTTATAGCTCTTTGATCCTTATAGAATCACAATAGAAAGTATCCTCTGTTTGAATGCAACAGAGCGGTATGGGAGTTGGATGGCACAGCCAGGAAGGACTTGACCCGAGGGGGTTAAAACAGTGCTGGGGGTTGTGGGAATTCCCATAATTGGACTCAGTGTACGACAGCTGGTCTCAAAGGAGAGCCAGTGTATAGATCAAGACCCCACTAACCATAAACTGTTTGGACCTCTTCCTTCCAGAGAGAGGAACAGGAAAACCTTCACCAACAAAATAAAACAAAGCTTCTAACCTTTCAACCTGTCTCCTCACTCACCCCACCCATAGAATGAAAAGCAAACCCCTGCACCAAGTCATTCACATTGCATTACTATCCATGCCCGTCTTTGTGTGTTATTTGTGTTTATGTGTGTGCACATTCCTCCGTATTGATGTCTGTCACTTTAAAGGTTCGATTTGCACTGTTACTTCCTATTCTAATCTGTTCAGACACATTATGAGCCTTTTTTAGATTCTGTGTCTCACTGTGTGCATTAAGCCAAAAACTCCAGTACAGAATGTTATTGTGCCTGCGTAATACTAAAGACTCTATTCTCGACCAAGCTTTGCTCTGTTGCAAGCTCAGCAACTTTTATGAAAGGCAAGGCAATTTCCTGCTGAAGACAAGTCAAAGCACTTTACATAAAACATCAAAAGAAACATTCAAAAGAAATATTAAGAGTGATCATTAAAATAAGATTTAAAGAAAGTAAAAAATTTAAATTAAGCATAGATAAACACTATGAATATAAACTTTTGAATACAAACAAATATAATGCAGTTGAGAACAAGCAGGTCAATAACCTCGATTTAAACAAATTGAGTGTTTCAGATAATCTTAGACGTCGGAAAGTCAGGATCTGTGGAGGATAGAAGCTGAATGCAGCTTCTCCGTGTTTGGTTTTGACCCCAAGAACTATACATATATGTTAAAGAACTACATGTCTGTACGACAGAGTTTTAGGGTCAGTTTACAAAAAACTTTTTTTTTATTACGACTTTTAAGTCATAAATTTACGAGAAAGAAAGTCATAACTGTTAAATTACAAGATTCTAGTTGTAAATTTATCTCGATAACTAAACTGTTTTCGCGATAACTGAGTTTTTGTCTCGTAAATTTACAAGGAATAAGTCATAGATTAACGACGAAAAAACACCAAAGTTTTCCGTTATCGGAGCCTAGCTAGAAGATGAAATATGTGGAGCCTTTTGAAAACAAAGAGATTCGGAACATTTTAGCGACTCAAAATCAGATTATTTTCAGTGGAGCCGTCTGTCCGGGGTTCAGTGTCGGTAAAGTGGAGTTTCATCTGTAAAATAAGGAGCTCAGAGACACGTTTGGGTGTAGAGGACCGCTGCAGCCTTTATTCTCCTTTTCATTCACATAACCTGAAGTTCATCTGTCACCTTATGTCATGAACCTGTCATCCGAACACCAATGCAGAAGTAAACAGTGTTACATACGCCCCCTCCTCCAGATGAAACGTCCCGTTTCATCATTAAACAACAAAGATGAATGAAAAAAGTCTGTTATATTAGCATTAGAACTTTGAAAATGCCAAAAAGTGCTCCTCCTTAGACGGAAGCATCACACAAACGTAGAGATCTTGTCTTTGGTTGAAGAAGAAAGGATTCAAGTGGACAGCTGCAGGGATACTGATGTCTTCATCAATGGGCTGCAGAGATCCTGCAAACCACCCATCAATAAATAAAACATTAATACATTGTAAATCAAACAAATGAGCTTCCAAACATTTGGAACATTATCAATAAACATTCAGCTCACGTGTTCACAATTGAGTTTAGTCGGTCTACTCTGCTGCTGCGCGGCGTTCACTTGCTGCTGCACTGTATGTTCACTTCGACTTTAATCTTAAAATTACGAGATTTTAAATTGTAAATTTACGACTTAAATCTCGTAATTTTACTTTTTTTTTTTTTTGTGGCCCTAAAACTCCGTCGTAGTCCTTAATGCAAAGCACATTCTTGTGTTAAACATAAAACACACCTAACTTTAGACTCTGCTGTTATCCTTAATTTTTAAAAACACAAAAACAGGTGTTTGTAGAAACATCTAGCTGGGCTCAGAAGATGCGTTTGCATAAGGAAATAAAATTATTTGTTAAATATGTGAAGTTGCACATGTTTAATTTTGTGTGCATTTTAAGCAACAATATTCCTCCAAACAATAAATAGCTCAAGATTTTTCCTATTAATAATTTAGTATTTATGCTTAACAGTAATTAAAAACAATGTTAAAGGACCATGTTAAAAAAAAAAACATGTTAAAAAAAAAAAAAAAAAACTAATCCAGTGTAAAAAAAAATAAAATCTTGTTCCCACAAAATAATTTTCCGCTCCCACAAGATAATATTCCATTCCCACGAAATGATCCTTTTGATTTTATGTTTTGCTTTTTCAATTATTGTTACAAAGCCCATCAAGACGACTGTTGTTGTAAATTAGGGCTATAGAATAAAATTGAATTGAATTTCATAGTACTTTATATTCAGGACCAAACATTAAGATAATTTACAGTATCTTTTTTTTTCCCCTTTCCCAATAAAATGTAATATCTGTTTAGAATTCATGTTTCTTTCTTTCTTTGCATGCCCAGTTTGTTTTCCATCCAGGTATTTCTTGCTTTCTTTAGGCAGAAAAAGTGCATTAACACCTAGAAGAGACAGAGAATGATGGCAATAATAAACATAACACTTGTTTCCATGAATCGTGAGACACTATAAAAAGGTAAGAAATTGAAATAATGTTGGTTGATCAAAGCTTGCATACACAAAAATACACAAAAACGGAGAGTCAGGTCACTAAAGATTTTATAGATCCCATTGAAAAACAGCAAACGCTGTCCTGAAGCAAATTCTGAACAATTCAAGCAAGAACAATGAATGCATTGTGAGTCCGCTTAAATTATATTAGATTACAGATGAAAAGACTATCATTGGACAAATCTTATTTTTTATAAGAACTTTGGATCCTAGCTTTATCATGATAAAAGTAGAAGCGGTGAATAGCTTTACACAAAGAGGATATCTTAAGGTGAGATGATGTCTGCTTTTGTCGTTCTTCTCCCTTTTTTCCTTGCAGTGTGCCTTCCCATTGGAGTAGTCCCACAGACTAGGTTTAATTGTGTGGGACGTGCTTCAAATTTGTCCACCTTCATTAGGTTTCATTTGCTTTCACACTTCTTTTGGACCAAACCTCTTGAAAAAGCCATGCAGTTATGGTAGATGTTTGTTTGATAGTGGTGATAGCCTAACCAAAAAACCATTACAAAAAAAAAATGTAAAAAACAACTAGCTAGTTCACCTTCTCGTTTTATTTTTATACATTAAAAAGCTTATTTTGCATTCACAAGCAATTTTCTTTTACCTACTTGTGTTTATGTGGTTTATTTTCTTACTTTTTCCTATGAACAATGTGAGGTTACAAGCTCTGGTGTGGCCAAAACAGGCCAGTATGAAAATGCCTTCATTTTCATAGTTAATTTTGTGCCTTTTCTTTAAATTAGTTTTGACCTTTTTTTCTTGAGTCAATTTCAATTTTGCAGAAACTTACATTGATTAAGTTGAGCAATTTCTAAGGTGAAGATTATTAAGGCTTTCTTTTTCTTCTGGGCCGCTCTTCAAAGCTCCTGCTTTTCAGTATGTCTTTACTTTTATAGATCCAAAAATCTCTGGCATGTAATGAAAACAGGAAAAAGTTCTAGGGAATTTGCTGGCTGTGCCTGTTTGACTGCACTAACCAATCAAAGTATCAGTTAAAGCTGATCAACTGTTAGTATTCATTCATTTACTAAAACATGGAAGCAGCTGAGAGCACTAAGGTGAGTACCTATTAATATTATGAGTTACTAGCATGTAATTAAAACGTAGAATAACAAAAAGTAGGTTATTTTAGGTTACTTGGACATTCCTGTCAAACAAGCAACACTTGAGTGTTTAAAAAGAAAAAATACAATTTCTCTTGTGTGTTTTATAAAGCTTGAGCGTACAATCTATAAGAAAATTGAAAACTTATAAAAACAACTTTATTCTTTACTCATGCTGGGGCATATGTGGTGCAGGTAGAGCGGTCAACCTCTGATTCAGGGATTGTCACTTCGTGTCCCATTTTGCTCACCATGTGGCAAAGTGTCCTTGGGCAAGACACTGAGCTCCTCCTCATCCTGGTGGTTATAAGTTGGCGCCAGTGGAAAGCAGTGAAGACGCCATTAGTGTGTGAATGTGAATAAGTGGGTGGGACTGTGACAATAAAGCTCCTTAAAAAAGTATAGAAGTTTACACCATTTACCATTTATTCTAAGTTCCAATGCTTGCTTGAAGTTGTCTGTGTCACACATCTTTATGCACTTAGCTTTTGCTGGGATATTCAAAAAATAAACCATTGATTTTCTACCGGTAATTTTATTAAATCTAAGTGCACAACATAAACCCCAAAAGCAGAGCTGATTTGAAAAAAAAAAAAATCTAAAACTATCTTGAGCTTTGTGTCTAACAGCAATTAGTCAAATTCAAATAAAGCTGAAGGTACAACTTTGGAGGAAACTTTCTAATGTATGGACTTTTTAAGAAACCGTATGAGTCGCAGGCTATTAAACACCATTGTCACTCTCTTGAACATGTGTTCAGAGACTGTGCCCTGGCCGCTCGTGATTGACAAACTACAAATAAAAAACCTTTATTGGTCCATGAAGTTTTGCATCAAAAAATGTCAATAGGTTAGATTAAATGTATACAAAGAAAAAACTACCACATTCATCGTCAAATGAGTTGTTTTTTTTGTTTTTTGTTGTTTTTTTATAGGATGTTTATACTGTAAATATTGAGATTTTGAGGGACTGTGTAGCTACAGATGAAAATTCTCAAATCCACTGGAAGCTGGTCCTCTCTTGGCCATTATTGAAAAGTAAGAAGTCCACCAAAAATATGTGGTACTGTGTAAAACATAACTATCAGAGTGGGGTGAGTGGGAGAAGATGGGGCTTGCAAAGCATGTCAGTCAAGTCGAACAGTAAGTCTGTGGCCTGTCTAGCCCTGTGGGCGGATTTCTGTCAATCACATGACATGATGATTGTGTTCATGTGATGTTAAGTGGCTGAAACTAACCTCTGAGAAGAAGTTGGTATTTCCTGACAGTATTTTCTGCAAGAAAAGTTTTACTAATACCAGTTTTTTTGGACAGGAACAGGCTGAGGCAAGTCAAAGATTATTATTTTGTTTCAGTGAAAAGACTAAAATATGGCATTGCTAATGTGCTCTCAGTTTAGAGCCTATAATATTATCCACCCAAGGCTATTCTGTTGTTCAATCTGTATGGAAATAACATAACAAAGACGGGAACAAGCTTAAATTTTAAAACTTTCTGTAAATTTTTTAAGTTATTGTGTAGGCATGGGGATTTCTTATGTCTAATAATCTAGATAAAGAAAAGAGAACCTCTGCTTGTTGACATCATGTTAAAATTATGTTTTTGTCAGGTGAGGAGGCCTGGGGAGCATAAATGACCCAAAATGCAGAGACGGGAGGCACACGGCTCCAGGGCAGAGGACTGGGTTTTCAAATGACACAAAAAAGCACTGCAGAGCAGGGAAACAAAACTAAAACTCATTGTGGGCGTAGCATGAACACATGGCATGAAGGGAGTCGGGGAAGAGACGTTAAAGACGTTAATGGACCAGCACAAGAGGAAGGCAGAGAGGAGGATTAAATACAAACAGGAATGACAAGACACGGGTGAACATGATCAGGAGAGATTTGGACCAAAGAAGTAAAACTCAAAAGCATGACATAACAGGAAACCTTTCAAAAATAAAACAGGAAACAGAACTCATACATGACAGAACAAGATGAAAAGCAAAGACAATAGAAAGAAACCCAACCCATGACAGTACCCCCCCCCTCAAGGAACCACACCGAGGTTCCAAAAATCAACCAAGAAGGAGGGGGCCCGTGAGACGAACTTTGACGGGTAACAGAGTTCTAGGAGGCCGGGCTAGGCACAGGGCTTCAGGCATGGAGTCGACTGAGGGGTCTGGCATGAAGTCGACTGGCAGGTCAGGCATGGAGTCGGCCGGCGGGTCAGGCATGGAGTCGGCTGGCGGGTCAGGCATGGAGTCGGCCGGCGGGTCAGGCATGGAGTCGGCTGGCGGGTCAGGCATGGAGTCGGCCGGCGGGTCAGGCATGGAGTCGGCCGGTGGGTCAGGCATAGAGTCCGCCGGCGGGTCAGGCATGGAGTCAGGAACCAACATGGCAAAGTCAGGGTTCTGCCAGCAGTCGGCTGGCGGGTCGGGCCAGTCGTCGAACTCCGGTGGGTTGGGCCAGTCGTCGAACTCCGGCTGGTCAGGCCCAGTCGGGTCGGGCCAGTGTGTGTCAGGCACCCCCTTGGAAGCAAGGACAGGTCGGGGTGCAGCCGGCACCCCCCTGGAAGCAGGGACGGGTCGGGGTGCAGCCGGCACCCCCCTGGGAGCAGGGACGGATCGGGGTGCATCCGGCACCTTCTTGGGAGCAGGGACAAGTTGGGGTGCATCCAGGACCACCCCTGGATCAGGCTGTGGTGCGTCCGGTACCACCACCGGAACAGGAATGGGGTGGGGTGCATCCAGGACCACCACTGGATCAGGCTGTGGTGGGGGCAAGGGATTTAATCAACTAACAAAAAGCGCTGCCAAGTAGGGAAACAAAACCAAAACTCATTGTGGGCATAGCATGAACACATGGCATGAAGGGAGTCAGGGAAGAGACGTTAGAGACATTAATGGACCAGCACAAGAGGAAGGCAGAGACAAGACTTAAATACAAACAGGAATGACAAGACACAGGTGAACATGATCAGGAGAGATTTGGACCAAAGAAGTAAAACTCAAAAGCATGACATAACAGGAAACCTTTCAAAATAAAACAGGAAACAGAACTCATACATGACAGAATAAGATGAAAAGCAAAACCAATAGAAAGAAACCCAACCCATGACAGTTTTGATGTAAAAAAAAGTTTTAAATTTTCAAAATATTGTATTAGATTCTAAGGACGAATTTTTGGAGGGTAGATGAGTGAGGTGTTCTAAAGTTTTTGGGCATTCACACAAACATCAAACTGTGCAGGGTCCCAATTGTTCGACTCAGCCGACTGTTTTTATGCCCTGATCTCACAATGAAGATAGCATTTTTTGCCCAAGGACAGATGCCTTTGTTTGACACACATTGGTACAGTAGTTAGTGCTTTTTACTGTCTGTTTAAAATAAACCATTTAATGGAGAAAATAGTCCATTAAACGGTGCCATGGCTTACCTTTTTAAACAACAATGTTACGCATAAATGTGCCTGAGCCTTACCTGTCTAGCTTTGGATTTGAAATTGGGGCAAATTTTGCGCCCTCGCCATGCCAACCAAGGTCTACTTTTGGTTATTTCTTAGGTTAAAAAACAGCTATGGGTGTATCCAGACTGGACAAATCTGTTTGTCTGGACCCAGTCCACCTAATTTTGTCCGGATCGAGTCCTGAACTTGCATGTGGTCTGTATCCGGACAGCCTTCAAGGGGACTAATGATTATAAACATCCAGCAACTTGTTGCTTTATGCTGCTTCACGGTTCTACCCCCCCTCCTCTTTAATCACCCTCCCACCCCCACCCCTTATCCCTCTCTCTCTTCTTCCCTTCTTTTTTTTCCCTTCCGCTCAAACAAAAACTCTTACAGATATGACTAAGATGAATAAAGTTTAGCCTAAATTACAAAAGGGGTTTATTTAAATATGCAGCTAGTGTGTCAAAAGTTTTATAACCCCTATTTTAAAATATGTCCAACACAACTCAGCTGTTGGAGAGGACAAGTTAAAAAAATAAAAAAATAAATAAAGTGTGAGGAGTTTTACAGCCTTAAAACATCTTTGAACCTACTTGTTGGATTTTTATCTTTTGAGGATTATGTATGGAACGTGTCCACCGTGATAAATGAGTGAACACTATATGGCAAAATACACAGTAAAAGAAAACACATGCACTAAAATCATCACAAAAGTTAAAACAAGTTTACATCACAGCATAACAATTCTAACCTCTGCATTTATGACCGGGTCTACCTCAGGGGGATTTCTAAAAACAAACGCTGACCTTCCTTGGCATGTTTCTTTCCCTCTACTCGGTATTTACGCTGACTGACATCATTCTTTCCCCTACGTAAGACAGTAATAAAACAGTTACAAATCTTACAGGATGCATGACTTTCCCTCCATCACTCTCCATTTTGTGAAAGTGAATATTCTGTTGGTTTTGAAAGACATTTACAGGATTTCCTTGTTCTGCTTTGTTTGGTTTTTGACAGGAATGCTTTCTCCTCTGTCAACAACTTCCATCTAACTTGAATGTCTTTTCTGGGTTTGTTTCTTCTGTCCTCGTGACTATTACCATCTAAACTCTACTTTACGCAGCAGTGACACTTCAGTTTGAAGATGCAGGTTTGCTTTAATATTTTTTTAATGATGTGGTAGATTTGCAGGAGTACACTAAACTGGAGAGGGAGTGGCAAAGATGAGCAAAAAACAATAGTTTCCAGGCCAAAATGCGCCGCTATGGTCTGAGCATGGGTAAATGTGTTGCAGAGTTTACAAAGCTAAAAAATCTGAATCAAAAGACTTTCATTTAAACAACAGGAAAAGGAAAAACCTTGAAAATGTTCCCATGTTCACAAACTCCCCCTGGTCATTTGTGGTTCTGTCAATAGAACTGTTGTCTCCACTTCCAAAAAGCAAACTAATTATAGGAGAGCCATGAACTGTAAAATAATAGCTGGAATTCCTTTGACCAATCAGAAAAGACCTGGCATCAGTAGGGGTGGGGCCTCATTAAACGGTACAAAATCATCTACTGACTCTTTATTTAGCATTTTATTTTTGTTTTAAATTGGAAAAAGACCACACTACAAATAATGTGTCAGTTATTATCTATGGGGAGGGCATGTAATTAACAGCTGCTATTGCACACCATGTATATTTGTAACACAAGACATCAGACATAAGATTAGTTACTTTATTTTAGATGCTTTTTTTTCTTTTTTGCCGGATTTTTTCGAAAGTCTTTATGGCTATGGCTATGTATTGTATATATATATATATATATATGCCACTTGCACAAGTGTCCATCAAATGTGGGATATACCAAGGTGATGCTCTGTCCCCACTGCTGTTCTGCATAGGCCTGAACCCCCTCAGCCAAATAATCAACAAGACTGGCTATGGATACAGACTCAGAAATGGGGCCAACATCAGTCACCTCCTCTACATGGATGACATCAAGCTATATGCTAAGAGCGAGCGTGACATTGACTCCCTGATCCACACCACCAGGATCTACAGTACTGACATTGGGATGTCATTCGGGCTCGAGAAATGCAGCCGGATGGTGACAAAGAGAGGCAAGGTAGTCCACACAGGAGGGGTCTCACTCCCAGAAGGAACAATAGCAGACATCGAGGACAGTTACAAGTACCTTGGAATTCCGCAGGCAAATGGCAACCTCGAGCAGGCAACAAGGAAAGCTGCAACAGCTAAATACCTCCAACGAGTGAGGCAAGTCCTGAGAAGCCAGCTCAATGGCAAAAATAAGACCCGGGCAATAAACAGCTACGCACTGCCAGTTATCAGATACCCTGCAGGAATAATAAGATGGCCAAAGGAAGAGATACAGACCACGGATGTTAAAACACGAAAGCTCCTCACCATGCATGGAGGGTTCCACCCCAAATCCAGCACCCTGAGACTGTATGCTAGCCGCAAGGAAGGAGGCCGAGGACTAGTGAGCGTAGAAGCTACTATCCAGGATGAAACATTCAAGATGCATGAGTACATCAAGCTCAAGGCCCCAACTGACAGTGTGCTCAGCGAATGTCTCAGGCAATGGAGAGCAGAGGATACAGTGCTGGAGGACAGATCCTCATGGGAGGACAAACCCCTGCATGGGATGTACCACCGGACCATAACTGAAGTGGCTGATATCAAGAAGTCCTACCAATGGCTAGAAAGGGCTGGCCTAAAGGACAGCACTGAAGCGCTCATCCTGGCAGCTCAGGAACAAGCCCTGAGCACCAGATCGATAGAGGCTCAGATCTACCACACCAGACAAGACCCAAGGTGTAGGCTGTGCAAAGAGGCACCTGAAACAATCCAGCACATAACTGCAGGATGTAAGATGCTGGCAGGGAAAGCATACATGGAGCGCCACAATCAAGTGGCTGGAATAATATACAGGAACATGTGTGCAGAATATGGACTGGAAACCCCAAGGTCAAAATGGGAAACACCTCCGAAGGTGGTAGAGAATGAGAGGGCAAAGATCCTGTGGGACTTCCAGATCCAGACTGATAGGATGGTAATGGCGAACCAACCAGACATTGTAGTGGTGGATAAAGAACAGAGGAAGGCCGTTGTGGTGGATGTGGCAGTGCCAAGCGATGGGAACATCAGGAAGAAGGAACATGAGAAACTGGAGAAATACCAGGGACTCAGAGAAGAACTGGAGAAAGCCTGGAAAGTGAAGGTGACAGTGGTGCCTGTGGTAATTGGAGCACTCGGGGCAGTAACCCCCAAGCTGGAGGAGTGGCTACAACAGATACCTGGAAAGACCTCAGACCTCTCAGTCCAGAAAAGCGCAGTGCTAGGAACAGCTAAGATACTGCGCAGTAACAATTCTAACCTCTGCATTTATGACCGGGTCTACCTCAGGGGGATTTCTAAAAACAAACGCTGACCTTCCTTGGCATGTTTCTTTCCCTCTACTCGGTATTTACGCTGACTGACATCATTCTTTCCCCTACGTAAGACAGTACTAAAACAGTTACAAATCTTATAGGATGCATGACTTTCCCTCCATCACTCTCCATTTTGTGAAAGTGAATATTCTGTTGGTTTTGAAAGACATTTACGGGATTTCCTTGTTCTGCTTTGTTTGGTTTTTGACAGGAATGCTTTCTCCTCTGTCAACAACTTCCATCTAACTTGAATGTCTTTTCTGGGTTTGTTTCTTCTATCCTCGTGACTATTACCATCTAAACTCTACTTTACGCAGCAGTGACACTTCAGTTTGAAGATGCAGGTTTGCTTTAATATTTTTTTAATGATGTGGTAGATTTGCAGGAGTACACTAAACTGGAGAGGGAGTGGCAAAGATGAGCAAAAAACAATAGTTTCCAGGCCAAAATGCGCCGCTATGAGGTCACGAACATGGGTAAATGTGTTGCAGAGTTTAAAAAGCTAAGAAATCTGAATCAAAGACTTTCATTTAAACAATGGGAAAAAGGAAAAACCTTGAAAATGTTCCCATGTTCACAAACTCCCCCTGGTCATTTTGTGGTTCTGTCAATAGAACTGTTGTCTCCACTTCCAAAAAGCAAACTAATTATAGGAGAGCCATGAACTGTAAAATAATAGCTGGAATTCCTTTGACCAATCAGAAAAGACCTGGAATCAGTAGGGGTGGGGCCTCATTAAACGGTACAAAATCATCTACTGACTCTTTATTTAGCATTTTATTTTTGTTTTAAATTGGAAAAAGACCACACTACAAATAATATGTCAGTTATTATCTATGGGGAGGGCATGTAATTAACAGCTACTATTGCACACCATGTATATTTGTAACACAAGACATCAGACATAAAGATTAGTTACTTTTATTTTGGAATGCTTTTTCTTTTGCCGGGTTTTAAAGAAGTCTTTATGGCCTATTTCTATATAATATATATATATATATATATATATATATATATATATATATATATGCTATATATACACTGCTTTATGTGCACTGCCAGCCACTTGGAGATGGAATCCTGTCCTGTTATTGTAATAGTGAGTTTTGCTCTGAGCAAACTGTCATGTAAGGTTTCAAGTTGAAGACGTTGATTAACCTTGACACAGGAAGGTCAAAAACAGGCAACAAGCCTTCAGAGGTTAACAAAACCCCAGATTTGACATGCGTCTCGCTTTTATGACAAGAAGTTGTTTACTGTAAAATTCTCATTTATTAGGTGCCTTGAATCTATATTTAAAACACTTTAGGGATCAACACTGGGATCTCGGATTTTCTTTAGTCTGTATTTAAATGTATCACTATTTATAGTTTAAATCTTAAACTTTTCTTCCTCTGAAATAAAAATACAGACCCAAAAAGCAGTATTTAGGGCTGAAATTGTGTACTGAAAAAATGATCTGTTAGCTCTTTACATCTTATGAATTGCAAAACCCAGTCCTTATTTTATTCCTTTAGTTTATAAAAGATCAAGATGTGCAGGTAAAAAATGAATAAACCAAAATCTTTTAAGTTTCAATAACGCAACTTGAACAAAGATTTGTGTTTTGTCTTCTGAGATCATATTGAATAGATTTTGGCCTTCAAATATTATTTGAGAAAATGCTTTGAGTAAACTAGACTTCATATTTGAGTTCTTCTAAACTTTTTTTTATAAATATTTTAGTGTTTTTTATTTCCCTAACTCCAAAAAACTTGCAGAGCTTGATTTTCTTTATTCAGTTGTTTAGTCAATTGATTTTTCTGGACTAAAAAAGTGAATTTCTGCATGGGAAGCCCTCTCTGTTCTTTTATGTTTAAATTTACTTGGTTAAGTGGACATTGAGTTATCGCTCCTAGTAAGGATTCTGTTTTATATAACCAGCCTTGCTGGAATAAGAATTGCTGCCAAGTGCAGTCCATAGAAAAGAGGTAATTTTTACTCTCTGTCAGTCATAGCTTGCAGGGTGAGCTGCAGAAACTCAATACTATCCTTTTTCTATCTCTGTATTATTTGCCCAGATTTTCTTCTGCAAAGAAGGAAGAACAATATTTAGCACACAAATCAAGGTTTTAGTGAAATGTGAAATATTAACTCATGGTGTAACTGTTCGCATACAGAAATAAGGCTCACTGTCTCATCTGAACAGTTGTTCAGAGGTTCCACTATTGTTCTTCCCATGTAGCTGGTGATCTGACGGCTGCAAGTGATATTCTTACAAACTTCTTGACAGGTTGCCCTTTATTGTCTATCTAAAAATTGATTGCTCCTAACTTTATATCTGGGTCTGAAAACTTTGCAAAAGATGGGCTTTAACCAAAAGACAAGAAAAATACAGTTGGAGTTTACATCAAGGAAGAGAGGAGGGAGCCATTCTTATCTGAATCCCTAACTGCTTGCACTCACACACTACAAGCAGTGTGGTCCTGGTCCTCTCGCAGATGGTCCCTTAGTACAGCATACACTTTTCTGTCTCCTATTCTTCTCTCTGTCTTATCTCTCTAGCCCTCTATGTATTTTTGACCAGAGTTTACCCTAAAAACATCTGGACAAGGTTTTAAAAAAGTGATAATTAAGTTTCTCGAGGGTACGTTTCTGGGTTTACACATCTTTATAGTGGGTGTACATCACATATATGAGATCTTTTTGTTGTTGTTGCTTTCCACTAGTACTTTTTAGCTTTTTTAGCTAGGCAATGCAACCAACACCATCTAAAAAGTAATAAAGGGTTTTGGTCCTTGCCCTGAAGCGTTGGCCCCCTGCAAAATTCCCAACAGTGGGTGAGCCTGGTCGGACAATATTTACTGGGCTCCTCAGGGACCTCCACCTCTCTTAGGTGTCCTCCTCATGGGTTGGAGGTGGGCGGCCCTTGCCTTGCTCTCTCCCAACCTCCTGTGGGGTGGGAGGGTGGTTGCCTGGAGAAGAGGGCAGGTCTCCCTAGGGGGCCCTGGCTCATGCCTTGGGTCGGGGAGGGAGGATACCCGGAACTCCTGGATGGAGGTGGGCTGCTGGAGTCTGGAGCTGGGGGGCTCTCGGGGGTGGGGTCTGATGTTGGGTCCCCTATGGCAGAACTGTGAGCTATCTCCTGGCTGTAGGCTGGGACCCCAGCATCTCTGTGCTACTGTGCCTCCTGCTCTTTGGCGTTGGGGCCCGGTGGCGGTCCTGCTAACCCTGGGCTTGGTGTCTGGCTGGATTGATCTGTTATACGGTGCCGGTGTCGGGGGGCCCTGGCTACCGCTACTTATTCGACGGGGGTCTTGGTGTGAGAAATATCAAGCACTCTCCCTCTTTTTGCATTCCATCATCCACCTCAGCAGAACATAAACACCTACCTGAGCAGGTGTCAGCTCACCTTTGAACAAATAGTATGTTTGACAGAATGAAATGCTCTACGCGTGTTGGTTTGTATGCGTATTTGTGTGTGAACTGTAGTTGTGTTGAGCACATGTTGACATGATTGTATGTGAAGATTTTTGGAGCCAACAGGTATGTTTGTAACACTTGAGTGTGTGTGTGTGTGTGTGGACCAGCCCCGCCCCTTTTGTCTAACATTTACACCAGAGAGTAATGATGATAATCCTCCAGCATCTTCTTGCTTATTACCCCCTACCACCACCACCTCTGTAATCATCCTCCAGACTCCTTAACTCACCCAAAGCTTCCTTTTCCCCCTATCCCCCCTTAACACCTTGTCTCCAACATCCCTCCCTTCTTTCCTCTTCTTCTTTTCCATCCAGTCCAACAAAAAAAGGGAGCCAAATATAATCTATATAAATAAAGTGTGTCTCTGGGACAGACTGAGGACTTGCCCTGTCTTTGTCCAAAGTTGGGATAAGCTCCAGCAATCCCTTGACCCTATAAGGGATTCAGTGGGTTTGGAAAAATGAATTTATGCATGAAATCTGAAAAAAAAAAAAAAAAAAAAGTATCACATGTGGTTTTAATTAAAGCAGTAGTCATTTATGGGTTTTTGTTATTTCAGTAAATTTAGTTTTGTGAGGTTCCTTTTTTCTCATATTTGTCTCAAAAAGGCAAATATTCCTGCACTGGCCTAAACGTTGTTGATGTGCTCCAGAAAACAAGGACATAAAAGGGGAAAATAGTTCATTTTTAATGTATTAACCCATACATTTAGTTTTAATTATGAAGACATCTTACAGCAAGGGACTGTTTAGCTCTGCTAAAGCGTGTAAATATCAGAAGTTATTTCTTAAAGAATCGGTTTTTCCATTGCCTCTGTCACTAGTCAGCTTGCAACAAAAATTAGGGATTCCCCCCCCCCCCCCACATCTTTTCAAGTAGATTTCATGAAAATGAGGTGTTTTACTAAATCATGGGAGGGATCGGTGAATAGTGAATCAGAAAAGCCTTAATAATTAGGTTGTCTTAGGGACAGTAGCTTGGCTACGATCCATATTTTGAACCATGGTAGAATCTCGTGAGTATCCTCAGAAATTGATTTTTTTACTTGAACAAAATGCATTTCATCCAATGCTGCTACTGCTAAATTGTCAGGCAGGAACATTTCCAAAACAACTGTCAAAACAGAATCTTACTTGTACTTTCTGGCATTTTTTTCTTCTCCTAACAGTGAACAAAACTGTCATGATTTTTTTTGGTCAGTTTAAAAACACAGGTTGGTCTACAGTCTTTTTGAGTGGCATTTCTGTCCTTTGCGCCTTCAGGAGTGGAAAGCTTTTTACCTCATAAAGTGAGTTCAAAATGCCAGTTTTTCTAAATAACCCATTTACCAGTCTCAGCACAGGAGTTTATATTTTATTGAAAAAGTTTATAGAATTCACTGCTGCCCAGTACAGCTGCTTTGACAAAGAGACAATCTTGACTTGTGCTTGAGAGGATGACCATTAAGATGTGTTTCTCCAAGTGATTTTTTTTAATATATTGTCCAGTTCTGTTTCTGACATCCTCTTGTTAAAACTTAGTTTTTAAAAAAAATCAACGAAAAAATCCAACAAAAAACTTTTGAATACTGATGTCTTACAAACATAAAAAGTTGATTGTAGTAAAAAAAAAAAGGATAATCTAAAGCTAGTTTTCACCCAACAAAGACTATGGATCCTAAAATCTTCCGAGTTCACGTTATGGAACCTGTTATGTCACACTCCTATCAAATCATGGTTCAAACAAATTCAATGTTTTTTGAGTTGTTTAGTGAGCCAGTCAGGATCAGTCTGTCACAAAATTGTGAGGACTGACCTAATCAGATATTTATTGGTACCCAGCACAAAGAGGATAAAACCCAAAAGGTCAATGCTGAAGAAGTTAACAGTTAAGACTGCAATTTCCAAGCACATTCATTGAAAATAGAATGAAACCAGTTTTAAAAAATGTGTGAAGGCAACAAATGTTTTTGAAGTCTTTAAATGATTATCAATTGAGTACAACATGTTAACTGGTACTTGATTCAAAAGCTGTGGGGTTTCAAAAGCCACCATGTTTGTAATAGCAGGAGCCCAAATGGCAGAGTTGGAAGAGTGTTTGTTACTTCAACAAAAAATAACCTAATGCATAGTGAAGCCAAGGTCATCACACGTGTGGTTTTGTAGACAAAGTTTGAAAGATTATTGCATAGATGCACATGTAACATTCAATGAGACAAGCCAATCTTAGAGTAAATTTATATTAGTTTAATCCCAGCAGAACCAAAAAGAAGAAAAATGTCTCTCAAAGATTTAAAATTGCCTTTTCATCCAGCATTTGATGTCAAAATTACTTCCCATAATTTGATAAAGAATAAAAGGGGCACAAGGTGCTTAAACATTAAGTTTCCTTAGTCAGTAGTGTTTTTATGTTATTTATAAGTGTTGATCTGCAATGTCAGGTCCCACAGCAGACACTTGGGAGCCCTTTCTGCTTTCTCTGATGACCAGTTGTTTAGACATGTGGACTTTATTTTCTTTCGAAACTTGGCCGCTGCCCACGCTGCCAAATGTACCAACTTTAGATTTAAGGACAATAGTAGTAACCCTGTGATTTATTAGCCACCAAACGTACCTGATCTGAACGCACAGAAAATTTATGGTGCATTGTGAGGATATGAGACAATGTGAAAAATACAAAAGCTGCAAGCACAGCAACCTAGGCTTTCAAAACATCCCAGCAGAGACACAGACTAATCGCCTCCATGCTGCACTACCTCCTCACAGTAATTCATGTAAATCAAGATCCAAGCATGTATTTGTTGCAATATTTAGTCATATTCTTCAAGAGAAATATGTTTTTGTAGCAAGAAATTGTTTTACATTGATCTTAGTATCTAATGTGATGTCCTGAGATTAGGAATTTTAGGTTTCGTAATTGATAAATTCAAAAAATCTATAAGTATACTCTATAAGTAAAAAAAAAAAAAACCTAGAAAGCGATCAGTGAAATGTATTTTTAAAGAGCCCTTTTTATACAGTCTGTGCTTTAAAGTTCTTTCCAAAATCCCCCAAATCCCCCTCCACACATGCACCAATGAAAACAAACAGATAAATATGTAAAGAGAAAAGTCATTAACAGTAGATAGGCAAAGCTAAAACATAAGGAACTTAAATGCTTGATTTTAAGGAGATTTTAGAGATATCCATAGAAACAAATCATAGAAAATCTCTCAATTGATTTACACAATATTCTTAAGTTACATTGACAGATAACCATAAAGATTTTGATTAATAGATAAATTGCAGTAAAATAAAGTGCAGATCATATATAAACATAAAACCATGTGATGAAAATTTGTGATATCATGTTCAAATAGAGCAGATAAGAATGCATATAAAAATGACAAGAAGTCTCTTAAAGTATAGAATCATGTAAATGCCCAATCCAATTAATGTAACGGAATGTCCAAGGGAGAGAACCCAGGTGCAGGAAGAACAACCCAAATCCAATAGTTTACTCGAAGGGGCTTTAATGCCAGAGAACCATAACACCAGAGCATAGAACGAAGACGCTCCGACACAGAAACAAGAACAGAAACGGCATATATAGACAAAACCTAATCAACATAATACAGAACACCTGTGACAAGCGGGAGAGTTCAGGAAGGGAAGGACCTCCAGGAGATCACAGCAGGAGCAAAGTCACGGGCTCCATGACATAACCCCCCCCCCCCCCCCTGCCAGACTGACGATGACATGGTTGATCAGGATGGGCACGATGGAAACGTGAGATCAGGGATCGGTCAACGACGAAACGGTCAGGGACCCACTGGCGATCTGCCGGACCGTAACCCTCCCAGTCGACCAGGTATTGCAATCCCCGTCCCACTCGTCTGGAAGCAAGGAGGGACTTGACTGTGTACACAGGTCCTCCATCCACGATCCGAGGGGCTGGTGGGGATGCTGGAGTGGGTTGAAGGGGAGAAACCCTGACAGGTTTTAACTTGCTGACGTGAAACACTGGGTGGATGCGAAGAGAGCGAGGCAGCTCCAATCGCACTGCCACAGGGTTGATTAACTGTGAGATGGAATATGGACCAATGTAACGGGGGAGCAGCTTCTTGGACCCTCCCTTCAGGGGAACATCTGTGGAAGACAGCCACACCTTGTCTCCCACCTTGTACTGTGGAGCAGCGGACCTCCGACGATTGGCCACAGCCAAGAGTCGTTCTTGGTTCCGCAGCAACTCGAGCCTGTACCTGCTCCAGGTTCGCCGACACCGTCTTACGAACGCAGCAGGACTGGAAACGGAGGCCAATTGTTCCTGGTGAGGGAACAGAGGTGGCTGATAGCCATAGGCTGCCTGGAAGGGTGAGTATCCGGAGGAGTTGACAAGAGAGTTATGCGAATACTCAGCCCAAGGGAGCTGAGACGACCACGTCTTTGGGTTCTTGTTACACATGGCTCGTAATGTTGTCTCCAGATCCTGGTTGTACCTCTCTACCTGGCCGTTAGTCTGAGGATGGAACCCTGAACTCAGACTGACCTTGGTCCCAAGGAGGTTGCAAAACTCCTTCCAGAAGGCAGCGATGAATTGTGGGCCCCGATCGGACGTGATGTTCTGAGGCAACCCATGAAGACGAAACAGATGTTGGGAAACAAGTACGGCTAATTCCTTTGCTGAGGGGAGTTTCTGTAGAGGAATGGCATGCACCAGTTTGGAAAAACGGTCTATGATTGTGAGTATGACCGTCTTACCTCTTGAGATGGGTAGACCAGTAATGAAATCCATAGCAACGTGGGACCAAGGTCTAGACGGCACAGGTAGAGGGTGAAGGAGGCCAGCAGGTGGAGTCCTGGGGGTCTTGACACAGGCACACACTGGGCAAGCCGCTACAAAAGCCCTAATGTCGGAGGACATAGTCGGCCACCAAAACCGCTGAGCGATGAGGAAACGGGTCCTGGTTCCTCCAGGGTGACAGGCCAATTTGGAGGAATGTCCCCACCTCAACACCAAGGAACGCAAGGAGGAAGGCACAAACAGACACCCGTCTGGGCAGCCGGCAGGTATAGTTTCTGGATTGGAAACAGAAGCCTTCACCTTGCGCTCCAGTGACCAGCGAGTGGTTCCCAGCACCAGGTGCATGGGTTACTAGGACCTTGGTCGAAGGTCGTGAGGGTGAAGAAAAAGAAGAGGTACAGCTCACCAGTTCCCTCCTTGCTGGTGAACCATGGCGTTTCCCGGGCAGTCGCGCGCAAAGTGTCCAGACTGTCCACAGTACAAACAGAGTCCAGCTCCCATCCGGCGCCGTCGCTCAGCGGGAGTCAGACATCCAGATCCCAGCTGCATGGGCTCGGAGGGAGGAACGAATTCCTGGCGCGGAGTGCTGGAACGGGACAGTGGATCACTCTCAGGAAGCGATGGGCGGGAGCTGGTGTAGCTGCGTCGCTCACGACCTCGTTCCCGCATCCTCCGATCAATACGCACTGCTAGATCAATCAACTCCTCCAGCTCCTCCGGGATCTCCCTCGCCGCCAGTTCATCCTTGAGGACGCTGGAGAGACCCTGGAGAAAATTTTATCCCCAGGAGAATGTTTCAAAGATGAGCACTGTTAAAGTGAAACTACATACTATCCTTTAGGACAGTTACAAGACCATTACCTGAAGATCTGGGAGAAATTCTTCATGGTTTGCTTAAAAAGAAAAAGGCCCAAAATAATATTCTATTCTTTGTTGCAAAGCCAGCTGCTGCATTTTGGACAGTTTGTAATTATTTTTATTTAAGTTCAATTAACATTTTACTAGCATTTTTTGTTTTCTTATTCATTCTTTTTTGTATCCAGTTCCTAATGAGTTTAACTCCATTTCTGCTTCAACCTGTTTCTTCGTCGTATGCTTGCTTCTCTTTGTCTTCTTTTAGATTGTTGTTCATTAAGTTTTACCTCTTACTTTTTTAACGATAAACCTACAAGAAAGGGTCTGAGGCTATATTTAGCCACCCAATGCCCTGCAACCAACACACATTTCTTAGCAAAACACACTAATGAGGCTACCAAAAGGAGACAGGAGGGTTTTCTGGCCCACCACAAATCAGTGAGTTTACTGTGGAACTGTCTTGGTGCTAACCTAAAGAATAAACCTCATCCCAGGGGAGAGGGAGGTCAAGGAACGACAGAAGCCCCATAGCCTGACCTCTCAGATTCTACTGGCTGGCCTGCTTTATCTTCAAACTTAGAATCACTCATCAACCCCTTAACATGGATTTGTAAACAATTGATCAAAAGGGAATCTAAAAAAGAGCTCCCTCTTAAAGGAACCAAACAATTCTACAAAAGGTTAGAACCACTAGAAACCCCTATGTATATTTCCCTTGGATTGCCTTGACAACTTCTCGTATAGCAAGGTAAGGACTAAGAGGAAACAGCAGAAAAATGTCACAGAAAACCCTCATAACTGGGCCTGGAACTTCAACTGTGGGTAGTTTTGCAGCTAAAAAGCAAATCTGAACAGCAAACATACACTGACATATTGTTTCGCCAAAGACGTGGTTTCTGAGCTGAGAGAAAAAATTACAAACATCAGGACTAAACTCTGAAAACGTTGCTGTTGTAATATCTTAAAACAACAGTTGAAGGTTCAGAAAAGATACTCTACTGATCTTCTGGAGATGCTTTCCGTACATGAACACTGATGTGTTCATCAGTTTCCTGCAACATCAATAAGGAAAAATGGAAAGAAGATTCAAACAGTTGTGGGTGCTAAACAGGTGGTGATCAGTGAAATGTAGAAACTTTGACCATGGGCTTACACTGCGTCCAGTCCAGCTCCGGTTCAGTCACCTGAGTGGTCTAGCTACAGCAGATGACTCGCAATGGCTTCGGATGGTTGCAGTCCTGCTGCAGTAACAGGATAGGCTGCTGACCTCGTAGTTTTCAATCGACTTCCTGCTGTTTTTCATCTCAATCAAATGGTGAAGAGTGGAGATCACAATTCCCGGTTAGTTGGGTGGTTTCACTACAACCAGGAGAAATGACCACATCCCTCCGGTTCTCATGTTCTTACACTGATGACCAGTTAAAAATAGATTTTATTTTAAAGTGTTGCTGTTAGTTTAAACTGGTTCTGCTGAGTCACTATGAAAGGCCTGGAAGTTAATCTACGGTGACTTTATTAAACCATTACCCATGGAAAGCCCAGCGCTGTCTGCACTCATATACAAGGTGCTTCAGAAGTTGTTACCTTGCAGACTCCACTGGGCTGCTAAACAGAGATTTCAATAACCTAACCTTGTTCTGTGTTTAAAATAAACGATATAAAATCAATTTTCAGGATGGATGAATATAACAGCAAAATGTTTTGCCTCAAACCTTGTTTTCATTGTAGATTAGGAATTGTCCCTTGTGCAGAAGATCAAACACAGACTCCCCTCGTATAAACTTTTCAGATACACTGAACCATGAAGAAACATATGGGACAGATTTTTATTCAATAATTTTGTTTGGTAACTTTCAATGCCTTTTTCTGGTCTAGCTCATATTGGGTGCTTTAAAACATTTGGATCAACCACAAGTGCTCAAAATATAGCTTTCTGTTGGTTAAACAAAATCATTTAGTAGAACATGATTAATAATAATAATAAATTGGAATTTTCTGGACTTTTCCTGAAGCTCAAAGGGCTTACTAGCATTATTCATTTATATTTGGTAATGTGAGCTAATGTAACCACAGCTGCCCTGGGGCAGACTGACATAGGTGTGGCTGCCAGTACGGGCCTTTGGCCCCCTCTGACCATCACCGGGACATTCATACACATCCACACACCAGTGGAGCCACACTGGAGGCAAGGAGGGTGAAGTGTCTTTTCCCAAGGACTCTTTGATCTGCATTATTATATCAGAAAAATGCGACACATAAACAAGTTTTGTTATATAAGAAAGCTAAAGCTAAATTGTCATAACCTCTTTTTTTGTGCAGGACAAAAGGATTTATTGAAATGTGAAAGAACATTTTTTTTTTTTTTGCTGCTGGTGTTACTTACGGAAACCACTATTTCAACTTCAGAAGCAAAATTAGTCTTTGGTGCACCTGGCTGTTGCTGGTGGTATTTAATCAAATAAGAAAAAAAATCCAATAAATATTTGTGTGAAACAGAGTGTGAAATCCTATTCTGGAGTTACATGGCTGTAATAGCAAGACTGTGTGAGTAAAGCTCTGACAAACAGAAGTAAACGGAGCACAGCTGGGATGTACCTTTAGGTCACATTTGGCCTGTTGTAAGACTGTTGCAAAATCAACTAACTATAATTGGACTCCTAGCCTCTCCCAAAAGCCTCATTTGTAAGTTTTATCTGTCACTCTACTCTTGAGCTCACACAAGACAGCCATGGAGAAATCAAAATATCATGTTTAATGAAGTATCTGGTGGTGCTTTGCTTACTATGTAGCTGACAGCCCAGGCTTAGAAGTGAAGCAGAGAGTTGGTTGAAGCATGTTTGCAAATGGAAAAACAACTTCTGCCATATGCATGTAAAATGAAGCACAAGAAAGTAGAAAACCACCAGCAGCGGAAGTTATACAAGTGTTTGCCCAAGAAGTTGCATTTCTCAGTGGTTGGACTCAAAAGCACACATGCAGTATATGAGTGCAGTTGTCAGAGCGGATTAGTTTAGTTTGTGATCTTTAAAGGAAATCCAAAATGTAAATTTTTAGTGTTGATCTGCAAACAATGCAAAGAAAAAAACAATTAAATCGAAATGCCATTTAAACAAGTCTACTTTTATAGGCCACGCTCACTGTAAATGTCAGTGTTCTGCACAAGTACTTCTCAGACTAATTATTGATATGAGGAAAAGTACTATTAATTCAGTATGGCACAGCACCTCCACTATGAATTGGACTTTGGCAAGGTAAGGTGTTTACCCCGAGAGGCAAGGTAAGTTTCCCCTGAAGTCACACGCCCTTTAAGATCTAGATGTATTTTCCGTGTTTGCGACAGGAACCAAACATGGAACCGTTTCTTGGAATTTCTTCTTCGTATAAAGTCAATGATGAGACAGCATGTCTTTTGACCACATTAATGATCTACAAAAAGTGCTTCTAGTGTGTCTGGGTTGTAAAAGGGGTTATGAGGCTACACACTGATTGGATAGTTGCATGTTATGCCTAAACAGATCTCGGCTCTCCAGAAGAAATCAAGGACATTTTTTTATTTGTGGCAGTGGTTGCATTAACTGTATTCACCGTCAAAACACAAAGTGACAGTGCATGCATGCTTAGATGCTCCTAATATAATTGCACTATGCACCATGAAATCATCAAGATAGGCTTTTCAAGATTACAAACAGGTCTTGCCACCTTAAAGCTTGAAGGGCCTAGAAAACTAAAGTGTAAGACTAAAACGGATAAATCTTTGCAGCTCAGCTGTATTTTTACTGAACAATAAAACATTTTAAAAATTTGGATTCGATGCAAAGTTGCTGTGATTGTGTTAGAATGTAAAACAGAACATTTCATGGTAAACATGAATGTGAACCATCAGTTACATTTTTAAACATTCATCACACTGTTGTGCATTTTTCCCATTTTCCAAGAAAGCAAAGCATTTGGTGTCATGTGATTTCATCAGTTAGAAGCTCTGCTGTTTACTGCCGATAGCTGAAGAATAACAGCGTTGGGGAGGCTCTGGTGCAGAGGTTAGGGCAGTCAACCACTGATTGGAACAGGGTTACGGTTAGGGTAATAGTTAGGGCCTTGTGTTCAGGTGTCCAAGACACTGAACCCCACGTTGCCTCTGGTGGTTATAGGTTGGCGCTAGTGTTCGACAGTTGAGACACTATCAGTGTGAGAATGTGTGTGTGCATGGGTGAATGGGACTGTGACTATAAAGCGCTTTGGGCCTTCAAGGAAGGAAGAAAAGCACTATACAAGTATACATAATTTACCAATATATTTTCCTAGTTTCATTTATTTACATTTGTCATATATACATTCAACAGGGAGTGTATGGAAGAACACTAATAATGGATTGGATTTAATGGTGCCTTTCCACAAGCACAACGTGCTTACAATGTGTCCACTATTCATTCATTCCTCATTCATACTTGGTGATGGTAAGCTACTGATGTAGCCACAGCTGCCCTGTGGCAGACTGACAGAGGCATGGTTGCCATTAAGCGCCTGCGGCCCCTCTGACCATCACCGGTACATTTCTTCACACACACCAGTGCAGTAAACATTGAAGGCAGGAAGGGGTTAAGTGTCTTGCCCAAGGACACAATGACAGTTGACTTGTGGGAGCAGGGATCGAACCGCCTTTGAATATTGGCCAACCTGCTCAACCGCCTGACCCACTGCTGCCACATAATACAGTGCATTACTTACAAATAATTAAAACATGAGGGTGAACAAAAGCCTGAAAATTCTAAAAGTTCTTTTCTGAGAACAAATTAGCTGAAAATGGGTCAGTTTCTACAATTTATGTTTTGTCAATCCTTGACAACAACTCCACCCACTGTCTTCCCATGACTGAATATTGATAAAATAACCAGTTTAGCTGTGTAGCGTTTAGTGTTGTGTGGAGTTGTGTTCACAGATGTCCACCATTGTGACATTGTTACTGTTGAATGCAAAGCGCCAACTTGATGGTTTAACCCTTTAACACCGGAGATGTCTTTGACCACACCTTGACCATTTATGCGATCAACATATATCAGCTGATTCTGACAAGGAGAATAGTGGCTTCCTCGTGTCAGAATCAGCTGACTTGATGGCGTAAGCACTTCACTACTGTATGGTGTGGCATACCAAAGCAAGGCTGCTTTTCTCCACTTCATAATCCACTGAAATTAGGTTAATTGCAAAAACTGTTGAAGTGTTAAGGTAGTCATGAATGTCAACACTGGAACTAAAACTCTGTTGTTAACAACTTGAATTATTTTCAAACTTCTAATTTTGATGGTAAAAATGTAATGTTTTCTTTAATTAATATATATGAAATTTAATGCTGAAAAGCCAATGTTTATTTCTTTTTGTTATTTTACTTTTATACATGGAAAAAAATATCTCAATCTATTTCACAGGATATTATCTTGAAAGATGTAATCTTTGTTTCTTTTTGACAATTTTTCAGATTTATTAGTATACATGCATACAGACTAAAGTAGTCATTTGAAAAAGAAAAAAAAAGTTTACAAACTGTAGTTTTGATGCATATTTTATGGTTTTGTGATAAACACATGGAGTGGACTGGGAAAGGTCTTGAATAAAAGAGAAAAGAAAAGTGGCAGTGAGAATAGAGTAGCCTGTAAAATGTTTGACTCATGAACCAAACTAATGTAAATGCAGGTGGAACTGAGCTGCAAAAAATGACTAAGTATTTGCTTTGTTACGTTTTATTCTGGTTTAATTATTATTATCCCTTTTTGTGTTTTATCATTGTAGTGTTTGTTGATTTGACATTGTGTACAGCATTTGGGCCTCCTTGGTTTGGGGTAGAAGGTGCTCTTTAAATGAACAAATAAAGTGTGAAACATGCAGGTGTGAAGCTCAAGGTCAAATGAATTCGGATTTTTGAAAAAGTACTCTAAGCGTAAGTGAAGATTAACTGAACATTAAAAAAAGAGTCTCTCACAAAAATTACATTGGAAAATATCAGAAAACACAAGATAGAGGAATTTAAGAAAACAGGGCTTAGAACTGAAACCAAAGTTATGAAACAATTTATTCTCAACTGATGAAAAGATGGGATTGAGATACTCTACCTTGAGTTGTCCTGTATGGTGGTTTATCTTCAAAAATGTATTCATCCAGAGGTTCTATAGCAGTGAAAGGTATAACAAGGGTCACTGGACATTGTTTTATAAATTGGAGACATTCCTCCTCTTATCCAGGAGGCTTCCTCAATTCTAAATTGAAGTGCTGAGAGAACTGGCATTTGTAGACTACAGGGAGGGAGCAGTTGGACTTGAAAGTGCTGATGACCATGTGACGAAAACAAAGACCTGAATGGTTTCAGGTCATGAAGATCTGGAAGTCCATCAACAACCACACTAAGGGTTGTTAGGAGTCATTATAGGAGTTATTTGTCCTCGGCTAGAGAGCAAAGCTCTTTTTTGCCAAAATAGATAAAACCTTGGCCCAACAGAAATGGCAGACTTACATCCTGAAATCCAAACAGGACAAACTGGTTTCACCCAGGTCATTAACACCTAAAGGGGCTATTAAGGCAGGAGAGGGTAATGACTGTCCCTCACCCTCTCACTCCAGCTGAGGACTCCTATGAAATGATTTGTAACAACCCATAGCATAGTTTTTAATCGACTTCCAGGTCTATGTGACCCAAAACTACACAGGTCTTTGTTATGGTCCCATAGTCATCATCATCATCATCAAGTCCAGGTTGTCCCTCCAAGGAGCCTATAAAAAGGTGGTTGCTCCGCAGTTAAAATAACTCAAGTATCATAAAGACTGTATGGTGCTGCTGGCCCCTGAAGATCTTTTGAGCTTTGACTTATGGGCTTCAAATTTCATGTCCCAGGAGACTGTGACTATTTAGGTATGTGAATGAAGCAGGAAGTTAAACATTGACCATTGACTCACTGTTATGAAAATTGTTCAATTTAAACTAAACAAAGCATATACAGGATACAGTAAATCTGCATTTTTTTTAATTTAACAATAATTCAGACAAAAAGTGGACAGCATTTCTATCTTGTAACCTTTAGAAGATCTATTAAGTGTCATTTAGGTTTAGGTTTAAAGTTAAAGTCCCATTGGCTGCCACACACCTAGGTGTGTTCTCCATGTTTGTCCAATCCCCTGGAGGAGCAGTAAGCTGCAGACATCAGAAACCATTTGATGGTTGTCATCAGTTCTATGTAATATTCAACTCTTAAGATCTAAAAGTGAAGTTTTGACCAAAACAAATCTGTCTTTGCTGTAATCTTCTTCCTGGAATTGGGTCCAAAAAGTTATACACAATGACAGTGGTAAAGACATCTGGAATGACTCTCAGCTAATTAACTCAATCATCTTCCAATGCAATGACAAAAGAACAGCTAACTTCCGCCATGTAATTCTCAAATTTTATTTTTATTTAAAATGTTTTCCCTTCTCTGACTAATATGGGACAGCAAGTCGTCAAATGGGTTACGATCTCAGCTCAACGGGAAGGTCTTCATTCAGACGAAGTTCCTGCAGTAGATGGTGAAGCTCACCATACTGGGAGAATCTCTGAATGATCTCATGAACCCAGAGATGGAGACATGATTATCGATGCTTTTGTAGAGCGCTTCAAAATAAATATACTTGATCTCTCAATGTCATCTGTGTCTTCCATGCAATAAAAAAGATTTCATTTATTCACTTAAAACAATTTGAAGAGAACTTTTAGACTTGTGCAAAATTCCTGTCAGTAACAGATTTTATATTAAACATTTTACTGGAAATCATTGAACTGATGAAGTTTCTGAATATGAGATACAGATATACAGTCAGTGCTTCCATGTAGCAACGAGGCTAAAAACCTCTGATGGTGGCTCCTCCCACATGTGGCGAGAGCAGCAAGTTGCTGAACACTCATTTTTAGAGTAGTGTCAAACAGCAAATTTGCTTCATTTCAAAGCAGAGGCGGCGGATGCGAGTCAGTGTGGGAACTCAGCATATGGAAGAAAAAATCCTTATAAGAAAGCATTTTAGCTCAAACTTGTATGCTTACTGTTAAGCATGGTAGTAGAGAGATGATAATTTGGGCCTGTGGCTAAGAACCTCTGCTAGTAAAGTCGAATCAAATATAAAATATATTTAAAAAAGAAGCAGTCTTGCCAGCTTGTTTTTTTCCACCTTTTTTCTTTTTCATGGCATCATGGTGTAACAAAATAGTTTGTAAACATACACGTCTAAAAGTTGTTTTCAAAGACAAAGTAAAAGCAATAACAAAAATGAAATTAGGTAATTTTTTATATGCATTTTTTTAATTTATTAAACAACTCCTTTTGAAAAATATTAAAATGTCCTTTCCTTTGGTATAAAGTCATACACCGGAACCATTAACAGTACAGACAACAGTTTGTGTGAAAGTGCTAAGACAAACACAACACAATGGAACAACGAGAAAACTAGAATGCAACGTACACGCTGACACAGAAAACACAGCATTTCAAATCACAGCCTTAGCTTGTAATATAGTTATCCTCTCTATATTGCAAGAAAAAAGAATGTGTCAAACTGATTGATAAAAGCTTATGTGTTTTGTGGTAAAGAACATGAACCAAACCTCAAATCAAATAAATGCAATAAAAAAAAATCGATTTTTGCTTCTTGGCGGTTTCAAGTGTGCCATTGATTTTTTGAAAATGCAAACATTTGAAACACTGTGAATGGCAGAGGCTATAACTTACACATAACATGAACATGACAGAAATTTTTAAAGGATGTCTAAAGATATCATTTTTGAAAAAGAAAATCCTGTTTCTCTCATGTAAAAGCCTTACCATTTTGACAACAGGTATACATAATTAAAAAGGTAACGGGGAATTAGACATTAAAATACTGAACAGTAAAAATATTGGTGTAGTTAACCTCTCAAACACATTTGGTTTTTCTATTGCACACTCCACATGCATGTTCCTACAGGAATACCTTGATCTTTACCAACATGCACATATTTCTTTGGGTCACTTTACTCTTGCAAACAAATAGCATGCTACCATACCAATCCTGCCTGTACACCAAAATTAAAAAAGAAAGGAACTAGAGAAAAAAATTGACTGGTAGTTTTCTAAAGTCTTACGTCTGTATTTGAAGTTCATTTTTGGATTCATCAACATTTAATATGAATTTTAAATCTATAACTATAAACATCCTTTCTAATCAATTTATTCGACTTTAGTGCGAAATGTTACAAAAATACACAAAACGTCCTTCTTGACCTTGAACAAATCCCATGTCTGTTTTTTTTTCCTTTTTCTTTTAGAGTCAATACCTTATTACCGAATTTGTTTTTCTGCTCTTGTCCAAAAGAAAGATCCATTCAGTGCAATCCTCACTTTAGGGAGACACTCAGCTTCTGCAGGTTTACTGTCTCAAATAACATCCAGGGAAATCCCAGGGCTTCTTTGTTTGAAATCCATCTCTAGCCAAGAGAGATTTGGTGCAACAGCAGTGCTTGAGCCACATGCACTGCCAGGCTGATGCTCCCCTCTCATTGTTGAAGACTTGCAGTTGAAAAGCTGTGATATTTCAAAGTAAAAAAAGACAATTGTCAGCCATCAAAGTGGGCCACTAGTGACACTACAACAGGTTTGTTGTCTGAAGAGTGGGCTTTGGAGATGTCAATGGTGGGTTCACAAGATGGGCCCAGTTGGGGCACAGCGCCGGCTGGTTGACCCAGTGAGGCTACCAAAAATAGGAAATCATTGGTGCGGCGGGGACCAGTCACGGCCACCCCCCTCACTGCCTTGGTGGCAACCTTAGAGGAGCTTCTGGCGCTGGAGCCTCGTAGTGGAGCTTTACATCGCAGCATGGCCTGGAAGCATCTGAAAAACTGGGTCAAACAGGCAAACGTGATTAAAAATGGGCTTAGACCACAGTGGATTTATGTTCCACATGCACTCTGAACTCATTTTCCAAGTTGTTTTTTTGGGGACTGATGCTGGAAGAAATAAATATAATACTCCCCAATGAGGGAGTCCCAACATACCAAATGAAAAAGTTTATAAAAAGGGAAAAAGCTACTCGTTCTTTTATGTGTTATCTCAATTACCGGTAAGTTTGAGATGTAATAAACAGCTAATTACAGTTTTAGGCGATGTCTGAAGTAAAGGATGACACAGGAGTGAATTTTCACTCATGTCCCATCCCAATCCCAGACCAAAGTTAAAGAAAAATATTCCTGTCCCTTTCCTCTCCTGCAAATCTGACTCCCACTCCAAAAATCCTCCCTTATATTTTGTCTTTATTTAGTCATTATGTAAAACATTAAATGTAATTGTCTTTGCTCTTATTGGTTGGTTCTCACTCCTGTAAGAATTTATCCCATTCCAGTCCGATGATTATTGGCAGAGACGACTTTCATCCCACGGGAATCCCGTGACCCGTGGGCTTCCCGTAAAAATGTCATCCTCTAATCTTAATTCCCTCCCTACTTCCTAACTACTTAAAACGTCATAGTGCCCTGGATTTTAAAAGCAATTCAACCACATGCTCACTCCTTCTTTTCTTAACGGCAAATATAAAATCACAGATTTCACAAAGTTAAAATCCAATATGTATGAACAATATGCAAGAACACTATTGTGTTCCGATGATGAAAATGTAGATGTTAAAAAAAAGTAATCATTATTTTTTCCCCACAAATATTGTTTAAACGCAATGCATTGTGGTCAATATTCACCAATCAAGCAGAGCAAAGTCTTAAGTTTCTTTTAGAAGTCACTTTTAAAAGTATTCATTGTGTGGGGTCATAGGTTGTATGTGTTAAAAGAGGGGAGTGGGAAGGGTGAAGGGTGGGTTGGGCTTTTATTATAATACTGTTTATATTTTTTGTTCTTTAATGTAAAGCGCTTCGAGTTGCGCAAGGCATGAGAAGTGCATGTTCTATAAATTAAGTTTTATTTGATTTGATCTATTAAGCATTGAAGCGCACTAGTTTTTTGCAGAGACATCCGGAAAAATTTTAGGGCATTGGACTGTGGAATTGTAGATTCAGAAAACACTGCAAGATGACAAATGCAGTATTTTGTGCACTGTGTAGTGAAGGAATTCAGACACCACCCATAGTGTTTACTTTAGGAATGGCCCTCTGATAAAAATGTGACTTACTAAACAAACAGACACATCAACCCAAATTTTAACTTTGACTATCTGCTTGCAATTACGAATAAAAAAATGAATAATTTCTTTATGTATTCATCAGCCAAACACAGTTTGATGATATTTTTAGATTGTTATAATGGAAGTAAAAAAAAAATAAAAATATCCCTATCGGAGATCACATTTTTATATTATACGTCATTCAATTTCATCAAGCGACAGAAAAACATTTTGTCTGGGAACCCCAGGCAACACTTGAAAAGCTTGACTGTGGATTTTCTTAAATGTACTTTCTACTTTTTAACCCATGATGGTTTTCTTTTTATAGAAATAGGTTGCTTAAGGCACTTAGCCTGCAGAGCAGGCTGGAATACCATACGATGATGAATCATTATGTGAAAATTAGTTGTAATGAAAAAAAAAGTGGTTTTATTGTGTTATATTGGCCCCAGTGCCACTCCGGCAGATCACTTTGTTGATTTGGGGCAATTATGAGCATGAAGTTTCCCACTTTCATCATTTTGATCCATATAGCCTCCAAAAGTAACAAACTTTTTGTCCCAAATTGACTCTTTAACCTATGAGCCATAGAAAACCATGTGATAAAAGTGGAAGAAGAGTTCCAACTGCTTAGCTTTGGGCCAACAAACTGAGCTGTGTGCATTTTCCCTTGGATTCATCTAGGTCAGTGTCTAAAACTGATGGCCGGAAACTCCTGGAGGGGCATGGAAATGTTGACAAGGGTGTGGGAGTTCAGAGGAAAAATAGGAGATTGATTGAAGTTTGTACGATAAACAAACCCATTATAAAGCTGGCCGAAATCTTTTATTCATTTTATGGGAATAACTTCCATGTGGTTCACTGTGAAGGGGCAATGGCAGCAGCTGTCTCCGTGCTGCTTCATGCAGTAATGAGGCAGATAAACACAAGAACTCTTTAGAGATAAAAGGTGAGGAGGATCTCTGCGGTCACTTTTGTATTTCTCCGTATCAGTTTTTGAGGAGTCACTCAAATGTTTAATTCTATTACATTTATTGAAAACACCCAGTATTAAAAGGTTGGGGTAAATTACAAGCAGAGAAAACTATACTGTAGCCTTTGATTGTGCACATTTTAACTGTGCAAAACACTTAGAAAGTAATGATACATTGTTCTGTTGTTGGCATGCCAGGAGCTCATGTTTGGTATGCAATCTACGTTTTACCAGCAAGAAAGATACATACAATGTTAAAGATAAAAAAAGGAAAGTCAAGTGCACATTGTGGGGGCAAAAGCGGTTATCGTTGGGAAGGGTGAATAATTTTCCAGAGGAGGTGAAGGGAGCAGGGAAACGGAATTCCTCTGCATTCCATCAGAACCACAACTATGGTAAACAAGGTCAAGCTGACCTTCTGAAGTTTAAACCGAGCATTTGCTTGGGATAGAAAAAGGTGATGTACTTATTTGTGGACAATAGGATAAATCATGATGTAACATTGTAATACAGTCCTTTATTTATTCATTTACCTGGGTGGTTTTCTACCACAAATGACATAAAGCTGAACAGGCGTATAAAAAGGTGCAAGAAGAACAACCAAAAAGTAGAAAGTAAAAATCGCCTTTAAAACATGGACATTCAGACATATTTACAGATGCGTATTTATAATCTTCTAAAATAAATAAACCTTCAACGTGATTAGTGTCTTCTTTGCATCGTAAATGAGATTTACAGTCAAAGCTTCCATGTAGCAATGAGGCTAAAAACTTGACCTTAGCTTCTATCACATAAGACCAGGGTCTTTATAATAAAAAAATAATAATAATGCTAATTAGTATTTTATCTATGCCACAATGTGGAAATTCTTCCCCGCATTTGACCCATCCCCTGGGGGAGCGGTGAGCTGCAGCTTAACCGCGCTTAGGAGGCAGTAGTATTAAGGGTCTTGCCTAAGGACCTCACTGGGTGATGTTAATTGCTCGCCATTGATATGGTAATTGACCCAAGTACCATTGTTTATCCCCCTCCGAGAATCGAACCCTGGATTCCTGCATGGTAGCCTCTCACCTTACCATCCAAATTAACACATTTTTGTATAAAGACTGAGCATTAAATTTGACACGTGTCAAAAGAGGCTGCACATGCAGATTTAACACAAGTTTTAAAAAAAAAGCGCAAATCTCGTGTGGTGTGAACGCAACACTGGAAGATTTGTTCACAAGCATTGCAGTTTTCTGTCAATAGTGCAATTTTTACCCCAGAGCAACTTACATATGGGTTTGTTGCCTTTATTATACATTTTTTTGGCTGCCGTGACTTATAATCCAGTGCAATTGATACTCCAGAAAGAACAGTACCTGAAATTCCACTGGCACCTTTATAAGTTTGTACGTCATTTTAATAACACAGTTTTTCTCATGTTTAGTCATTTTTACACTTATATTAATGCAAAAAATAAGAGGCATGATATGCACAAATTGTCATTCAAATGATCTTCTTTTTCTCTTGGTAAAGATCTTGCATGTAGATCACTGATCTTAACCCTTAAAATGAAAATCTAAAAAAATAAAACAAATAAATCATAACAAAAAAAATTAAAAATGGACCACAGAACATATTGTTAAACATTATGATGTTTTTTTCTGTTACACTGATGTCACCATGGGTTCTTATGAGTTAACCCATAATGTGATGGTTTAAAGATCACATTTTATTTTTTTGCTAGAAATGCAGTATTTGATTTTAAAGTCCAGTTACACAAACTACCCAAAGGCTTTGTTTATATGAGTAACATGTTAATTATGTGCGTGTTTGTTTTTGTCTACGCACACAGTTAATGCAAGCATGGATCAGTGTCCGTTGAAAATATGTTTGTTGTTTCTGTACACTTAGAACATGGTGGGTTCCTCCTCTGAAAAGAAAGCTTAGTAAAAGACACATGAACCCTGAAAAGTTAACTGATCAGAAAAGAGCAATGCATCATCTAAAATATCTACTTCCTGATTGTAATTTAGAGAGTGATAATTCAATTTCATGAAGTGATTTATGTAAGGCACGAAGTGTGCATTCCTCTGCCATGACGATGTGTATTGTCTTCACCAAGGCAGCCACGTGCTTAACATTCAGAAGGAACACTTTTGCTGCTTGGTTTGCTATATCATTTTGTTTTATTGTTAAGATGTTATCATGAACAAGCAGCATTTTTATGAAATGTTTACACATTTCCTGTGACTCAGGCTGAACCTTTGGAGCTACGCACCCCCATAAATATTGTTTTTTGACCGGCATCACGAAAAACACCAAAACCTTTAAAGGGAAGGGAGGTCTCAGAGGAACGGTGCAGGGGGGGAGAGTGAAATGGATACACTTTCTCCCAGGAAAAAAAGTCAATGGAGTCTTGAATACACTAACCATTCAAAAAAACTGATCTTGATGTTTTAGGATTCAAGTTTTATGCATATTTTTTCTAAATTATTACAACACCTTCCACATAAAGTGGAAAATCCTGTTCCCATCTCAACTGTGGACATATTGATGGACAGACAAGAGGATTGTAAATAATTGAAGACTCTACTCATAGGGGGGAATTCTAAGAATATATTCGGAGGAATTGTTTTAGCATTAAATTCCATGCACATTTGTGACACGTAGATCCATAGGCCAGCACAGAACAAATGATAAGAGCATACCTGACTCTGTTTTTCTGAGCTCCTGCTTGTGTGGACAAGGAAACAACACACTCTTGAGTAAACGTAGTATACTTAGTATACCTTTAGTGTTTCATGTATACTTATAGTCTACTACATTTTCTCACGGGTGCATGATAAATCATGACAGCACCTGGTAGAGACTACAGAGTATTTCAGCTGTTCCTGTTCTGGTCATACTGACCAAAAATAAGGAGCCAAAGATTTTTAACAATATAAACAATATATTAAAATATTTAAAAAATGTTAACTAATATCACTAACTCTGAACAAACAACTGAACCTCATTTAAATGTATTACTGAAAAAACTGATGTATTCTACATGTTTATTCCTTTAAATCTGGAATTTTACAGAGAAATATGCAGTTTAACAATAAAGTATCTTACAAGATTATTCAAAACTTTCAACGAAAAGATTTTAAAACAATGTTAGACTACTGTAATGTATGACCATGTAAAAAGCTCAATTCAGTTTTGATTTCTGTTTTGCTGGACTATAGAGCGCACCTGAAGAAGAAAAGAAAACAAGAACTGTAAATATATATGCCACATTTCTCTACAAGCAGAAATGTCCACTTTGTAACATGAGGTATTTACACCACAAACAGTGCCTCATAGGTGGAGGCATGTCTGACTACTCTGTATTTAGGGTGAACTGCTCTCACCCCGCATTAGCAGCTGGCGGTACTTTTCCACAATTAAAAAAAAAAAAAAACGCTGGTGCTTATTATAAAAAAATTCTGTCGCTTTCCTATCCAAAATAAAATAATGATCCGCTTCCTCGTGATTGCATTTCTGATAGCTGACAGCTCCGCTCTGCTCCGCCTGCCACAGCGGGTCCTCCGCTCCAAGCGGGAGCCGTCTGATCTACATTCATCTTCCGCCTAATTTTTACAGTAAAAGGTCGCTTATGTCCAAAAACTACAAATAATTGTCCTATTTTCTCTTTCACTCAATAAAATCCCAATCACAGAATATTAAAACGAGTTGAAGTTTATTTTAGACATAGTTTTATTACACCGATCTCACAGCCGATCGGCAGGCATTTATCGATTCCAAAGGATAACAATCTCTAAGTAAGCTGCATTATTGTTTAAGCCGCAGGCGCAGGGTTCAAAGCATGTGAACAAAGTAGAGGTGGGGTAGGGCAGTCGATTGGAAGATTGCAGGTTCGATTCCCACTTTGTATTATCCATAGCTTGTAATGTACTCTAATTTGGCAAATGTTGGTTTGTGTTGATAAATCCATTTGGTTTTGGGTTAATTTGAAAAAGCCCTCCTTTGTGCAATGGATCATTTGAACGTTTGAAAAAGAATTTGGGCTTTTTATCTATCTGTTTCATTTTATGGGTGTTTTATTGTTGTAGATTAAATACTACTAAAACTGGTTTTCTGATAATCTAAAACCTAAAACCTAAAATCAAAATTCTTGTTTTAATGTTTAATAACCTTAAATTCAACCTTAAATTCTATCCAATTTTAATATTGGATGGTCTATTCTATTCTATTCTATTCTATTCTATTCTATTCTATTCTATTCTATTCTATTCTATTCTATTCTATTCTATCATAACCTGGGGAGCCGTGGGACAAGAAAGAACCTTCTGTTTATTAGAAATTAACAGAATTTTTTTATATCAGGCATATTTGCCGTAATTCCTTTGGAGTCATATCAACTTGTGTGTTTTGTCGATTCGCCTGTTAAAAATTTGTATCATCAATAAAAAACAAAGACGTGACAAGCTGGCAAACTTTTCCAGCGCTGCTGTTGTATAACTTAAGTGGTTGTGTGTGAAAAATACCTGATATGTGTAAATATTTTACCACACCATAAACTAAGAAGAATTTGCAGGCAATTGAACTTCTTTGCAATACTCTGTCAAAAGCTTGCTGCGAGATGCAGAGACGGAGTGAAAGGGAGGAACACCCCGAGGATATGACCACAGCTTCCACACGCAGTGTCCATGCAAACAACATTCCTTTTGTCAGTTTCTCTATAATCTATATCTAAAAGTGAAGGCTATGGTGGGGAGCTGCAGAGAGTCCCCGCTGCCCTCAGCATGTTCAAACACCTCAGTGAAAGACGGGCAAGAAACAAAGAAGGGGCTGTTGTTGAGACAGCAGGCAAAGGGGAGAGGATGAAGTTCGTTAACATACAGACACTTCAAGGCTATGGTCAGAAAGGTGAAGGCGATGACAGATGAATAGATGATGCATGACAGGCGTGTGGAAGGAGTAGACCTGACAGAGTCTTGGAGTGATAGGGGTTGCAGATGACTCGTCTCAGAAATCCTTTTCAGGTTCAGATAATGCTCTCTGATCTGACAGACAATAGAGAGCTTCTTTAATTTTTAAGGAAGCTTGGATCAAAAATAGCTTTGTTTCTATATGCTTGCACACAAACACATAGTTTGCCAATCTCATAGATCTTGATGCTATTTTGACATGAAACGGTAGATTCTGTCATTGGGGTATCATACTTTATCTTATGAGGTCCAAATGAAGAGACTTAATGATGGCGCTTTATGGGCGAAAACTGTTACATGGTATCAATCAGTCCAGACAGAAAAAGGAATAGTATGAAAAACATTTGACTTCTCAGAGTTTCTTGGTGCTTTCTTCTTCTTTCAGATCAGCACAGATGGCACAATTGGGATTAAAAGTAAATAATTTCCTGACGCTGAAGTGAGCAGACAAATCAATTTTGTAGATTTTCTGCAAACTCTGAAGTTTGTGATGGAAAGTGCAACTGGCCTAATATAAACGCTGTTAGTTCCTGGAAAGGAAATTGAATCAAGAACTGTTTGATATTACAGATGTATTGAAGCCAAAAAGGAGCATTTAACCTAATATAGCTCGGCACAGAGTGTGGTCATTTCTAGGAAGCTGAACAATGGCAGAGGGATTGTGATATTTTTCTCACTTAAAAAATAAAATTATCATCAGCAGAACAAATACTGATAAATCATTGATCTGATTATTGACTGGATTTTGTAGACAGAAGTGGCCACATCTTAAGGTGAGCCCAGGCGTGTCCTGCAGTTCCCTTAAGGGAAATCATGAAAATGGAGCGCAGGATTGGCATGTGTGTGGTAAGTGTATTAGGAAGTATCCGTAAGGAATAATTCATAAGATGCATGCGCCTATGACACCCAGGTGATGCTGTCGTGCGGTGTCTAGTCATTAGTAAGGTGTGCCCACTGGCTCCTTACTGACTGCATGATGTGTTAACAGCCCGACAAACTATGCTCTGATTGTCCTATTTGCCAATTTCCTACATTGCACAAGGGTCAAGCACTTATTTGAACAGCACAAACGGGCTCCTTCGGGATTTGGTGGGTTGAATATAATGTAAAATCAATATGATGTATACGTCTTACCCACATGACCCTTACTAGACTACTATATGTGTTCACTACGACCTGTTACCCCTCAAAATGACTGTAGAAAAATGTGCATGAACATTTTTTCTACAGCCTCACCAAGCGTTTCCTATGACAACAATTTGTTGAAATGAATCACACAAAGCCTTTTTTTTTTCTTTTCTTAACCATTCCTGCTGCTGATAAGCAACATGCCAAGACAACAGATTCTTATTGACATAACATGTGGGATTTGGATTAGTAACAGTAAAAAGGACAGGAGATAGTGAGAAAAGCCAGCAAGGTAAATCTCAAGCTGCAGCCTTTACTTTAATAAAACTTTACCCACACCTTGATGATGTTTCAAGGTGTATATGTCTAAAGTATTTTGGCATTTATACGAAATATTAGTTTGATTGTTCTCTGATGACATGTAATTTATAAGTAGCTCTAAAAAGTCGTCTTAGAGTGAAATTACTGTGTTAGACTGTTAGAACAGCAAATGAGGGCATGAGAATTTAACCTCTGGAGCATTTTTACACTCCATAAATGTGTACTGATTGCAAATGTGCTAAATTTTCTTGTAGATGTTTTTTTTTATTTATTTGTAGTTTTATGATAAGCTTTACATGTTTCGACAGACACTCTGTTGATCCAGTTTAAAATATCCATTTTATGAGGATTTCTATGAACCTTGTTAATTTAAATATAATTATCAATGCAATATAAAGTAGGTTTGCTGTTTCTTTTATAGAAAGCTTTTTTTGGCCTGATTGAGGTATATATATAAAAAAAAGTTTTCTATCATATGCAGTTCTTACTGCGAAGAGAAGAAAAAGAGCCGCAATTGAAATTACTGTCAAATGATGCACGCAATAGAAAACAATTTAAACTCAAATAATATTAGTCACTAAAAAAACAAAACAACTGAAACTCTTTTTAGGAAGGATTTGCATCAAGATAATGATAGTTTGCAGCCTGAAGAAGCTGTGAATGCCAGACAAATAACACATTTGAGGCACCTGACAAGTATCAGACAGATTTTATCTTTTAAGTCTTTTTTTTCTGGATGCCATAACAGACAAGTATAAGGAATAACATGTCAGTCCATGCTCATCCATAGAATTAAAAGATAATACAGCGTGGCATGCGGTTCTTTCCCACTGATAAAAGATTTAAAATGTCAAAGTGATGAGGGAACATAACATTTGTCTCCAGTGTTGTCATGGAAAAAGGAGTAAATCAGGCTTCAGTAAAAATCTCTGGCCTACCAGGAGACAAACCAGCTGGCCCTTCAGAGGCTCAGCTATCCTTTGAGTTTCTCATGAATAAAAACTCCTGTTAACACATTTTGGAATTAAATATTTAAGCAGCGGTGCAGAAGATTAGACGGAATTCCAGCACCTGAGCAAATAACTTGATAACTCATAACAGTGAAGACTTTGATTCTGCATAAACAGTCTGTTTACAATAGTTTGCTTTAGACTTTACCAATGTTTAGTCAGAGTCTTTTGGACTGATTCAACTGCAGCTCATTCATCATTTTTGGCTTGTTTGAGACTGAGTGAGTTTCTGCTGAGTAACAAGTGGTGTGAACAAGATTTAGTGTCTTTCTTCAACTTTAAGTTCTAACTTTATTTTAAAGAGAAAGGTTGCAGCATTTTTCCGGTTGACTTTATCCTTACAAAATGGGTGTTTTGTGATCCAAAGCACTTTAAATCTATTCACACAAAGGGTGTATTCAGACTGGACACATTTGATTCGCTTAAAGAATGAGATAGAGTTCGGTAACCCTGATTATCTGTAAATTTTCAGTCTGAATACATCCAAGGGAACTCTGGTCTGGGACTACAAAAAGCTCTCTGAACCATCTTTTGAGATGCTCTCCGAATGTTTTTAATTGGACTGAGCTCCGGTTTGCTCTGAGGTTTTCTTTCGTCTAAATAGTACCCCACCACAGTCGTGCTCAGAGCGGACAACCTGAACAAAAACCGCCACTGTAGCCGGGCATTACGGGATGTAAACATTGTAGGAATGAACCATCAGCCGTCGACAAACATGGAGCAATGCAACACATTGAAATTTGGTTGGATAAAGTCAGGCTTATTAACGTGATACACATCGCTGCTCACACCGTTTTCCCGACAATCTATATGTCACAAACACTTATCAGTGTACCTTCATACCCGGTAGCAACATGTTGTACCTGACGTTGATACAAACGTTTAAAAAATTGGTCAGTGATAGTGAACTATCCCGACAAGGACTGCATAACGCAAGACTTCATTATTCTTTCCCTTGTTGGTTTGCTCCGGCCTCGTAATTTTTGGCCAATGACTGAAGAGATGAATTAACTAACTTTTAACTGAATACGTGTAAATGAATCAAGGTTCTCCTGAAATAAATACTTTGAAAAAAATACAAGAAGATAAACTTGACTTTGTTCTGGTTGTTGATTCCTTTGTGTGTGTGCACTTCTAAAAAATGTAGAGTTTTTTTTAAACACTGGACATGCTTTTTTTATATTATTTTGCATTTGATCTATTTGGAGATAAATAAAAGGAATGATAATTGATTTAAAATATCATCCTCATAGATCATTTTAATTCTTGGTTTTACAACAGGCAATTATAAATAAGAATTAAGAATCAAACTCATTAAGAATTGACACATAACTGACACAAACAGATGTTTGGGTACAAAACAATGAAAGCAGTTGAAACACTTAAGCATTAATACCTCAGAATGTGTTTACCTCTTATACTTCCAGGTTAATTTTATCACAATAATATCTTACTAATCTTCTAAAACACTTATACATAATATTTAATGTAGTGACACGCATATTTTAACCTGGAAACAACTTGTCTTTCATAGTTTAGCATAACTTTAAAACACTTGTTCAAGTCTCCAGAAAGCCATCGATGCAAATTCACTTTGAACCGAATCATTTTGAAATGGCACGATTTGGTTTAACAGGTCATTTGCAGAGGTTGGGGATATTTACAAAATTTGAATTAATAATCTAAAAAAAACGCCTCACACAGAATGTGCGATGATGAAAAAAACGATGGCATTTTTTTCAGGACATAACAATCCAAGATGGTTTCATGTTGAACTTCATCAGTAAATATTATGCTACATTCAATGGGATAATCAAGTGAACACTTCCAATGAAGAGTCAATGTAAACCCTTGAATATACGAATTTCTGGCTTTCACGTTCACATGTCGCTAACCAGGTTTTTAAGTTGTTAGTGACGTATGGATTATATCCCTTTAATTCACAGAACTGTTTGAAAGTGATCAAGACAAAGAAATTCAACATTTTAGTTTGTGCCCGGCAGGAATTATAAGACACCAAAACTTTCATACTTTGGAAAAGAACTATGAAAGAAAAAATCTAGACCAAGATTCATGACATTTGCACCGCTTTGACATTTCAAACCAAGCCTCTTCCAACTGTTAGTACATACGCTAGTATTGAGTTGGGATAGTCCAGTGCGAACACCATAATCTAAAAGCACATTAGAGAACCCATGTTCTGTGTGTTCTTGATTGCACAACAATGGTGTGGCGGGGTGTAATTGTAAAAAAATATGTATTCTTTATTTTAAAATCTTGACTCAAATCAGACTCCTCGGGAAACAAAAAACTTGTATTCAAAGAGAAAGTTGACAGAGTGAAAACTTACCTCTAATCCTCTTATTGTGAGACATCCTCAGACATGTTGGCAGTCAGTGCTCCTTACAGAGACAACTTCACACCAGCTGCTACTTGTATCTGTACAGCATTTTTAGTCTTCAACTCGCCTCAACTCATAGTTTCCATAGTAACGGGCTGGGAGGAATTGAAGACTGAAAATGACATACAGGACATTTGGTGTCCCCTTTTTTTCCTCTTTCTCAGGATGCAGGCAGGTGTATTATTTGCTGGATAAAGCAACTCTGTTAGTCAGTTAGTTGTGGTGGCAATGGAGGGCATGCTCCACAACAAATCAACTTTTAATAATACCTCTGTGAAGAAAGTTTACTCTTCAGAGCAAAATATTACTCTTGAATGGCTTTTAAAAAAGTAAAAAAAAAAGATAAGATTTATTTTCCAATATACAGCAGTGTTCATAATTTTCCGTACAGTACATGAAATCCCTCTGACTGACTCTGAGGGGAATATTTTCACAGAATTTTGTGCTTCACTTAAACCACGGCGAGATTTCAAAGATTACACTCAGAAAAAGGTATTATCTGTGCACTCCAGAGGGACAATCTTGGTAATCTTCAGTTGCTTTTTTCTTTGCACCAGGATAAAGAGAGTAAATTTTGAGTAAATGTATTATGTACAAATAGATTTGTTCGGAAAAGCCAACGGAAAAAGTTAAGACCTAACCAACATGGACTTTTGAGAAGTTAACTTTTGAATCAAAGTAAATGGTATTAACAGAATAGGGTTTTTGGATGCACATAGCAAAAATATGCCCTCTGAACTGTTAATAAAGTGTTTATTACCACATTAAAAATGCCATATTTGGCTTGTAGTATTTAGTGTATATCTATATATCAGTTAATATAACCCATTGAGAGCCCTTCACATCCAGAGAGGTTACATGCAGACAAATGACATAAATACATATGTGTGTGTGTGTGTGTGTGTGTGTGTGTGTGTGTGTGTGTCGGTGTGTCAGTGTGTGTGTGTGTTTTAAACACACATATATACACATGTATATACATTTACACATATACATGCATATGTGTGTATACAGTATGTTTCTTTTTCACTGGTCCTGTTCAGCAGCTGAGCAAACAGATCAGAGCTGAAAGCCTTTAGTGTTGGACAGATTTTATTGTTAGGGGGTTATAAATCTATAAATAGAATTAGAACATAAGTTTATCGCTTTATACCAAAGTGCAAAAAAAGAAAAAGAAAAAGCAATAAATATGTTTTCTGATTGTTTCCATCAACTGACAAGTTTTACTTCATAAAAACTTCACTCCAGTCTATATCTGTTAACTTGGTCAACTTTTATCAAAACTCTCCAGGGCTGCAAGTTGCAAACTAATAAGCTTCATTGCCCGTTATAAAAAATGACTAAACACATATTTTGGTACCTTGGTAAAAATAGAAAATAAATAAACAGAGTGGTCAGTTGCATGGCTAAGACAAAAGTTAATTAAAATAAAATAACACAAGCACCTGATAAACTACATAAGATAGCTGCTTCCTTTCTTTCTTTATGATAAGGCAGCTTCATAAGATTTCAGAGATAAGTCAGTGACGTATTTTGGTCACATAATACTCCCAGTACCCTATTCAACCATATTTTTACAGCTCATTTGGCAGCTGTTGATTGTACAAGACTCCTGTTCATTCCTGTCTTTCAGCTCAACACTTTTAAAGAAAGCTGTATTAACTGCAAAATCATTAATATTGTTTGGCCTGATCTGGGTCTATGATATTTTTTTTAATTATGTATTTAATGAAAAAAAAATGTAAGTATATCTACTTATGAGAATAAATAAAAAAGCAAGTTCATGATTTGTAAGCTAAAGGCTATGTCACACAGCTACTAAGTACATTTTCCACATAATGCACAGAAGAAAATTGGTCATATGTGCATATTTGGAAAGGTAAGAAGTTGTGGTCTGTTTGTGAAATTTTCACAGATGTATCATGAATGAACCACATTAAAATCCCAGAAGAAATACGAATAAACCACGCAAAGAACACAAAAATCAACATAGAACATGAACCGTGTGTGATTGTGGAGCTGTTTATACGCAATTGATTAGTTATCTATGCGTCAATTATATATGCAAAATATTAGATACATGGGTAGCACATGTGTGAAAAGAAACGGTCAAGGAACCCAAACATTTGCGTATTCATCTCACAAAAAAACGCAGACACGTTTTTTTTTTTACCAGAATCTTTGCTAAAGCTGCCTGTCTATTAATCGTAACAACAATAAGATATCTTTAAAAAAAGAAAGAATGATCATATTTCATTGTAAATTTGAACTCAGAAGTGCAAAGGGAAGTGTAACATTTATAAAAGTTAATTGAAGCATGTGTAACATCACCAGCCCCCTTTTAGTGTGGGGAAATCCCCAAAAACAGTTAATTAAATTTAACAAATCAAATCATATTAATAAAATTGTCCAGCAATAGATGTTGGGAGTTTGTTCCAAATTGTTTTATTCATGACGCCATTGAGTTCATCAAACAGTTGAAAAATAGAAAAAAATGCTTTTGCTGCACTTTTGATTACATAAAGTGAAGGAAAATTGTTAAATAAATCTGTATTTTAGCTAATCTACAACATTTAACCAGCAAACTCAATCAATAACTTGTGTATACTATTACATGTAAGAAAAGAAAATTGTTATCAACTGAATGTGAGACTTTAATTTATAGTTTATTTTTAACTCCTAAAACTAAAGTATGTTAAAAAGATTATTTTAATTCAATCAGCCATAATAATGAGTCACTATAGTTAGTCATTATAAAGTTTTTGCTCTCTGGATCAGAACATCTAATTTAAATTCAACAAAGAGTCTTGCTGGGGAAGAATTATCTAATTTTCAGAATCTTGGATGCATTTCAGCCATTGTGTTCAGATCCAAACTTCATCCTGGCTGAACCTGAAAGTGCTTCATAAATAAAACTCCAGCAGAATGATTAAACAAAACTTGCTTTTTTCACCTTCCTCATCGGTTGGTGGAATTAATTAAAATACAGGCAAAAGATGCACGACAAACAAGACACTCTGTTTGAGGTCTGCTGTGGTTAATTATTCGGTTTCAAAGACTGTGAGTGCCTTGTTCCTGAAACGGTTCATTCAAAATGTATGCAGAGCTGGTTTATAATCAGATGCGGCTCCTCACATGTGTACCGCCAGAGCCACGATGTGAGGAATTACTGATAAAAAAATGTCTGATGTTGAAGTTCATTTCCCTAGCTTGCCTGCCTTTTAGCTTTCATCCTGTCTCCTGTCTCACTGGCCTTTCAGCTACAAAAACCGTAAGTAGGGCCAGCACTGTCGCCGAAAGCCAAATAATGTGTCTGGGCCCTTCCAATTGTGACACATGTGTACTTTTATTTTTTTCTCCACAACAAAAGAGCTTTGGAAACTAACTTTTTTTTAGCTAACTTCTTCTAGATTGCAAAACATTGTTTTTCAGGTTGGTTTTTCCCTGTTTTGTATGCTTCTTTTTTGTTATTCAGTTTCTATGGCAGAAAGTTTTAACTTTCATACTCCAGATACATTTAATAGGGTATTATATTGAAAATGTCAAAACAGATGTCAAAACATCATTAAAAAAATGATTTAAGCTAATATGTCTTAAATGGCCTCTGCTATGCTTTTAAGTGTATTATAATATTCATTTCTCACAAAAAGAATCCCCAAAGAGGTATTTTGATCTGTTAAAGCATTCTGAGTGCTGCTCTAAAAACCTTCACTCTTGCCACTCCCAACCCACAAAAACGATTGGGTCCTCACTTTGTGACGAACAGCCCCTTCTAGGAAGAGTCTGCACTGCCAGCACCGCCACGGAGCTAGCAGTATTTGGCAAAAATGTCTGTATTTTATTTGCACAACATGCACATCCATCTTTGCAAAAGTTTGGATGTTGTTTGTTGTTGTGGGCGAGAAGCTGACACACTGCCGAGGCTGACTCTAGGTTGACGTCAGGAACTTTTGTCATAAGGTGCATTAAGCAAGACAACATAGTCAGAGAAAAGTCTGTCGGTCAGTCAGACTTCATTAACTACGTTCACAGTAACTCTAGGGCTTGTTTGAAACACGCTATATGTCAGTGTATTTGCAATTCCTGTAACTCCCAACCTTGTTTGCACGAGTAAAAATAAAAGCAGACTGATATTGCACAAAAAAACTTTACTTTGACTACGCTAAATTACAGACTGTTAGTAACCATTAAAAAAAACACAGTTTGACACCACTTTACATTAGTCATATTACCATATTCACAAAAACACCCAACCTTGTTTGAAACTCACAAAAAACAAGAAGCAGACTGACAATTTGACAGAACACCTCTCAAAATCGCTTCAGCATCGATAAGCACAACCAGAATTAGTCGATATTTAAGGCACTCAGGATTATATGATTATATATTTTTTTGTAAGTGCACCATACTGTGTGGACGATACGTTAACATTATTTTTTTGTAAAAAGGCAAAAATAATACCAAAAATTGGTTTGACCACACACATTTAAAAAAATTCAAACAACCCAACCAGTCTGGTAGATTCCATTTCATTTTCTGATCCTTTGCAATGGATTTTTATCATTTTCCTCAAACGTGACATGAATTCAGTTCAGCGTTAACTGAAATGTTTTAGTAAGAGCCCTTACTCAAAGTTATTAACTACCAGACTGTTTAGTCATAGTTTTTAAAGGCGGTTTGATTGATTTCTGAAACATGGTGTGAATTCAATTGTCAGCCTAGAACCATCTAAAGATGTAAAGTCACACCAAAGCTTCGGGTTAGGTGACAACAATTGAATTGTTTTTTCATATGACCTGTAATGCAGTGCAATGACATAAAATGAAAAGGAATGACACCTCTTTCCTGGACATAATTTGTAAGTTATTATACTGTCATAGAGGGAGATCTGATATTCATCCAATCCCAAAACAAAATTGCCTATTGCTACTGCAAAAACTGATTTTTAAGAAAGTAAAAAGATCATTGTTTGAAGAAGAAAATGCCTTGCAAGAAATATAATCGTTTTCTAGGATGTTTTTCAATGGCAAAATACTCCAAAATGTATTTGTGACTGAAGGTATTCTTAAAAAAGGACAATTTTTTACCCCCATTGGCAGATTTCTTTTTGCTAATTAAACAACATTTTTTTAGATTTTAAGTTTTTTTGACTCCTTTCTGGGGAGGGGGGGCTGTTTATGCAGTGTTAAATAATGAGGAACTCCTAATTTCCTAATTTGTTTCTAAATGAGCAGAGTGCTTTTCATTTAATTCCTATCTGTTTATTTGAGAATATTAACTTGTCTTTTCCCTTCTAAGAGATAAGAAATGGTGGTTCAAATTTAAAAGAAATCTGTTTAATCATTCACCAACCACTCATCTATAAAGAAATGTAGATGTTTGCCTGAAGAGTTATTTTATAAACATCTAAATCGAATACTTTGACCAATTTTAAATAACTTTCTTGAGAAAACTAACATTACTGGGTAAGAGTACGTCCTGTTATTTCCAGTCCTCACCTGTTTATTCATAAAGACATAGATGACTGGGTTGATGGCAGTGCTCGTCTTGGCCAGGACAGAGGGAATGATGCTTGCCTCTGGTGTGACCAGGTCCGGTGGTCCGAAGGTGGCCAGCAAAGCCATGATACCATATGGCAGCCAGCACAGCAGGTAACAGATCACCATGATAACCACCATAAACAACACTCGCTGCTCCCGTTTTCTGCTCACTGACACATTGATCCCACTCACCTGGAAACAATAATGAAACAGAAGGGAGACAAAGACAAGTAAGTGCTAGATCTGCCATGATGACACAGTGTGTTCAAACTTTAGGCTTTGACATCTAGATTTCCACACCTGAGGGAGCTGCTAGAGGAGGATGTTGTAAAATGATATGTTTTAGTGAAGGTTGGGTTCAAGTGGAGAAAAATAGAGGTTTGACAATGGAAGCACAAAGGGAGACAGGGTTAGACGATTTAGACAAGGAAGAAAACCATACATAGACTGTAATCACCAATGGAATGGGAAGCTGAGGAAGAAACAACTACAAATGTTACACTGTCAATTTTAGATCTCTAGAAATTGTCAGACCCCCCCCCCCCCACAAAAAAAAACTGTCAAAGCTCTGTATATTGTTTTAATATTTGACACCATGGACAAGATCCATGAATCAATGTTTTGTCGGGCTTTTGTGATAGGTCCTGAACTCAATTTTCCAAAAAAACTTCTCTTCTCCCTTGAGGAACTTCAGAACAAAGTAACATGTGTTTTGGTTTATTTGTTATAAAATGTGCAGGCAGACACTGTTGTGCTTTTTGCTGCATCTTCTCTCTTTGCAGCAAATTCATTTCATTCCAGTCTCCAATTGTACTGTACGACGGAGTTTTAGGGCCACCAAAAAAAAAAAAAAAAAAAAAAAAAAAGGACAATTACGAGATTTTATCTCGTAAATTTACAAGTTTTTATCTCATAAATTTACGACTTAAAATCTCGTAAATTTGCGAGAAAAAAGTCATAGATTAACAAGGAGAAAACACCGAAGTTGTTTGTTTATTGGAGCCTAGTTTGAAGATGAAATATGTGGAGCCTTTTGTGAAGCTTTATTTCAGGATTATTATAGGTTTCAAACAAAAAGATTCGGAACCTTTTGGAAACTCAAAATCAAAGTATTTTCAGTGGAGCCGGCTTCCCGGGGTTCGGTGTCAGTAAAGCAGAGTTTCATCTGTAAAATAAGGAGCTCAGAAACATTTGGGTGTAGACCGCTGCAGCCTTTATTTTCCTTTTCATTCACATAACCTGAAGTTCATTTGTCACCTTACGTCATAAACCTGTCCCGTTTCATCATTAAACAACAAAGATGAATGAAAATAGTCTGTTATAATAGCATTAGAACGTTGAAAAAAGCAAAAAGTGCTCCTCCTCGGACGGAAGCGTCACACAAACGTAGAGATCTTGTCTTTGGAAGAGGAAGAAAGGATTCAAGTGGACAGGTGCAGGGATACTGATGGCTTCGGGCTGCAGAGTTCCTGCAAACCAACCATCAATAAATAAAACTTTAATAAATTGTAAATCAAACAAATGAGCTTCCAGACATTTGGAACGTTATCAATAAACATTCAGCTCCCCTGTTCATTTGAGTTTAGTCGGTCTGCTCTGCTGCTGCGCGGCGTTCACCGGCTGCTGCTCTGCATGCTCACTTCCACTTTAATCTCATAAATTTACAAGTTTTTTTCTCATAAATTTACCACTTAAAATCTTGTAAATTTACTTTTTATTTTTTTGGTGGCCCTAATACTCCGTCGTAGTACTGGTCACAATCATCTTTACGTTTTAAAACTATGACATTGACGGCTGAAGACATTAATGGCTGTTTTAACTATAATATTGGAGTGCACCACTTAGTGAGGATTCGTGGTGTTGCTCTGAAGTTGCCAACTTTTATACTTCACAGCTATTTGTAATCGCTCAGGTTGCAATGGTGACAAGTAAGGGAATCACCCCAATCACTGTGAAATGTGACCGTAGTACAGTTCCATGCATATCGTGCCATTTAACACATACTTATTATAAGTCATTAGAAGACTTGATGGTGGAGGGAACTTGATCCAGAAATTAGCTGTTTCCACATTCCAGGTTTTAAAAAAACAAAACTGATATAACTGCAGTCTGAGCACAAGAGAGGGTTAACATTTATTTCATTCTGACATTGTTTAAAAAAAATACATTTTCACTGCATTTTTACTTTTTAATGAAACTATTACTTCAGCATATTCGATCAAGATATGGAACAGGGGGCAAATTAAATAGAAAAACTATATATACCACTTACCTTGTCATGTCTTTACCATTAATTAACTACAAACCTATTATAGATGTAAGCATCTTCAGAAAAACTTTGCACACGTGAAAAAAAAGCCATAAAACCATAATCCTAAACATCCCTAAATATCACTGTAAATGACATACCAAACCATTGAAACGCCCATAACAGATGCCTGCCCATACCATAGCCCCACGACCACAATAGACAACCTGATCAACTCTATGCGAAGGAGATGTGTCGCACTTCATGAGGCAAATGGTGGTCACACCAGATACTGACTGGTTGTCTGAGTCGCCTGACCTCCTCAATAAAACAAAATGAAGATTTCAGAGTGGCCTTTTCTTGTGGGCAGTCTAAGGCACACCTGTGCAATAATCATGCTGTCTAATCAGCATCTTGATATGGCACACCTGTGAGGTGGGATGGATTGTCTTGGCAAAGGAGAAGTGCTCACTATCACAGATTTAGACAGATTTGTGAACAATATTTCATAGAGCTGGTTATTTTGTGTATGTGGAAAATGTTTAAGTTCATACCATAAAAAATGGGAGCAATAACTAAAGTGTTGCGTTTATATTTTTGTTCAGTGTATGAACACCCCCCCTCCCCCCCTTATGTGTTAATTTTAACTGACTATACCACTAAACTCACATGAGCAGAAATAAATACATTGACATCAACCTTTTCTCTCTATTATACTGCATATATCCCACAATGGGAAATTTGTTCTCCGCATTTGACCCATCCCCTGGGGGAGCGGTGAGCTGCAGACGAGCTGCGCTCAGGAGGCAGCAGGGTTAAGGGTCTTGCCCAAGGACCCACTGGGTGATGTTAATTGATAAGTCAATTGCCACAGTACCATTGTTCATTCCCCTTTGGGAATCGAACCCTGGTTTCCTGGTAGTCTCTCACCTGGCCAACCGAGCTACCCAGCCACTACGAACCTGAGCTGTCTCTGCATTTCTGCCCCATGGCCACATGTCAACGACTGTCACTTAGTTTCATTAGCACTGAGTTAAATGCTTACCGGTCTCTTTTTTTTTCACTCATACAAGTGAGGTGAAATTTTGAGTTATAAGCAAATATGCTGTGCGAAAATGCACAGAGAAGCAGAAAAATATGAAGATTTAAGCTTTTTGAGAAACGAGAAGGCCCCACTGATCTGTCTTTGTCTTTCTTCTGACTACTTGACATGAAGAAAAATTACTCTTGCTACTCAAATCTCTGTTTTGTACAAATGTGGGTTACAACAATGGGGGTGACGTTTGACTATCTGTCACTCTCCTGCCTAATTGTTATACTGAATTGTCTGTAAGCTAAAGCAAAACTTCAATCAATGACATGGTTGAAAACCATATTCTTGTACCCATATTCCTGTAGCAGACTGACAAAAGAAGTCAATGGAAGTCTGTCTACATATTGCTCATTTGGGCTTTCCAAACCTTTTAAAAAATAACCAAATTCATACAAAACATAAAACCTTGTGGGTTTGCTTTTTGCCTTATAGGGAGATTCTTAGTATCTATTGCTAACTTTGAAACTTTCCTTATTCCATTGTTACCAAAAAGGGGCCTATATCTAAGGCAATAATAAATTAGCATGCACACATACAGTATGTGATACTCCACAGCAGTCAACTTGCAATGATATGTTAAATTAGAGACATTTGCGTTTAAAAATGAGAGCTTAGAAAGTAGTGTAAGAAAAATTATGATTTTGCTTTACTTAAAAAAGGTTCAACTTTTCCAGGAAGGAACGTCATACAAAGGCCAAATCCGAGTTCTTCACCTACCTTTACCAACTGTAAGGGTATTTGGAAGGGTAGAGTTGTCCAAAACAGTTTTTTTAAGGGCTAACCCTTGTGGTTGAGGGATGGTGAGCCCTCCGCAGCGAGGGTGTTCCGCGTTGCAAGGTACTGTGGAAGAGAAGTGCTTTTCCTCATGCGGGTGTGCTTTGATGCCCAGAAGTTTACATTTAAATGTAAGTAATGAAATGTAGTGTTTTCAAAAGACCTGTATCCATTTCTCACTTCAATTTACATGCATACGCCTCTTAACCTCTTTCACACTCCCCGTTATTTAAAGTCCTCCGCCTTCTTTACCTCTGCTCCCTGAAACCTCCCCATTCCATTTGGGTTGCTCTCCTTTCTCTCCACATAGATACTTTTTTTTGCTGCAGCTGACCCACATTCCTCTCTAGATGTTCTTCCACCTGCTTCCTGCTCTCACTACATACCACCATGTCATCTGCAAACATCATGATCCATGCAGATTCCTGTCTAGCTTCATCTGTCAGTCTGTCCATCACAGCAGTAAACAAGATGGGACTCAAAGCTGATCCTTGGCACTGTCCCACCTCCACCTTAAACCCCTCTGTCAAAACCTACAGCACATATTGGCACCGTCTTGCAGCTGTTGCACATGTTCTTCACAAATCCAATGTATTTCTCTGCCAATTCAGCCTTCGTTACAAAACCACATTTCCTCTCCATGTATTAAAGTTTATCACTTTAAAACTCCTTCTTGCTTTCTCTATACACCTTGCGTGGCATTCTCAAACTAAATATTGCATCTGTATAACTCTTTCTTGGCAGGATACTAATAACTTTTTACTTAACTTACCTATTTGGCTAAAGAAATTATGAAAAACCAGCTGAACAGGATTTTCTAAAGATCACATTTTTAATAATTGTAGCCCAGAGAGTTTAGTGTACGCATGTCAACACACCCAGCATTTACTGAACTGTATACTGTAACATGGTAACATGTTCTGGCAGCTGGACCACATAAGGCATGGTCCAAATTGTCTGATATGAGTCTTATCTATAGCTGTGGAAAGTTCTAAAGAATAACTGGCTATATTCAAGCCTTGTAAAAACTTTAGAGCTATCAAATATTTTTAATCCAGTGTCTTTATCTAGCAGCATCAGAACATAACAGATGGACGGTTCCAAGGACAAACTAGAAAATGTAGTTACTGAATTTCAGCCTTTTGTTAGTGTTGTTTTCCTCTACTCTTCTATATTGTTCAGATCACCTGTCTTTACCGTAATTTTTAGAAAATCCTTCTCTTTTCATTCCGTCCAATAGATGTTTTCACAGTTTCAACCAGCAACTGGAGGCTGGTCAGAAATGCCAGCTGATTGATAGAGTGCCCTTACAAGAAACTGTTTCATATGCTAAACTGTAATCCCTGAAGTAGTTTATTAATATTTATGAGTTGATGTCATCTGATGGCACAAATAACTACTGGCTTTTAACAAAAGATTGAATGCTACAAGATTGGTAATGAGCATCAAAACAAATGAATGCTTTAAGTTATGGATGATTGGATGCTGAGCCACACAAACAGCAAGTGATCTGCGTACAGCAGAGCCTTTGTTTATGACAGTTTAAAAAGGGTTATAGATGTTAAAGAGAAAAGTGAGGCTGATGATTACACATGTGGACAGGGTATGTTAAGGAAGGAATCACTTTATTTCTTTTGCCATCTTAATTAAACATTTGATAGATAATATCTCTTGCCCGAAAGAAAAATGTGTCCAGTCTCCTAAATTAAAAAGTACCCACAGATAGATCATCCAAATATTGTGTAAACACACATGCATGACACCTTTAGGATATTAAAACAAAAACATTTCATTTGCAGATAAAAGGGAATGGCTGTATAATGGATCACAATAAAACGTATGAACGTTGTTTAAAGATGAGGTATCCCATTTTAGCCACAATGCTTCTGTGATGCATTAAACCCAAGTTTTTGTTCTATGCCTTTTAAAAACAGGTAAAATGACTAAATGTTTATATCATTTCTTGACAGGAGATTACGTGTAAAACAATTTGACTCAGTCTCATAAGATGATATAAATTTAATGTACAATGAATTTGTATTTTAATTTAGACAATTACTTTGTTTTGATTTAAGATTTAACAAGTTTAAGGTCTAACTTTGACTAGAAATTCACAGACATTGAGAAACCTTCGCTCTACAGAGGTGAGGGGCTGAGACACGTGCCGTCTTCAATGTACAATCCTGTTTAGTCTTCTCTGCCCAGAGGACTAGGGTCCCATTCACACCCACCACACAAGAACAATCACTAATAAGTGGCGCCACTTCTAAACCACACCAAGACCACCACCATTAGCCAATTATTCTGATTTTCACTAGATCATCAGCATGCGCACCTGCTCACATAGCATCCATTTATTTAACTTTTTGTCACACCTCTGAAGTAGTCAGCATGAATTCCCCTCCAGCAGTTAGAACTGAAGACACTATTCTAATGCTACGTTTACACAAGGATCGGTAAAGCGCCTTCAAGTGGCCACTTCCAAAGAAAAGACCATGTAAATGTGACTAAATGTGCGTTTTGTCTTTCTGCGTTCAAAACTCTTTCGTTCACACATCGCTATATGCACGTTTTTAAGACGCTTTTCGGGCTGTATGTACTAAACACGTGGTGAAAGTTAAAGGACCTAAACTTTGACCAAATAGGTTCATATTTGGTATTGGTATTACTTGTTGACTTCCGGTTCTGGGTAACAAGCGGACGCATGAGCCTGTTGGGTGCTCTCACAACGATCTTCAAGCAACTTAAAAGTTGAACAACGAAAAAGGAAAGCAAACAATGGCCCCGAAAAAACCCCCAAAACAAATGACAACAATGACATTAAAAAAAACCTTGACGACATCCAAGCTACATTGTATCCTTTCATAGAGCCAGTGAACGACATCCAGGCTAAGCTAACTCCTCTCATAGAGCTATAGTGGAATAGTTCTGAAGACTCCGAGCTCAAAATGAGCAACGTTTATTTATTCAAAAAAAAAACAAACAAACACAGAAATAGAAAAAAAGTCTTCATTTCTTCTTCCTGTAAGTATCCAATAGTCATATTTTATTTTGTTGGCAACTACTGTGCATCCTGTGTATTAGATCAATCATTTAAATAACTTAGCTCTAAAGGTTGCGCAGTCAGCAAGATGGTATTTGTATCAAAGTGTTCTTCTCACAGCAAGATCCACCGCTGCAGAAAACAGCTGAAGTCATGCAAGCTTCTGAGTCTAAAAATCAATAAAACCAAAAAAGTGTATCCTCAAACTATATCCTTAACAGACTGTGCAGACCAACAACCCAGCAGTGGGCTGTGGTAACCGCAGCGCAAAACAAGTAAACGTGTATGTGACACATTTCTACTGAAATTTCACAAAATACTTAAGTGTACATGTGAACATGCCTAACAGTTCTGGTCAGATGTTTGACTATTGTGTTCGTTTTAGGGTTATATTTCATTGTTGTGCTCTTTCACCACTTTTCTCTCCAAAGTTTGCCATGAAAAAAACCTGCCTTCAGTCCTTGTTAGACACAATCTTCTTCTGTGGGTTAAGACAGTCTTTCCGTGATCCTGGGATGCCAGGCACACATCCATTATAAAAATGTCCTAGCTGTTGGCAAAGCCATCTATTCTAATCACATTGTGTCACATGTAAAAGGATAAATAATGGTGTTTGAAGTGAGAGACGTGGATAAATTATACGGTGGTTCTGTGTCACTTTGGATATTTGACAGTAACACTTTTCTGCAGGCATTTCATTTTTAATTTTCAGAAGGTGATCTTGAGTCAATTTGTTTTACATCTACAATAAAAATGTTTTCACATTTGAGTTGCTTATAAGGTGAAAACATGGGGAAATTAGATTTTTTTTTGACCAATTTACAAATCTGTGATAAGAAATTTAAAACACAAAACAAAACCCTATGCCCATTGGTGCAAATTAGCCATAATAATTTACCTTTAGAAGTCTATAGTTTATATCTTTATGCCTTAGTCCCATTCTAGATTGACCCGTTGCAGCACATTTTTGGGTTGGAGGGTCATAAAGAGGTGCGGCTGGATCCTAAATGGAGCACAGGTGTGTCTTGCAGTTCCATTGGAATTATGCAGCCACCTTAAGGGAAGTCATGAAAATGGAATGTACCATTTTTGAGTGTGTGGTAAATGTATCGTTCAGTACTGTATTTGTAAGGATAAGGTAAGTTGCACATACTTATGATGTACATATGATACTTTGCCACATGCTTGTCAAGGTGCAAGTAATGGCTCAAATTAGGCTAATTTCCTACTTTCTAACCGTCATACTGCAAGCATTGGGTGTGCAAACAGCGTTCAAGGAGCATGCAAGAAGCATCTGTACGACATGCCTAGGTCTCCTACTTCACCTTTACTTATAACATGTTGTGACTACAATATATCACCTATGGCATGCTTGTAGAAAACGTGTGAATGAACTTCTCTATGGACACACCAAGTGGTCTAAAATCTTAAAATTTTGTGTGACCTCCTGCGGGCCCTGTAAAAATATGTCAATTCTTCGCCTCCAAACAGAATCGACCCGTAAGGGGAGTTGTGACTAAGGCATTAAATGCAGAACAACCTGACTTTCTGCTTCTTCATTGCTTTAAATCAATTCTCAGCAATCTGATGCCAAATTTGCAGTAAACAATCATGTATCTGCAAAAATAAATGTGCCTCCTTCTGGGAACAATCATTTAAAGGAACTGCAGTATTTGGTTACTTAGAACAAATGTGGGTGGTTGGTTAAAACATGGCCTGCACCAAGCTTACAGAGCATTGTGACTGTAAATTTAGAGTCCGAATGCAGCACACCTCTTGCCTTTTTGTTCTGTCTTCAGCAAGGCTGTAGCTAACTGCTTGCTCTTGAGCATTTTTCAAACACAGACGGCTGGACTTGAGAAGTAACTTATTTACATAATGCAATGTGCTGACACCTCAAACAGTCTTTTAATTTTTAGAGTTGTACACTCTAAGGAGAAAGCTCCATGGGGGTTTATATTAATACAACAAATGCTATTTCTCTAAATTAGCAAGAGAACTGTTGGGAAAACTACATTTGCTGTCAATGAAGTGAGCTACATTCACTGTGAGATCAGTAATGTTCTATATAATTTGGTTTCTTCTTTTTTAAGACTTGATGCTTTTTCAGAACCCAGCATTAGAAAAATGTATAATGAGAGAGAAACGTTTCAACACTTAACTGAGAAAATAAAAATAACCCCCCCCCCCACACACACTGATGAGGAATTGTACTGAAGCGAGAAAAGAGAAACTTATCATATGGGTAGCAATCATAGAGAAAATCTATTTTTAAAGCAGCTCCTTCCTACTAACAGCATTATTTATAGCTAGACCATGATGTAAAAAGTCATTTTGTTAGGCTTTTGGTAAAAATGACCTATGTCAGAGTTCAAGTTATGAGTAAAGATAAAGAGTTTTGGACAAATAAACTCTCAAATCCATTTAACACTGAGGTCCATTTCTCATTATCAATCTGCAGCTAAAGGAAGCAATGACCCATCTTCAAATTTTTATGCTGGGAATGTGTGTGCATGCGAGGTGAATGTACGTACTTAATCTTTCTTCAGAATCACATAAATGAAACTTGAAATGAAAACCCTTAAAAATGATATATTTGTGTAACACAATTCTCTTGCAGAAATACATTGTATTCATCGTAAATGGCTACGCTCACACCGAAGGCGATTCACAGGGCAGGGGTGGCCAGTTTCAATGTTATGTCGACGTGTAAACAAGTTCAAAAGTTTTGTGGCATGTCAGGCGCAGCTTGGCGGTCTGGCAGCAGCACATTTCAGGCAGCACGGCAACGTGGCCCAATGTTTCTTACAGTTCAAATATTTGGACAAAGAATTTGTGTCACTTGTGTCACCAATCATGAACTAAACAAATTATGTAATTAATGGGTGGAGTCCAAAGCTAACATTGAGGATAATCTCATGGTTCCCCTCCTGAACTTTATATCAATTTACTTATTTGAATGAGACAATAATAAAAGAAGTCTTCTAATTTGTTTCTTGTTTTTTTTTCCTCCTCATACTATTGGAGGACAGCAAGTCGTCAAACTGGGTTGCACAGAGGCAGAAGCCATTCCTGCTGTAGATGGTGAACCTCATCTTACCATAGAGTTTCTGAAGGATCTCATGAACCCAGACATGTAGTCAAGCTTCTCTATGCTTTTCTAGAGCTCTTCAAAATAAATAAACCCGGTCTCTCAATTTCACAGGGCCAATCACGTTCAGTGTGATCACATCATGGTGCTTTACAGTCACAGTCCTTTTCACCCATGCATACAAACATCCACACACTGATGGCTCCGCTGCCAAACATGGCACCAACCTATAACCATTAGGAGCAATGTGGGGTTCAGTGTCTTGCCCAAGGACACTTTGAATTTAATTATTAAAATTGGCAGAATATTTAATGTGGCAATTTGTTCTTTAAACGAAGGGGGGTCTAAGGGCAGGGATGCCAGTATAGCTTAGTCAGTTCACAAAGTGAATATTTTTGTTCGTTTGTACTTTTGTGTATGTGTGTGTTGTTTTAGTCTTGTTCTCAGAGTGACATTTTAATGTCAGTTCAAAGACTGCAGATAAAAACTGACTTTTTTTGATGAATGAACAAATAAACCTGAAAAATAAATAAAGAAATCCTTATCATTTGTGTTCAAACAGCCCAAGATGGAAGAGTGTACAACGGTAGCAGGTGAAAAGTTCCTTTTTTTAAATTATTTGTTTTATTTTTTTAGAGTCAAAAGTTCATCACTGCTGCTGTCAACTTCAAGGTTGGAGTTAATAAAAGTTTCAGCAGAAGCAGGACAGACCTTGGATGAGAAGAGATCAGATTTGATAGCTGCTAGTGAGATGAAGCCTCCCGTACTGTGGATGTGGCTGCACTGCATGCTTTGTATGACAGCTCCTTGTCTATGGGAAAGTCAGAGCTCTTGCAGGATGCATACAGGAGTTATCAGTGTTGTCAGTGGTGATGGAAAAGTCAGCTGCAAGGGAAAAGTGGGGAAGTCTTAACATCCACCTCATGCATTTTTAAGTATTAGTTTTCAAGGAGAATATTTCAAAACTGACTGTTGCCATGTTTGCGAGTCTGATTTTATTGAATTAAACAATAAAAAAAGTTAAAAAAAGACTATTTTTATATGGGAGCTTACAAGTAACATTCTTGCATCTTTATTTGATTTAGAGTAACACGTGGAGAGAAAAAACACCCAAGTGATTTTATTGCTGCTAATTTGTCAGACAAGCTGAATCAATAACAGAACATCGGGAGGAGAAGACATGTTGAGAAGACATAGTTGGCTGGATTGCTTAGACACAGTTTTTTTTACATTATGGCTTAGTTGCAAAGTTAGCTGCAAAATAGATTCTTTCCAAGACTGGAAAAGCTGAGTCTCCAAAAAACCATCATCAATGGAAAGTTTGGACAGAGTTTTTGACCACATAACTAAAAGATAGCTGGGGATGTATTGTCTTAAGTGCTCACTAATAAATTCTACGCTAGTCAAAATTCCACCAAGGGCATTGATACAGGTAAGACAATAGCAGGTTTAGTGACACATGGCGAGATGACATCCTTGATTCGGCCTAAAGCAACGTCTCTTTTTTGTCTCCAGCGAAAGAAAATCATCAATCATTTAAGCATTTGCTGCTTCCTTCTATGAAAGTCTGCCTGCACTGTACTATTTAATAGATAATCATTGGTTTGTGTGCTCCACCTCTTCCCAGGACCAAATCTTTTTGAAATACTCATTTAAGTAAAGGTTTATTTTTGTTACAAATCTGTTTTGTTCCTGTTGTGACTGAAAGCTTCCCAGGTGCAATTTTCTGGTTCCTTCAGTTTAGGTTTCTAAAAATGTGATGTTTGTTGCCCTGAATGATTAATGAAGAGAAAGTAATTAAACTTGTGAATAACTCTAGCGACACCCAATATGCTTCATAGTATTCTTGTTAATGTTGGAATGTTGATGATTTTATTTTCAGTACTGTTGCAAAACTCTGGACAGCCTTACTACTGCCTCTCCAGTGATCATTAGTGCTGTCATGCGATTAATTAATCATGACCAGTACTTAATTAATCTGTTTTTAATCTAACCTAATAATTGATGAAAAAAGCCTCATTGATACTGCGGTCTAGTAAAAGATCAAAATTCAACTAAAAAAGTGACTTTGTGAAATTTCCTTATTATAATAGACTTCAAACCTTTATTTTTACACCACCAAAGGTTTTTTTTTTGTTTTGTTTTTTTTCAATCTCGAACAATTAGGGACAAAAGCAAGAACAAAACATCAAGTTGCTCTGATTTAACACATAAAAAACATTTGGAACACTTTCTGAGAAATAAAAAAAATATTGACCACAAACCACCTAATAATACCTTAATACATGTTGACGTACCTTATTCCACAGGTAACTGTCTCATGCAATCAACCCCTTTGCAAAACCCATTAATATATGATTACAAACACCTCCTCAGGCTTATCCCTTATGAAATGGATTAAAGCTGTGGCATTGTGGCTTTGTTCTGGGTTAGTTCTGTTAGGAACTACAAAGTCAATTCAATTCAATTCAATTCAATTTTATTTGTATAGCCCAAAATCACAACAACAGTCGTCTCGATGGGCTTCGAAGTAAAACATGAACTCAAAAGGATCATGAATACAAAGAGTTCAATAGGAAAATACAAAAATGAACTAACAAACTGACTAAGCTATACTGGCATCCCTGCCCTTAGACCCCCCTTCGCGGTAAGGAAAAACTCCCAAAAAAACCGGATTCCGGAAAAAACGAAGAAACCTCAGGGGTGCCCACATGAAGGAGGGATCCTCCCCCAGGACGGACAGGCGATGTACCAGAACTCTTAGAGAAGAATTAACTTATCTAAATCTACAACTACATATATAAAGTCCAGCAGACGAGCTTCATTCAGTCGTGGTTGTGGGGACAGTCAAAGGCGCGAGTCGAGCTGGAGACAGGAACCACAGCCAGGAGCAGGAGCAAAGACGAGGTACTCGGTCAGGTACAGAGCAGAGACGAGCCAGAGATGAGCCGGAGACAGGAACCACAGCCAGGTGTAGGAGCAGGAGCAAAGGCGAGGTAGACGGTCAGGAACTGGAGCACGGATGAGCCAACTGGAGTCTGGAAGCACTCCCACTCCCCAGGAGGGGAGAGGAAAAGAGGGACAATACATGAATCGCACTGTACCAGACAGAGGCATGGAGAACTAAATGATAAATTATGATCAGGAATGGAGGAGAGGAAGGGTAGAAGTAGAAAAGAAAAGAAGACAGAACCCCAGTGCACCATAGTTACCCCAGCTTCAACTTCTAGCAGCCTTTTAAAAGAAATAGTTAAGTTTAATTTAAACAACTTAACATTAAGTTAAATAATCTCTGAATACTAACTAGTCTGACAATAAGCCTGTCCAAAGAGGAATGTTTTCAGTCTAACTTTAAATGTAGAAACTGAGTCGGCCTCTCTTACATGAGCTGGGAGTTTATTCCATAAGACAGGGGCTTGGTGGCTAAACGCTCTACCTCCAACCGTACTTTTACTAATTCTAGGAACCACAAGCAGTCCTGCATTTTGCGAGCGAAGTGTTCTCATTGGATGGTAAGGGACTATGAGGTCCTTAATATAGGACGGGGCCATTCCATGTAAGGCCTTATAGGTTAACAGGAGGATCTTGAACTTGATTCTGGAATCAACTGGGAGCCAATGGAGCGAAACTAACGCAGGAGTGATGTGATCTCTTCTGCTAGTTCCAGCTAACAATCTAGCTGCTGCGTTCTGAACAAGCTGGAGACTTCTTAAGGAACTCTTAGGACACGCTGCTAACAAGGAGTTACAGTAATCCAGCCTCGACGTAACAAATGCATGAATGAGTTTTTCAGCATCACTCTTAGAAAGTATATTTCTGATCTTAGCAATATTCCGCAGATGGAAAAAGGCAGTTCTACACGCCTGAGATATGTGAGCCTTAAATGATAAATCCTGGTCAAATAAAACCCCAAGGTTTCTAACTGTGGAATTAGGGGCTATACTTATGCCATCCAGGGAGACTATCTGAGCAGACAGAGCATCTCTGAGGTTTTTAGGTCCAAGTATAATGACCTCAGTTTTTTCTGGGTTCAAGAGGAGGTAATTAATTGTCATCCAGGTCTTGATGTCACTGATGCAAGCGTTCAGTTTCTCTATCTGGTCATTCTGGTCAGGCTTCATGGATAAATACAACTGCGTATCGTCGGCATAACAATGAAAATTAATGCTGTGTTTCCTGATTATGTTTCCTAGGGGTAGCATATAAAGCGTAAACAGGATCGGTCCCAAGACTGAGCCCTGTGGGACTCCATAGTTGACTCGAGTGCACTGAGAGGAATGTCCATTTACATTAACGAACTGATACCTATCGGACAGATAGGATTTAAACCACTGGAGAGCAGATCCTCTGATCCCTATGTCCTGCTCTAGTCTATGGAGTAAAATACTGTGGTCGATAGTGTCAAAGGCTGCACTGAGGTCCAACAGGACAAGAATAGAAAGTAGACCCTTTTCTGAGGCCAATAACAAGTCATTAGAGACTCTAACTAGTGCAGTTTCCGTACTGTGGTGGGGTCTAAACCCCGACTGAAAGTCTTCAAAGAGGCAGTTGTCCTGTAGGTGGCAGTAAAGCTGCTTAACTACAACTCTTTCTAGGATTTTAGAAATAAAGGGCAGGTTTGATATCGGTCTATAGTTGGCCAACACGCTAGGATCCAAACTGGGCTTTTTCAGAAGAGGTTTAACAACTGCATATTTAAAAGACTGTGGCACGTAACCCGTTTCCAGAGAGGCATTTATCATTGTTAATATGGGATCATTGATTAGGGGAAAAGTTTCTTTAAAAAGTCTAGTGGGAATTGGGTCTAACAGACACGTTGAGGATTTGGAGGACGTAATAATTGATGTTATTTCCGCTTGATCCACAGCAGTAAAGCAGTCCAATGTTACAGAAGTTTCTATGGATGCCTCCATTTCTACCACTTCAGCCTGTTCTGGGCTGATAGTAGGAATAACTTGATTTAACTTATGTCTAATATTTGAGATTTTACTATCGAAAAATGTAAGAAAATCATCAGAGCTGAGAGAAACAGGAACATGTGGTTCTACTGAGCTCTGACTGTGAGTTAATTTAGCAATAGTGCTAAAAAGAAATCTTGGATTGTTTCCATTCTCTGATATTAAGGTTGAATAGTACTGGCTTCTAGCTCTACGCAGAGCTTTTTTATAATTTAATAGGCTATGTTTCCAGATATCCAGAGACTGCTCTGAACTGGAGCGGCGCCATTCTCTTTCCAACTTACGGGTTTCTTGTTTAAGAGAACGAGTTTCAGCGTTAAACCACGGTGCTACTCGGTTTTGTCTGACGAACTTAGGTTTCAAGGGGGCAACAACATCGAGTGTACTCCTGAGGGCTTGTAAGGCATCATTAACAAAGTGGTCATTTATACTAGGACTGATACTATGGGAGCTGGACTCAGAGTAGTTTCTCAGAATATCACTAAGTACTGGCTGAACTGTGTGTTTAAACTCAGACACAGAACGGTCAGTTAAGGTTCTTCTAAGCTGTTTCATATTCACTGGGGCAGAAGGATGGTCCAGTGTAAACTGGAAGGTAATCATAAAGTGATCAGAAATTATGGGGTTAAGAGGAAGGACACTCAGCTGGCTGATCTCTATCCCATGGGTTAGAACAAGGTCCAGGGTGTGCTTATGACAGTGAGTGGGTTCATTCACACTTTGGGTGAAACCAACATCATCTAATAAAGCTGCAAAAGCATTTCCTAGGCAGTCACTGGGGTCATCAACATGAATATTAAAATCCCCTAATATTAAAATTTGATCAGAATCTAAGACAATAGTCGATAGGAAGTCGGAAAACTCAGTTAAAAATTCTGAATATGGGCCGGGGGGGCGATAAATAATTATGAGTAAAACAGGTTTTCCAGTTTTCCTGTTAGGGTGACTTAAAGACAATATGATGCTTTCAAAGGAGTTATAAGCATTTTTAACTTTAGGGCTGAGAAGTAAGCTAGACTGTGATATTACTGCCAAACCACCTCCTTTCCCTGAAATCCTGGATTTCTGATAGTTAGCATAAGTGGGGGGGGTTGCTTCATTCAATCTAACATAGTCATCCTGTTGGAGCCAGGTTTCTGTTAAGGCTAAAAGACTAAGGTTGTTATCAATGATTAACTCATTGACTAAGAGGGACTTGGAGGAAATGGATCGAATGTTTAATAAACCGCATTTAATTACATCATAATTCTGCTTGTGAGAACTGCTGTCTGTCACTTTAAGGTTTTTAAGACGCGCTCCTTTCATTTGTCTTTCAGCACATAAGCTAACGCTTGAACCTGCTTGACTTTCCCTGCATGGGTTTTGCACCGGCACTAACCCTAAGGGAGGCTCAGAGGAGCGTTTTACACTGCTGCTCTGCGCCCGGGTCTCATCTCTGGATTGTCAGGTTAACAGACTAAGGCTAGCAGAAATGTTTCTAGAAAGAAGAGCGGCACCGTCCCGGGTGGGATGGACGCCGTCTCTCCGCATGAGACCGGGCTTCCCCCAAAACGCACTCCAGTTATCCACAAAACCAACGCCGTTTTCTGGGCACCATCTAGAAAGCCAGCGGTTAAATGATGAAAAGCGGCTGTACATTTCATCACTGACTAAGTTCGGCAGGGGACCAGAGAAAATTACAGTGTCGGACATCGTCTTAGCCAGTTTACACACCGAAGTTACGTTTAACTTAACCACCTCTGACTGTCTCCGTCGGGCATCATTACCGCCTGCGTGAATCACGACTCGACGGAACCTGGACTTACTCTGAGCTAACATCCTAAGGTTCCCCTCGATGTCACCAACTCTGGCCCCCGGATAACACCTGACTGTAGCCGCTGGGAGCTCCACGTTTCTAACTTCAGAAGAGCCTATAACCAGAGTTGAGTTTTCAGCGGGTGTGTCGCTGAGGGGGGAGAACCTATTACTAACGTGGAGTCTCGGGTGCTCTAAGTCTTTGCGTTTAGCACTATGTTTCCTCCCAACCGGTACAAACCCCTGACTGTCTCCCGGCTGTTGGGAGGGCGCTGGGGTGCTAACTGGGTTAGCCCTGGTAGCGCGGCCCGCGCTACGAGTAACGACCTGGCTAGCCGGCTTAGCTTCCACTGTGCGGAGCCGCGCTTCTAACTGCTCCAGCCTGGCCTCCAAGTCTAACACAAGACTACACTTAACACACCTACCGCTATCTTCACTAAAGGAGGCAGGGTCATCACTAAACATATGGCACATGGGGCAGGAGAAAGGAGGAGAGGCAGAAAGAGCGGTGGCCATGCTAGGTTCTAAGCTAAGGCTAGCGGTGTTTAGGTAAAGAGAAGTGGTCTATTTAGCAAAATGAGAACGTGAACAGCAAGGGGTTTAACAGTGGTGAACTCGCTAATAAAAGGTACTAGATGTGAATATTAACCCAGATAACCCTTAGAGTAAGCAATAGTAGTCAGGCTAATGCCAAACAAGAGGACAGCAGTCACACACGACTAGCACTAGCACTAGCACTGGGAATAGCTCACCCGGAAATGACGTCACAGGAGATGAGACAACGTCACACCACGGTCACGCACGTACTGCGTACAGTGAGACCTGCATTGAAGCGCCATTAGTCCTGGCCTCTGCAATTCGCTTTTAAGCGGCCAATTTACATTAAAAGTCAATGTAAACACACATAAACCTGCTTATCAGGTCTCCCTTGTTCAAAACATCCGCCCTGGAAGTTCATCCAGTTTGACCAATCAGGCACTCGGATTTGGAAGTGACAATCTGACTAGTGTCCTTTTCAAAACACGAAAGTGCCAAACGTAAACATCAACATGGAAAATAAATCAATTAATAGCAGACCATGCTTGCCGGGAATTATATAACACCAAATCTTTTATTAGAAGCCCCTACCGGCTTAACTTTATTTTCTTTATGTTACCTATTTTCTCCTTCCCTTGGGGTGGGACACAACAAGATTTGCTGTACTTTGACATTTCACACCAAGCCTCTTCCAGCTGTAGGTGGTGGACAAGCAGACGAGCTCTGATACATCAAAAATACTTTGAATCTTTTTTGAATATCAGCTGCTGCCTTTAAGGCTCCTCACTGTAAATCTTCCGCCTTATTCTATCTTCTGAATCTTCCTCACTCACACCAACCACCTTCATATCCTCCTTGACTACATAATATAACCTCCTTTTTTCTAGTAGCCCTAGTAGCTCTAAACTGATTTTTTTTTACCAACACAACTACAGTCCCTACTCTCAACAGATCCAAACCATCTCCATCTGATTTCTATCCATTAATCTCCAAAACATCTAACATGAGGTGTTCCGCTGGTGTTTACATTCCTGATTCCATCCATCCTTGTTACTCCCAAAGAGAACCTCAACATCTTCATCTCTGATGCCTCCAGGAGGCAATGCCCCCCTAAATGCCAGGACTGCCCCCCCCCAAACGTGATGCCATGCAAACGATCCAAATTTCAAAAGTATTTAGAAAAAAATTGAGCACTCTCTGCTCTCTCTGGCTCTCATTCAAAGTAGGGGCTGCTGCTGATTGGTACATGCAAGGTAGCGCGGAGCCTCTCGCCTCACTCCTGCTTATTGTCTCACATTCCCAGCAGACTGTGTCAGTAGATTTCAGCCGCTGTTCTAAGTTTTTGTCTTCCATTTATTGCTGAATTTTTTTACTCACTTGTTATTTCAACTCACTCTTGTCTTGTCTTGTCTATCTATTGCTTTCTTTGTTCTGGTTTGGAGTAAACCAGGAAATGAGTTTACAAGTAATCAGGTTTCTTGAGCATTTTACTGCTTCAGGCATGGTGTGAAATTGTCAGACAGTGCTATGATGGAGCTTCTGTCATGAGTGGGGTTAGGGGTGGTGTTCCAAAAGAAGGTAGGGAAGGATATACCTTATATCCACTGCTATAACCACCAGCTGCATGCAATGCAAGCGGAGCCATGTACAAAAACTTTTCTTGATCTAGCAGGAACCCAGCACTCTTTTTTTTCATCGTCATTGTGTTTTACAGAACTGGGAGCTGGTTTAGCTCGTGCTGGTTTGCGGCGCCTTCCGTCCGTGAAACCAGGGTTCGAATCCGGGCTGCTCCCTGTTCCCTTCTCTACCTCTGTACCGGTCCCAAGCCCGGTTGCTTTGAGAAGGTTGCGTCAGGAAGGGCATCCGGCGTAAAACATTGCCAAGTTTACCATGCGACTTGTTCGCTGTGGCGACCCCTGATGGGAAAAAGCCGAAAGAGAAAGAAGATTGTGTTTTACAGAACTATGATGTTCCCTCCCTAAAACAACAGTTGGAGATCAGCTGGACAAGCCATCGCAATGTGACCAAGTGCCTTGAGGAAAATCAGGATGTTATCATGAGTATCCTGTCAGAGGTCACAGAGGACAGATCTGCTGCTGTTGACATCTGCACAGAGGCATCTGGGTTACTGATGATGTCAAAGAGGCATCATTTCTTTGAAAAGGAAAGTTTCTTCTCAAAGTTTTGGGTTCCTTAAAGTCGACAAATACCATGCTGCAGGCTCATTCTGCTGACCTGTGCTGTGCTTCAGAAGCAGTCAGTGCATCTCTGCAGGCTCTGAAGCAGATGAGGGATGAGCAGAGTGAGACATTACCCAGCATGTCTGCACCAGCTGCTAAAACATAGAGAACAATGAGCTTAGTGCTCACTGGTAGTGCTATCATGTCCACTGTGGGCCCTGCAGAAGACTCCTTGACTCCTTGCCAGGCTCTGAAGAGAATCTCGACCACATGAAAGCAGTTAATTATTTCCACCTCAATCTCGCTCTTTTCTGGATGTTAATTCCTCTGTAGAAAATGGCAGGAATTGACAGTGACAAACTTTCCACAAAGACTGATGCTGACGGCAATGTAGAGTTTGTAGACCTCTCCACTGTGTGCAAATATCTACCTGGGTATAAGAATTTCTTTCCTCAGCTCCTTCGTATGTCTGTGACCTCCATTGTGATTGGTGTGTCATCTGCATTATGTGAAAGCTCTTTCTCTTACCCCCTCATTTGTTAGGACTTTTGAACGCAAATAACAGAGGACTAAAGCTGTAATGACTGATATAAGCCATGTGTGTTCAGAACTAAATAAACTAAAGTGGCAAAAAAACCTCAAAAGAATAATTAGCTAAACAGATAGATAAACTTTAAAATAAATTTAAAAAAGTGACAAAGAATACATTAAAATAAATGAAAAAGACAAAAAGTGAACCAAAGATAAACTTAAAAACAAATAAAAGTTACACAAAGTATATGATAAATAAATAAGATGTTCAAAAATAAAAGAAAGAACAGAGATGGATAAACAGATGGACAGTCTTAAAAAAAATAAACAAAATAAAATAAATGAAAAAGTAAAAATCACTCGCTCACTCAAAAATAAAAACAGTTCAAAGCTTCTGGTCAAAAATTTATCTAAACACATTTAAACTGACAAAAAAAAATCCCCACTTGCAACTAATCCAATAAAAATCTCTTCACAGAATTTACTATACTGGACAGAGGATGTTTAAGATGGGTCTCAGAAACACAGCTTGTTCTCAGAACCCGCGTTCAGCACATTCTTGATACACTCCTGCCTGTCATATTTTCTCTCTACCTACAAACAAACCTCGATAACGCCTTCTTTTACAGTACAGTATTTACAATGTACTTAAGTGGTATTTACCTGATACGTATATTGTAACTACTGCATACTTACAGGGTATTTACATGGTACTTTTTATTGAATTTATTGGGTACTTGCAGGGTGTTTACATGGTACTTTTTAATAGGACTTACTGGGTACTTTTTTGTGTCTCGGTATTTACATGGTACTTGCTGTGTATTTATGTGGTACTATTTGGTTCATACTTATGTGGTACATACTGGGTATTTATAATATACTTTCTGGGTATTTACATGATGTGCAAAGGTGTAATTTAGAAAAAAATACAATAGATTTGACTGCAACTATTGCGGTAATTACTTTCGCTGGAAAAGGTGAGGATCTTGGGCCATTTCCTATTTTCATGATGGGTGAAAACTCATAAGCTATGCAAAAGAGGGCGAATCCTTCCTGGAACAACACTAAACTCTGGAAGAAAAGATACATAATATGAAAAAAAATCAGTTCTTTGGAATGCTGCTTTTTACTGTTTTGTTTAGAACTTTAAACAAATTTCATTGTGATGAGACTTTGTATGCTGCAGAAGTGTGTCATATTTAAGATTGTTGTTTTCACTGCTGTCTTGTTTCTCTTTAAATTTGCCACATGTTACAAGAAGTAATCAGGCCAGAATATGTTTTTACAATGCAGTTACTTCACCTTTACCAACCAGTTAGCATTGCCTCATTTGGTAAGGTCAGAAGACCAAGTGTGTATTTACTCTGTATGGGAAGGTAATATGTGAACATACCCAGCATTTACTACTGAAAGGACCACGTAATAGAGTGGAAATAGGGCTGACTTTCTTTTACAGTCCAATTTCATTGTACTTAAAGGGTAAGTACCAAGTAATATTAAAGTAAACATACCCAGTATTTAGTACTGAAAATACCATGTAGTTGAGTGGAAATATGGCTGACTTTCTTTTACAGTCCAGTTTCATTGTACTTAAGGGGTAGTTTCTGTGGTAGATTCATGGTAAATACCATGAAAGTACAACGAGTGCAAGGTACTTTATTTATATTTACCTTGTTCTTACATGTGGTAAGTACCACAAAAGACACCGTTGCACAACATGTAAATACCCAGTAAGTATTTTTCAAATACCCAGTATGTACCACATAAGTATGAACCAAATAGTACCACATAAATACACAGCAAGTACCATTCAAGTACCAAGTAGACACATAAAAGTACCATGTAAGTACCCAGTAAGTCCCATAAAATTGTACCATGTAAATACCACTTAAGTACACTGTAAGTACTGTATTTTAAAAGAAAGCGTTACCCAAACCTCTTCTCTTTCTTTGACCAATAGCACCATGTAGATCAACACCGCTGAGGGCGGTCTTGTTAGCTCAGGACATGACCAACCTGGCACAAAGCTTCTGTATGTGACTCATGATTGTGTTGGCTTTGGTTTTACAAGGGATGTCCTTCTAGATCAGTGTTTTTCAACCAGTGTGCCGCGGCACACTAGTGTGCCGTGGGAGATGGTCAGGTGTCGTGGGAAATTGCCCTCATTCACTGATCTAACCGTAACTGATCTGATTTACCTTCTCCAGGATATCAGCTCTTTGTTCATCCAAACAGGCCCTGATAAAACACTGAGTAGTTAGGAATATGAAAAATCATAAAATACTTTTTTCTTTGTGTTTATTTGATTCTATTAAATACATTTTCATAAGAATTATGGTACTGCGATTTAGCTGCAGCTATAACTGTTTACTGAAAAGTCCCGCCCCTTTAACTGTCTCAACCAAACATTCTTGGAGGCTCAATCACACGTTTTCAGTCTGACCAATCAGATGTGGCTAAAGTCTTCACTTCCTAGTTCTGATTCTGCTCATAAAGTCGCTCAGTTCCAACAAAAATACTCTCTTTAGCAGTATAGCTTTCCAGAGAATCTGGTATTAGACCATGGAACAAGTGAACAAAACAATAAAGCTCAGAGACGTAAGTCTTTTTGTGTATGGCGGCTGTTTGCACTGCATCTCCCATGATGCATTGGGTTAGAGTGACAGTGTCTCAGCGCACAATGAGAAGTCCTTGTTAAACGTCTTGAAACCACAATGAACACACATCAAACAGTTTTTAAATATTTTAACTTTTATTACATCTTTTACAAAAAAAAGCTGCAACTTCCAGCTTTTTCTGCCACAATTATCACAAAAATGCATGTGAGATTGTGAAGGGACTGTACATCAATACAGACTATAAGTTTCTGTTGTTTTTTTTTTTTTAATTTTGGATGCTGGTGTGCCGCGGGATTTTTGTCAAGGTTAAAGTGTGCCGTGGCTAAAAAAAGTTTGAAAAACACTGTTCAAGACAAACTCTCTGCATTCACAGGAGTTGAGAAAGGCGCACGAAAATACTTCAGTTCATCAAGTTTGAACAGCAAATCTCTTGAACCTTTCATCATTGTAAATCGAGTACTTTTTATTGTTTCTGCAATTTTTTGAAAATGATTGAAGTACATCTGCATTTGACAAATGTCAAACAGAATAAGTCACCTCAAGCATCTCTCAAACACATAAAACATGTCTACAGCTGAGTGGGGGGCACAGCCTGACAGCTATGTTGACGCATTACTGAGACAAGGCTGCAATAAACCATTGCATTTCCATTTTAAAGATAGCTTCGAAAGCTTATGGTCTTTGTTTCTATATCCTCTTCCACAATCTGTGTATTCCATTGACACTGTCAGCTCTAGTCGCACACAGCTTTTTTTTTTTTTTATCACATCTCTGTCCATATATGCTGTAAAAAACGTGCAGGACTTCCTGTTGATTGAAAATAATGCAAAGCTACCACTGGAACCTGGTCAAAAGGAGGCGCGCACAGCTGTAGACAAGTGTTTAACTCTAAGGCCAACTTGATGGGGACAGAGGGTCGAGGTGTTAAACATAGATTGCATTTGATTGTACAAAATCAAAATAATACAAAAACAACTCCTCAGCTATAAAATGGATAGCAGATGTGAAAATGAAAACTTGATCTTTTCTTTTTGTGTGTGCTGCCCAATATGGAGCAGTTTGTTACCATTTGGTACAATATAGTTGTCTGTTAATCATTTTTTCTATTTGAATGAGGAGAAGCTTTGAACCTAAATATTAGCTAAATTATGGTTTCTTTCAAAACAACTAATCGAAACAGGTGGTTTGAATTAAGTCCACTATACACAATATTATGTATATTACAGTCTCTCCTCTATCCCCTGACCTCAAGCCTAAACAGCGCAGACACTAGTTTACTAGTATAGGATGCTATTGCACAAGTACTAAAATTTCCAATAATTTATACTGTAGATTTTAAAAAGTTGATGCACTTATTTTTTTGTTTGGCCTCTGAGAACCAATGAGCAGATTTTGGCAGGCTTTCAAAGTCAATTTGACTATTTTTTTACAGTTTTGTTCATTTTTGGTAGCAACAATTAACTGCAGCCAAATAATAAAAAATAGAAAAAGATAAAACAGTGGTAAAAAAATATATAGAAAAGTAAAATAAAAAACACAAAATATATTAAAAAAAACAGCGGCCAAAAAATAAAAAAAAACTCGAAAAATATAAATATATACAATTATAATAAAACAGCAGCCATAACAAAAATAAATAAATACAATGAAATACAAATTTAAACAGCTGCCACATTTGACTTGTGGGTTCTACAGGATTAAAAATGAGTTTGTTATAAAGTGTGCAAATAGTGTTTTCAATCCATGTTTTAGTTGGGTGTAAAAAGGACCTGGTTTCTGCCGTGTCCCAAAGTCAGGATCTGAACCAAAATGACAAGTATTTAACAGCAGTCTGCTCTGTGTCGTGAACTAAATTTGTCCCCTGAGGAAAATGGATGGTATATTTTAAGACTAACAGTTCTTAATTAATCAACATAATTTGTTCATTTAAAGTCTTTTCACAGATGGAGCAGGCGACTGACATACCCAGTGAAAGCCTGGGAGGCGAGAGATATTCGGAGTACCTCCTGTGCCTCCCCCAGCTGCTTGCTTGTCTTCATACCCGCCTCCAGCAGCAGCAGACTTTGGCTGCTGGACTGTGAGATTGGTGGTGGCATTAAAAGCACAAAGCAGGTTGTGTGTGCCTGACACTGGGGTAAAAACAGTCAGAGGCAGATAGAGCTGGAGTGAAGAGAGTGAGATAGAGCAAAAAAAAAAAACATGTTTGAGAGGTAAATGCACACTGCAGGATGAGTGCACATGGTGCAGCAGAGAGAAACGAGACAAGAAAAGTGGAAAAGTAAATTTCCCAGAGGGGGAGCAGTGAAAGCGTATAGGGAGGATCTGCATGCAGGTGGATATATGATTTCTACTCATGTGAGTCCAATTTTAATGCCAAATTAGCACTGAGGTGCTGCTGTTGATAAGTGTTCCTCCTCTCCTCCTCCTTCCTGCTCTTCTACCCTCATTATGGGATGTTAGTGTGGGACTTTGCCCCGTGTTATAACCAGCAGGTGATCTTCTGGTCTGCTGCAGAGAAAATTGTGCTACTGCTACAGTGACATGAGCGCTCAACCTGAAGAGATGAAGTTGAAACGTAGGGGCACTTCAATATCCAAGCTTCATTGAGCGCACACATACACCCTTAGAGACCCTATTGGAAACAGAAACCAGCAGAAAATAATTAGAAGAAATTCTTATCTGGCATAATAGGGAAAAACAAACACAACTCTTGGGAAAGCATATGCCAGGATACTAAGTATCTAGTCCTGTGCTGGAGGGTCTTTTGAGGAGGACCTGCTATGAAAAACTGTTAAACTTTTTACACCGGAGCTTTTACCATAACTTTTTAACCCTTAATGCGCTCAACTCAAATCAGCTGATTCTGTTGCAGAGAAAAGCAGCTTTGTGCTGGTATGCAACACTTGGTAATGTGTTGCATATTGGTGAAAAGCCATTATTCTCTGCGAATCAGCTGATTCATGTTGATCGCCTATGGAGTCACAGTATGTAAAAGGGCAGTGTAGATTTTGACAGAGGCATCTCTGGTGTTAATGGTTTGAAGCTTAAAACGGGGGAAAGAAAGGTAACTGTTAGGGTCACCTGTTAAATTTGTCTTCTTCAACAACTACAAAAAGTTTCAATAGTAAAGACTAGTGGTAGTGTAATGGTGCGATGATTCCGGTTAATGATGTCTGGGGGCCATCTTGTTGTCTGCAGCCAGGTTCTCTTTGGTTTTTTTTGCAATGCATTATTTCCACCTACTGCTTATCTTCTTGATTTAGGTGTTTTTGCCCATTAAAAGCAGCTAGGACACAAGCAGAGAGAAAAAAACAATGAAATTGTGTTTTTTGACAAGGTTTTGAATAATTTTTCTCATAATTGAAGACATGTATAAAATGATTTAGGATTAAAACTGCATTTCTGAGTATTTCTTTGTTTAAATCTCATTCGATGAGGAGCAGATGAAGACTCTTTGAAAAAGCGCGGACACAGCTACAGCGGGCTAAAGTTTTGCTTTTTCCGCTCCAATTCTAAATCCTCCACTTGCAGACAAACAGATCTTTATACAGTAAGTTTTCATTCCCTCATCTGAGCTGAAATCTGGCTCTGAACTGTGCAGTTAGAAACCTTCGATATTGCTTGTCATTTTTTTTGCTACACTAACATTGGCTGAGGCTTGTGAGGGCGCTTGTCACTGGTGGCGGAGAATGCAAATAAAAGCATGCTGTGACATAAGTCAGGCTCACAACCGGAAATTTCTAATGAGCTCCTGCAGCTCTGCAGAAAGTATGTCTTAAAAATGAAACAGTTTTTTTTTAATAGCTAAAAACTGCATACTTATAATTAAAAGACCACTGGAAAAGATTTTACAATAGAAAGAAAAATTGGCAGAACATAATGGCCAGAACCCTTGGTCCCCCCATATCGCTCGAGAAAAATTGGTGACCCTAGGTTACAGTTTTTCCCCTTTGTTTTAACACTTTGAACCCTTTTGGGGGAGGGTTTGTTGTATAATTTCTGCTTCCATGTGTCATGCGCCGTCTTGTCTGAGGCCAAGGTCCCTCTCAAAAAAAAACTGCAGGACGCCAGCCCTCTGGGATTAGAATTAGAAACCAAGAACTAAAGAATGTTAAACTAAAAATGTCTAAAGTCATTTCCGACTTTATATCTCACTCTGCTTCTATAAGAGAAAACCTTTTTCCAAGTCTGCAAGTATCTGCTTATGAAATGCTACAAGGCATGAATACTTATCTTGGGAATGTTGAATGCGACTAAAGTTTTTTGAGGAGGAACAAAATTGGCTATACGTGTTCAGTGAGGACAACTCTTAAAGTTCATTAAATAAGGAAACTTTTTCACTTCTCCTGTCATGGCTCTTGACTTTGGAAACTTGCTTTCACAGAGACCATGATCCCTTATAACTGCTACTTTTTTTATCTGATAATTTATTAAACATAGACATTTCATGCATTTCTGTCAAAATAGTCTGGTTTTGACTGAAACCTTGGGGCTTTTTAAGACTGAAAGTAAGAGAATTATATATATATATAACGTTGCTGATTTTTTTTCAAGCGTCAGTTTAGTGCTTGGAAACCTAAGTTAAAACATATGACCTTATTTGCTGCTCATTTGGAAAATGCCTCTGTGTGATTTCTTATTCCCTCCGTGGCAGGACGCTGACAGCTAAAACTGCAGTGTGATATCAAAGCAGACTCACATCCTGGCACCGGGACATGAATGTCAGAGAAAACTCCACGCTCGCCGATCTAATCGCACTTTTTGCCCTTCCATCATCTCTGCCAGAGGGTGGAAAGTGCAGTCACTGAGATGAGACATGCAGCTAATGCTCAGAGTCACATGAAAACTCGTCAGTGCCATTTTACTGAAATTATTTCACTGAATAGTGCTGGTAACCATCTGTGCAAAACTCCAGTCATGCATTCCTTTACAGCAAACCTGCATCCAAATGCAAACATAGTAAAGACTTTTCTACATTAATGTATGCACTTGGAATTCTGGAAGCATAAACATACAGAGCAGTTTGTCTGTTAGAACACAGCAGACAGATGGGAAAAAGACACTGGCACAGCACTTTTAACGGTCTGATTGCATCTCAGCGTTCCGGCTCCTGGGTAGGCCTGACTGCTCTGCCAGCACAGTTGTTGGATGCTAAACATGATTGATTGCTGGATTTGTGTGTGCTGCGTTAGTCTCGTGCAGCCTGTCAAGCGCTACATGTGCCTGTCTCTTATCAAAGAGGCCCTTCTCAGCAAGAATCCACTGTCTGGCTTGAAAAAAAAAAAAGAAAAGCGCTCCCCTTCCTTGCTTCAACTTTACCCTATAAGCATCATGTCGAAAGTTTGGCAAAAGTATAAGTAAAACTTGATTTGAATAAAGGAAAGTCCGAATTTGTCTGACAAATGTTAAGGACTTGCAAAGACCATCTGCTTTCAAACAAGTTGTGAAGGAAAGAATCAGGGATCAGACTGAGGGTGAAGCTGTGTCTGGCTGCAAAGTGATTTCAAAAGTGAATGTGCTGAATGGAAAGTTCGTGTAGATAGATGTAAATGTGTGTGTGTGTATGTGTGTGTGTGGAAAACTGAGTTGCAGTGTTGGGACATTCTTTTATATTTGAAGTAATAACACTCTAAGGACTACAGCAAAGAGGAACACTTTACGAGACATGGAATTGAGTTTTTCAATAATTGACCTAAAGGTAATATATTTTTTTTCTTTTTTGCTCCACCATGAGACTGCTTCCGGTAATATCTGGTTATCCTGCCTCTTGTCCTCTTTTTAGAGCTTGGACCTGACTACAGACTAGAGAGAGGGGAAAAATTAACAAATCAATGCTCTTGTCAATGTCAAAAGATTTAATAGGAAAAAAAAATCAAAACCAAATGAATTATGCCTGCTGGGTGTAAGAATAGAACATAGTTCACAGCAGTCCTGCTTTCAGCTGTGTCCAAAATCCCTCAAACCAAAGTCCTAAATGTCCATGTAGGAAGTGTACCTTATTTTGAAGAAAAAAAAAGAACATTTGCTGGAAAATAGACTCTTCTCACAACTAAATCACTACCTTGAAGGTATGATATTTGTTTCATGCTCTGTCAAACAAGTGACGGTCTTATTTTTTCTAATTCATTTGACGTGCTTGTCCAGTTAACCAGTTAGTCTCTGACAGGAGCAATGATACAGAAAACTGGACACCAAGACATATTTTAGATGAATTGCTCTCTTTCAGATGGACTGATGAGCGTCTTCAGTTTAAGGCAGAACTTAAGAAACAGGGCCTGGTGGCACACAAATTCTTTCAGTTTTTCTTTAAACTATCAGTCATGAATGGGGAAATAGCTGTCATCCATGATCAATCGAGTCCTGAACCTTGCGCTTGGGCTGTACTCAGACTGCCTTTCAACCAGACATTTCTGTTTCAAACCAAACCTTGTAAACAAAATCAAGTGACTCACGAACTCTTTAGTCATTGACCAGGAAGTACAAGGGCGGGGCAAAGGAACAAGAGAAAGAATAATGGAAGTCATGCTCTTTCCAATCCTTGTTGGGATAGTTTACCAAAACTTTATATTTTGCTGACCAACTTTGAACGTCTGTCTCAACGTCATAATCAAGGGAAATCTGTATAAACAATATACCAGGATGCTGCATTTGTTAGATAACACCAACAATACCTGTAGGAAAGTTAAAAAAAAAACATGTTTTTTTTACAATTTTACAATTTGGAAAAAAACATGTTTTTTTTTTCCAAATTGTAGTGCATTTGTAAGGAACATGCACTTGTCATGAATTTGCAAATCTGAAAATGTTGGTATTTTTATTGCAGAATTAATACAAAGGGATGATATCGCTGCACCTGAAAATAAGTACCTGACAGCTACAAAACAAAAACACAAAAAAATTTGTTGTCTAAGCTATCATTTTGGATCATGATAGGCATAATTTAAAAGTATCATTTTTTATTATGATTTTCATATGAAGATTTTTAGTGATATAGCTTAAAATAATTAAAAAAAAAAGAGAAGGATATTCAGTTTCCTCTGTTTATACCTGTGTTGAAGTGTCCTGAGGCAGTGAAAGGAGTGGTCAGAATCTGTTTGCGTCAGCTTGTCTTCAATCAGACAGCTGCTCACATAATCAAAAAACAAATAATTCACCCAAACACCCACAAAGTCATTTAGAGCAACTTATTGGAATGTCCTTGTGTCCCACTGCTTCGCAGCATGGGGCTAACAGCTCATCACTCAGTTTGGCCTGAAACTGCCGGAAATGCATACACTCATATTGACATACCCCACCTTCCCAGAAACTTCAGCCACTGCAGGGTTTTTAGCAGCTTTCAGCATGAGTATTATTGATTACCCCAGCATGGCTTTGCTTTAGTGCATGTGACTTTTTTCCATCGTCAACTTATTAATCTACTGGAACATACGGTTTTCCAGAAAGACATGGAGCCCTTGTTTATGCAGTGTATTAAAAAACCTTTGTTTTTCCTAAATGATTTTGTGATTTAAATTTTATAATATTTTTGTATTGCATCTTTGTTGAAAGGTCACGTTGGAATACATCCTCTTATTTACAGCGCCATAATTAGTGCTAAAAATATGTTTACAAATACGTGAAAAGCGTGGTCATTTACATCAGTGGTTTTTAGGCCTGCACAATATACCGCAAATTTATCGTTATCGCAAAATCCAGCTCTGCAATATGCATATCGCAAAAGACGGCAAATATCGCAATAACTCGTAAACTTTAAATGTGCTAAAACAATCTTATGTCAGCTTGAACCATTTAACGAATCAAATAAATCCCTTTATGCATTTGACCAATCGGATGGAGGCCTATTATGTTAGATGTTTGTCACCTATGTCGACGAGTGACATTTGGAGTATAATTTTTGAACTGTTGCAATATAATGGGAATGGTTATTTGGTTATTTTGCTATTTGTTTATATACCGCAAATTATATCGTTATCGCAATTTTAATCTCTAATATCGCATATCGCGAGTTTTCCTCATATCGTGCAGCCCTAGTGGTTTTCAAACTTTTTTGAGCCAGGTACACTTTTTCCTTGAAATCCAGTGGCACAACCAAAAAGTCCGTATTAATGTACAGTCCCTCCATCTTCCTGCGTGCATTATTTGTAGTAATTGAGGCACAAAAAATTAGAAGTAGCATCTGTTTTTTTTCTTTAAAGTTGCAATGGTTTTCAATTATAACTTTGCTTAAATAAGTTGAAAATTTGCCTAGGTAAACTGAACAAGCTACAGAAAACCACGTCTGATCAGGTTTGTCTTTCATTTTCTAAACCCTTTTGTCCCTTTCGGGGTCACGGGGCTGCCAGAGCCCATCCTGGCCACTTGTGTGCGAAGACAGGGGATATCCTGCACAGTTTGCCAGTCTCACCCATAAACACTCGCATTCACACCTTGGGACAATTTAGAGTAACCAATTAACCTGTGAAGCATGTTTTTGGACGGTGGGAAGAAGCTGGAGTCCCCGGAGAAAACCCAGGCATGCAAAGGGAGAACATGCAAACTCCACAAAGAAAGGTCGACTATTGATGTTCTGTTTCAGGTCCCCCATCGAAGACATGAACTGGGGGCCTTCTGACTGTGAGGAAAGCACGCCACCGTGCAGCCCTTTGTCTTCCACGGACATTATTTGCAAACAATGGTTAATTTTCAATCAACTGAAATTTCCTTAAAGTCGTCACACTGTTTTACTCTGGCATCTTGCTTTTGTACATTTTTGTATCAGTTTCTGTGAGCTGCTCAGTTCTCAGAAAATAGAAAGTTGTCAGGTCATTTGGTGTCGTGCAACACCTAGAATAGCTTTTTCAGAATCATTTTAAGTGTGACCTTCAATGGGTCATCCTGAAATCTGAATGCACTTACCATATGAAATATGTTGGAATCAACCCTCAGTTAAATATTTGTACATTTTATTTGTGAAAGCCTCCATCCCTAAAAGCTTTGGCTGATTCATGTCCATGAAAAAGTTTGTGTGTGTATGTGAGGGAGGTAAACATTCACCGTCTCAAAGCCAAGCAGTCACCCTCCATAAATATGCAGCCTGTGATATATGGGTTTGATAGATTGCTACATTTTCAGGGAACACATTTTTCTGACATGTATGACTGGGTTTGTCTCCACTGAGACAAAAATGATGTTATTTCACACAGACAAATGGCTGTTGTGGTTTTCAGTTCCAGACAAGAGCTTTGTCACATAAAAGAATTTTTTTTGTTTATTTTTTAGAAAACCATGGCTTCCCTTGTCAAGAGCTGTCAAATGGGAATCAAGACTAAAAGTAAAACTTTACCAGACTGTTCTAAAGAGCACAGATGACATAAGCAAGACAGGCAGAGCAAAATTTGTCATTTTGGCATAGACAAGCTAAAATTGTGTGAATCTATAGCCAGTAATTAGTCAGAAAATACTAAAAACAAAAAAGGTTGACCACAGCTGGACAGCACAGATATCTCTATGGGATCACACGTGGAGTATTAAAATTATGAATGAGGACAATCAGAATGACAATTAAAGGAATTTCTGATTTTAGAATTTTTTTTCATATCAACTGATAGCACCCATGGTAATCCAACGAGCAGCACTTCATTTTCTAAGTTTACTAATTTTTTCCTTATCTACTTCTTTGATTTTTGATTACTACAGATTTTACATCAATGCAGTAGAGAAAAGATAATGAGTGCAGGATTGAAGCAATGCTGGAACAACTTCCTGCAGTTGAAATTGCTATGGCATCTATAACATATGACGTGTGCCACGATGTCTGTGAGAGAAGCTCTAAACAATTGCTGCTGCACCAAAGGGCCCTGAGAAAGACAATCTCAGAAAGATGGAGATGAGCTGACTTTAAAAATAAGAAATATCCAAATTAATAATGTGATGTTAGAGAAAAGCATGGCATAAAAAGGACATTATTAATGGGAGGTCCAGTTATCATGATTGGCTCAATATCTGGCTTGTTTCTTTAAAGACAAACTTTTGCTTCATCATCTGAACAAAACATAGGGCTACTAGGAGAAATTTCACTCTGTAATGATCCCTTGTTTAACTTATTAGGACATTCAGGATATGTACCTTATTCCTCCACTGCTGCAGAGCGAGGTCAGTGCTGTTTCTGTAGCCATTAACCATGACAGTGCACCACACCACGTATCAAATAGTCCACTTTTGTGAAAAACCATTTAAACCTAAAAAATAACAACATTAAACTACTAGTAACTGATTTAATATGTATTTATTTCCTAAGTGACCATGGTATAAGCGCTAAAAGGCCAATCAAGGGTTGCACAATCAGGACTTTGCGGAGGCAACCCTCAGTGTCATGCATTCATTTCAGACAATGTAAACCTCGTCGGGCATTATCCCTTATGTAAGTCATACCGAATGTTGACTATTCGATAACCTACATCAAATTGATCCTTGCATCTAATATTCACAAGTATTTAAATAACCAAAATGTTCTGGATCAAAAGAACGGACAAAAATCTGTTCTTTTTATAAGCACCACCTAATTGAAACGATGACTGCAGCTATTAAGGTTGTGAGTTTGTACCTGCCTTTTTAAACAAGCAATCGTGCTTTACGCTTAGAAAACTACATTGCATGTGCTAAACGTTTGCATATATTCTTTGAGCAAAAATCCGGAAAAATAGATTTCATGTACTACTCTACCTGTTTTACAAAAGCATTCAGGTGAGGAAAACAGTTTTTTGCTTGCCGCAAACTTGTATGTTTTTAAACACGCACCACTTTAGCTGATTGGGTCCTAAAATCATCTTAAAATTGCGTTTCTGAGTATTTCTTTATTCTAATATATATGAATCACAAACAGGTGAAAAAAATTACATTTCAAATGATCTTTGTTACGTAGAAACTACACTGGGCAGGCCATTTGCCCCCTGCTTTCCTTGTCCGAGCTGTCTCTTAGTGACTGGGAGGGGAGAGGGGGTAGGGTTGCTCCGCACCATAAGCCCGCCCACATGTTCTAGAAATTGACAGGTTTTTATTTTATTTTATTTTGGCTAAAAATGTCATAATCATAGTTAAAAGACTACTGGTTACACTTTAACAATAGATCAAAAGATGATCAGAGTGGGACTTTGAGGTAAAAGGAACAAGGTCCAGTCTTCATGTGTACATGTGATACTAAAACTGATAGGAAAAACAAAGCTGATTTTAGGACAGTTTGGTACAACTAGCTGCATTTTTTTGGGTGTGTTATGTACTAAAATTTCCTTTATGCACATACTAAAAATGTTAGGATACTGAAAAGCACAGAATAAATTCTGCAGATCTAAGCAGACCGAAATGCAGCGATATCAACACACCTCAGTAATCATTTCTTTGAATGATGTTCTCCCATTACCTTCAGAAACAATAAAGCCTTTCATGGTTTCTGTGCCTTTGAAGGCTGATTTACCAAAAAGCATCACTTTGCCCAAAGTATTCCTTATATTTTAGTACCACTCTTTTGTTGCAGTGAAGAGCTTAGATAAGGTGATGAAGTGTAACTGCCTTATTGGTCATGGAAATAATTCAGTCTCTGGCTTATAACAGATAAATGTGAAAAAATATGAATGTGTAGTGAGAGCCTAAAGCAGTTATTATCTGTAAAAACATTGTTTCAGCTTGAGTGTTTATAGTCTTTGTGCACTGAGGTAGATTTGGTGCATGGAATATACAAAGCCAGCATACATAAAGCTCAAGACTGAAGCCAATGGATTGTTTTTTTAGCACCAAATAAAAAGCACAAAAAAAAAGCAATTTTGAGTAAAGAAAATTTCAACTCCACCAATCCTCAAACACAAATGTATGTATTTTTATTTTTACGAGAAAAAAAAAAAAAAGTTAAATCCATTTCCCTCTTAGATTCCAGGGAAAGAAGGGGGGGGGGGGGTCCATCCCGTAAAAATTGAATTAAACAAATTAAACAGCAGATTAATGGTCAAAGTCTTTATACATTGTGCTTGGTTTGAAAAATCAGTTGAGGACTTTTTGTTTGCTTCACCTTTTTTAATGAATTTATACCTATCCAGTCGTCCTTCTTTCAGTTAAAAAAATCAGCTATAAAAAAAGGAATGTTTCATAAATTGTTGTTCTTTAGTGTAAGAAATATGTTATTATGTATATGGATATGGTTTACTCTGAAACCTTATGAATTGCATGATATAGGTCCTTTAAGGTCCTGATGATATTGCTTATGTGTTTCTCCCTCCATCAACATCCTGCCAACGCTATTTGACTCATTCTTGCACTGATAATTAGACACTAACAGACTGCTAAGAGCGTCTGACAATGAGGGAAATCTGATTACATTTTTTACTTTTTTCAGCTCTTGTTTCTCTTTAAGTCATAAATTGTATTGCCTTTGTTGTATCTATGCAACCTGTGCCAACACTATTTGGATTTTCTTCCCTTTTTAACTGCAGCGATCGATGATTCCATTATTCAGTGATGCATTATTCATGATGCAAAAATGCCCTGCTCTTCTTTATTTAATCTTTATTATATGATCTTAGAAAAAGAAAAATGGGTAGTGAAAAATCAACATGTTCTTGAGCAACACAAGTTTAAAAAGTAATTGTTTTGTTTTTGCTCAGATTAAGTCATATTAACTCTTGTACTATCCTAGGCACTTTAACATTGTGAGTTGGGTCATCTAGACCCCACAAGACAGGGCGCTAAACCTTTTTTCTTCAATGATTTGTGATCTTCACTGGTGTCCATAGGTTACATGAAATCCTCTTCACCTTTTTTAACCTTTGTCATGGTAGGGATAACACGTCGATGTAAGGATCGGGTCATCTGGACCCCAAAGGATAGCACAAGGGATAAGCCAAGAGATTTTGTATTTCTTTAAACCTGAATTGCTGCCCTAACAGAAAAAAAGAACTAATCTATTGTAGGTCAAAATATCTAACAGAGAGTTTGCTGAAATCTTCATGCTGTTTTACAAGTCATCTTTCAATTTCAATTCACATTTTTGGAAAAAGAAAACAATTCAAGGCAATAAGTTCAAGGTCAAAAATGTTCTTTATGGTTTGCATTCTATCTGAATCAGCATTTATCAAGTTACTTGCATCTCTTTTAATCAACTTTCCTGACTCAAGGATTTTTTGTGATTCATTGAAAGATGCTAACTATTAGAATTTCCAGCATTTCAGGGAAAGGAGGTGATTTGGCAGTAATATCACGCTTACTTCTCAGCCCTAAAGTAAAGCATGTTTATAACTCAATTGAAAGCATCATACTGTCTATAAATCACCCAAACAGAAAGACTCAAAAACCTGTTTTATTTGTTGTTAGGTCAAACTGAAAGAAAATCTATATTTTCAATTATTTATTTTTACAGTAAATAAAAATGGAGAAAATATATATATATATATGTATAAAACAAAAATATAAAAACATAAAAAGTTAAAAATGAAAATGAAAGTTAAAGTACAGGTGTATTTGAATGAAAGTTGAGGGAAATAGAAAAAAGGGAATTGTGAATGGGTAGCGCGCATCGCCAATCAAGGTCCAGCTGTGCGCACCGGAGCTGACTGAAGGCGCGCCCGTAGTGTCAGATCCGACTGCCAGAGGGAGATCGAAAGTCTTGCAAACCGTCTCAATCCATTCAGAAAAGCGTCAAAACCACGGAGGAAGCCGGTAAGAATTAATGCGAGGTTGTGATTTCACTGCGCGTTTCGGTGATGGCTCGCGCCCAGAGTTGGTCACGTATTACTATGTAGAGTGCCACGTCAGCGCTAACATTTGATTTAGTCATAGTACGGTCACTGCTGTTTGTAGAATATATTTATATGTATTTATTCCTGCATTGCAAATGATTTCCACTGTTATGAATTTAGATTTTACCAACTGTTCAAATTGAATTAACTGTAAACTACAGATTTAACGTTGATGTGTTGCTTAATATTTACTGTCATATTTATTTATTGTTGTGAAATGATGTTAACTTAAATAATGTAATTTCTTGTATAGGTTTTTCACCACCCGTATCACTCCTACAATGCATCTCATGGTCTAAGCCTGTCAATATCCTGGCAAATAAATCCAGACAAAACTGAGGTGCTTGGATGGTGTGTGAATTCCTGTTCAGTACACTCCATAGATGCTTTTCCCCCTTCAAGTGGGGTATAATAACTTGACATTTGTAATTTTTTATGGCCCCCCGGCCCATATTCAGAATTTTTAACTGAGTTTTCCGACTTCCTATCGACTACTATTTTAGATTATGATATAATTATAATATTAGGGGATTTTAATATCCATGTTGATGACCCCAATGATTGTTTAGGAAATGCCTTTGCAGCTTTATTACCTCATCTGACCATTCTGTGTCTGAGTTTAAACTCACAGTTTAACCAGTACTTAGTAACATTCTGAGCAAATACTCTGAGTTCAGCTCCGATAGTATCAGTCCTAGTATAAATGACCACTTTGTTAATGATGCCTTACATGCCCTTAGGAGTACACTCGATGTTGTTGCCCCCCTGAAACCTACGTTTGTTAGACAAAATCGAGTAGCACCATGGTTTAACGCTCATACACGTTCTCTTAAACAAGAAACCCATAAATTGGAAAGAGAATGGCGTCGCTCTGGTTCAGAGCAGTCTCTGAATACCTGGACATGGCCTATTTATAAAAAAGCTCTGCGTAGAGCTAGAACCCAGTACTATTCAACCTTAATATCAGAGAATGGAAATAATCCAAGATCAATTTTTTTGTACTATTGCTAGATTAACTCGCAGTCAGAGCTCAGTAGAGCCACATATTCCTGTTTCTCTCAGCTCTGATTATTTTCTTACATTTTTCGATAGTAAAATCTCAAATATTAGACATAATCAAGTTATTCCTACTATCAGCCCAGAGCAGCCTGAAGCAGCAGAAGTGAAGGCATCCATAGAAACCTCTGTGATGTTAGACTGCTTCACTGCTGTGGATCAAGCGGAAATAACATCAGTTATCACATCCTCCAAATCCTCAACTTGTCTGTTAGACCCAATTCCCAGTAGACTTTTTAAAGAAACCTTCCGCCTAATTACTGATTACATATTCTTCTTTCTCTTTCGGCTTTTCCCATCAGGGGTCGCCACAGCGAACAAGTCGCATGGTAAATGGTAAATGGTAAATGGCGTATACTTATATAGCGCCTTTCTTCCTACAAGGACAAAGCGCTTTACAATCACAGACCCATTCACCCAGTCACACACACATTCACTCACACATTCACACACTGGTGGTTGCTGCGCTGCCAAACACAGGCGCTCGCCTACCACCAGAGGCAAGGTGGGGTTCAGTGTCTTGCCCAAGGACACTTCGACTCATGGGCGTGCAAGGCGGTAATCGAACTTGCAACCTTACGATCATGGGTCGACCGCCCTACCGCTGCACCACGGCCGCCCACGTAAACTTGGCAGTGTTTCACGCCGGATGCCCTTCCTGACGCAACCTTCTCAAAGCAACCGGGCTTGGGACCGGCACAGAAGTAGTGAAGGGAACAGGGAGCAGCCCGGATTCTAACCCTGGTTTCACGGACGGACGGCGCCGCAAACCAGCACGAGCTAAACCGGCTACTTAATTACTGATTCCATATTAACGATAATAAATACCTCTCTGGAAACGGGATACATGCCACAGTCTTTTAAGGCAAGGCAAGGCAAGTTTATTTGTATAGCACAATTCGTACACAAAGTAATTCAAGGTGCTTCACAATACAGAAAAATGCATTAAAATCACAATACATCATAGAAATTATCAACGTAAAATTTACTTTAAAAGAAAAGAAAAAAATTGAAAATTGATTTAAAAATAAAGGAAGGAAAGGAAAGAAAATTGCAGATAGGACTTTTCAGTCATATACACAGCTAAACAGAAATGTTTTAAATCTAGATTTGAACATGAACACAGAAGAGGCCTGTCTTACGCCTTCAGGGAGGCTGTTCCAGATTTTAGCTGCAGAATATTGAAATGCTGATTCCCCTTGTTTAGTTCTGACTCTGGGAATCAACAGGAGGCCGGCCCCTGAGGTCCTCAGAGTACGAGATGGTTCATATGGCACTAACATGTCAGGGATGTACCTTGGTGCTCGGCCATGGAGAGACTTGTACACAAGCAAAGCTGCTTTGAAGTCTATTCTTTGAGGTACAGGGAGCCAGTGCAGAGACCTGAGCACAGGACTAATGTGATCATACTTCCTGGTTCTGGTCAGGACTCGAGCAGCAGCATTCTGGATGTACTGAAGCTGTTTACAGCTCGTTCGGAGAGGCCGGTGAGCAGGCCGTTACAGTAGTCTAACCTACTGGAGACAAATGCAAGTAATAAGTCCTTTTAAATATGCAGTTGTTAAACCTATTCTGAAAAAAACCAGTTTAGATCCTAGCATTCTGGCCAACTATAGACCCATATTAAACATCCCCTTTATTTCTAAAATCCTAGAAAGAGTTGTAGTTAAGCAGCTTTACCGCTACCTACAGGACAATAGCCACTTTGAAGACTTTCAGTTGGGGTTTAGACGTCATCACAGTACGGAAACTGCACTAGTTAGTCTCTAATGACTTGTTACTGGCCTCAGAAAAGGGACTACTCTCTATTCTGGTCCTGTCAGACCTCAATGCAGCTTTTGACACCATTGACCACAGTATTTTACTCCATAGATTAGAGCATGACATAGGGATCAGAGGATCTGCCCTCCAGTGGTTTAAATCCTATTTATCCGATAGGTACCAGGTCGTAATTGTAAATGGACAGTCCTCTCAGTGCACTCCAGTTAACTATGGAGTCCCACGGGGCTCAGTCTTAGGACCCATCCTGTTTATGATCTACATGCTTCCCTTAGGAAACATAATCAGGGATCAGCATTAGTTTTCATTGTTATGCTGATGATACGCAGTTGTATTTATCCATTAAACCTCACCAGAATAACAATATAGAGAAACTGAATGCTTGCATCAGAGACATCAACACCTGGATGACAATTAATTACCTCCTCCTGAACCCAGAAAAAACTGAGGTCATTATACTTGATCCTAAAAACCTCAGATATGCTCTGTCTGATCAGATAGTCTCCCTGGATGGCATAAGTATAGCCCCCAATTCCACAGTTAGAAACCTTTGGGGTTCTATTTGACCAGGATTTATCATGTAAGGCTCACATATCTCAGGCATGTAGAACTACCTTTTTTCACCTGCGGAATATAGCTAAGATCAGAAATATACTTTCTAAGAGTAATGCTGTAAAACTCATCCATGTATTTGTTACGTCGAGGCTGGATTACTGTTACTCTTTGTTAGCAGCGTGTCCTAAGAGTTCATTAAGAAGTCTCCAGCTTGTTCAGAACGCAGCAGCTAGATTGTTAGCAGGAACTAGCAGAAGAGAACATATCACTCCTGTGTTAGTTTCACTTCACTGGCTTCCAGTTGATTTTAGAATCAAGTTCAATATCCTCCTGTTAACCTAGAGTATAAGGCCTTACATGGTATGTCCCCATCCTATATCAAAGACCTCATAGTACCTTACCATCCAAATAGAACACTTCGCTCCCAAAATGCAGGACTGCTTGTGGTTCCTAGAATTAGTAAAAGTACGTTTGGAGGTAGAGCTTTTAGCCACTAAGCCCCTGTTTTATGGAATAAGCTCCCAGCCGATACAGCTTCTACATTCAAAGTTAGACTGAAAACATTCCTCTTTGGACAGGCGTCAGACTACCTAGTATTCTGAGATTACTTAACTTAATGTTAATGTGTTTAAATTAAACTTGATAACAACAACAATTAGTTGTTAGTAGGCTGCTAGTAATTTTGAAGCAGGGGTAGCCATGGTGCACTGGGGTTCTGTCATCTTTTCTTATCTACTTCTACCCTCCTTCTCTCCACTATTCTTGATCTTTAGTTCCCTCTGTTTGGTGCAGTGCGATTCATGTACTCTCCCTCCTTCCCACTCCCCTCCGGCGGAGTGGGAGTGCTTCCAGATTCCAGTTGGCTCATCCGTGCTCCTGTACCTGACTGTGTACCTCATTTCTGGCTCGTCTCTACACCTGGCTGTGGATCCTGTCTCCGGCTCCATTCACGCCCCCGGCCTTCCCCCTAACTCCATCTGGATGAAGCTCGTGTGCTGGACTTTAAAAATTTAGTTTCATAGAAAGTTAATTCTTATCTGAGTTCTGATAAACTGCCTGTCTGTCCTGGGGGAAGATCCCTCCTTCATGTGGGCACCCCTGAGGTTTCTTTGTTTTTTTCCGTAATTCGTTTTTTTAGGAGTTTTTCCTTACCGCGAAGGAGGGTCCAAGGGCAGGGATGCCAGTTTAGTTTGGTCAGTTTGTTAGTTCAATTTAGTATTTTCCTATTGAATTCTATGTATTCATGATCCTTTTGATCTTATGTTTTACTTTTTCAATTACAATTTCAATCGAGACGACTGTTGTTGTGAATTTGGGCTATACAAATAAAATTGAATTGAATTGAACATTGAAAGATGTTTTTTTTTCCTTAATTTTTGGTCAATTTTATTCATAGAAATTATTTTTACTTCTTAAGTTTTAGATACTAGATATAGTTTACTGTACAAGGCTAAAGAAAAGCATGATGTAGTCCTTTTAATGTCCTTTTTGAAAGGAATGAAACAAAAACAAAAATGCAAGGCATAAAACGATCACCGTTTTTACCTTGTTTTAAGTTCATGCTGCACACTGAACCGTTTATTCACATAAAAAAGTTTTAATATAAATAGGGGTTGAGGTGTATCACGTGATGTTTGGTGTCGCGACTTTGACGTGCGTTAAGTGTGACGGATGTAACAGAGAATCCGGTCACTTTTCAAAATAAAACATTTTTTTCGAGAAAGAAAAAACAATAAAATGGAAATTATTTTTTCTTTCTGTGCGTCCCGGTGCCAAGTGTCCCGCAGCCCGGTACCGGTCCGCGGCCCGGTGGTTGGGGACCACTGCTGTAATCCATGGACACCAGAGAATATCACAAATCATTGAAGAAAAAAGGTTCAGCGCACTGTCTTCTGGGGTCTAGATAACTTCACTCCCAATGTTAAAGTGCCTAGTATAGCACAAGGGTTAAACAACCATCCATCTTTGATGTAAAGTTGCCAAAATGAGAGAAATCTTGTGTATTAATAGAAGTTCAACAACGTTTCTATGTCAAAACTGAAAAATATTCTTTTTATCATTTTGTTGACCAGTTCCTACAATCAACAACGAAAAAAGTTTAAAAATAAAAATAATACAGGCCCAAAAATAGGACTTTAGAGTGAAAACATCCTTATTTCTGTGGGTTAATTTTTGTCAGTCATAGCTGTTTCATCATAGGGTTTGGCTTAAATACATCCAATCTGATGGGATATATTTGGGTATAGTTTGCATTCAGACCAGAAACTCATAAAAAATGGAATAAGCCCTAATAATTGCAAAGTATAGCTTTCTCAGTACATCTTACAGATGAACTCTGGGAAAGTCGAAGATCACTGGTTTCCTTTAGTTATGTTCCCCGTCACATAAATAAAGTTTCTGAGCACTAAATGTTCCACTGCAAGACATGGTAAAGTTACATCCACAGATAGGAAAACCTGGAGGTTTCCCCCAGCAGGACACAGATTAAAAAAATCGCCTTCCACAGTGCACCCTGGTGTGAACTGTTCTCCAGCTCAGCAATGCACACAAAATCTATCTATGGGTTGCAAAAAAAAAAAAAAAAAAAGAATCAGCAAAGCTGAACATCCTCCACTCCATCTGTTTTATCAAGGAGCTTTGACTTTAAACAACCCTGTTGCTGTTTCACATCCTCTTTTGAACCACTTTTAACAGATAAAGGCTTCACAGCTTGGTGAACCAAGTGACTAAATGACTTGGTGTCCCAGATTTGGCCTCGGCAACATAAGAATGACTTCTGTTTATTCTGTGGAATACTGCACATTTTAAAACGTGTGTACCTGCAAAATATTTCAACGAAGAGTGAATCTTGCCCGTATCTAATTCAGGTTTCCACTGCTACATAATACCACTAACGTACTCTGTTTTGTTCTTTTAATCACATAATTACATCATTTGTTTTTCAGTAGACAAGGAACAAACCACAATAGCAGCAGTTTTGGAAATACTGTCATCTGGGCAAAAGTCATCAGTTTGGCCTGTTTGCTCTTTTTTTCAGTTTCTAATTTATCATCTCTAAATTGAAATGGTCTCTTCCAGTGTTTCTCCTTCATTAATAATAATAATAATAATAATAATAATAATAATAATAAACTTAATTTGTATAGCACCTTTCAAGATAAAAATCACAAAATGCTTCCCAGTAAAACACAGTAAAACACAGAATATAAAAAGAATTAAGAAAAAGCAATTTTAAAAAGATAGGTTTTTAGCTGCTTTTTAAAAGAAAACACTGAGTCTGGAGATCTGAGGCTGAGAGGAAGGGAGTTCCAGAGTGATGGAGCCACTGCTGCAAAGGGTCTGTAACCTTTAGTCTTTAATCGGGTTCTCTTTACAACCAGCAGACCCTGATCACATGACCTTAGGGACCTGCTGGGGGTGTAAGGGTGCAAAAGGTCTTTTATGTAGACCGGTACTTGGCTATTGAAAGCTGTTTATGTTAAAACCAGGATTTTAAAATGCACTCGGTAGCAGATGGGGAGCCAGTGTAGCTGGATTGATAACGGGGTCACGTGTGAAAACTTAGATGATTTAGTGAAAAGCCTTGCACCAGCGTTCTGGAATATCTGGAGCCGTTCTAAAGATTTTTTGCTCAAGCATGTGAAGATGCAGTTGCAGTAATCAAGACGAGATGATACAAAAGTGTGGATGAGCAACTCAATCTCAGAATACGACACAATTGGACTCAGTTTTGCAACGTTTTTGAGATGATAAAAACAAGAGCGAACAAATAACCCGACATGAGAGTCAAGGGATAAAACCGGGTCCAGGGTTACCTGGACAGACGGCTTGATAAAGGAAGCAAGTGGACCAAGTCATTGGTCTATCTGGGGGATGCAACTGTCAGGAGCACAGACTAGGACCTCAGTTTTGGAATCATTTATTTGGAGAAAATTATCATACATCCAATTCTTGACTGAATCCAGACACCTGCGTAAAATCTGTATTTTAAAAACACCCTGGGGTCTAAAAGACACATAGAGTTAAATATCATCAGCATAAAAACGATAAAAATATTGTTAAAAAAAAACTTTAAATATGCTGCAAAGGCAGCAGATATAAAATAAACGATAAAGGTCCCAAAACTGAGCCTTATGGCACACCAGAAGTGAGGGATGCAGAAGAGGACTTAAACTTGGAAAATACAACAGAAAAAGATCTACCAGTCAGATATGAGGAGAACCAGTTTAAAGAGGAACCGGATACCCTAACCCGATTCTTTATCCTGTCTAAGAGGACGTAATGGTCAATGGTGTCAAAGGCTGCAGTCAAGTCCAGGATCAGTAACACAGAGCATTTTCCTGCATCAATCTACATCAGGATGCCATTAGTGACTCTGAGTAGGGCTGTTTCAGTGAAGTGACTCCTGCGGAAACCTGACTGAAACTGATCTAAAATACCATGACTATCGAGAGAAGTTGTAAGTTGGTTAGCAACAACTTTTTCTAAAATTTTGGACATGAATGGAAGATTAGAAATAGGTCTAAAACTGCTCAACAGGGAGGACTCGAGCCCAGTTTTTTTTAAGGAGAGGAAGTTCCACAACGATGAGCAAATTAGTGTTTTTCATGTAATCACTTAGTGGTATTATGGCCCAGCTATTAATTAGTGTTTTTTTTTTCTTTACAACAAAAATGAAGTCAAACAAAAAAATAAAAGTCCCACTTTGATCATCTTTTGATCTATTTAAACGCATTCACAGCTGTATTTACATTAAATTATGCCATTTTTAGCCAAAATTAAAAGAAATTGTGGCATTTTTCTGATGATGGAGGACATTTATAAGAAAACTTATATAGGACATAATTGATGCAGAGCAGCAGTAGTTTATTAGAAATTTGCCTCTGAGTTGTGGGACTGTTGATGTGGAGTAAGCCTGCCCCTACTTCCCAGAATCCATCTGTTTACACCCTCTCCTGCTAGCTTAGAGCTCCTCATACCCCCAACCTAACATTACCGGTGCAACAAAAATGGTGAGCAATATTGGAAATATCCAGCTCTACATTTTTAAGCCAAATGTCAGCTCAGACTAGGAAAACAAAGACGGACATGGATCTACTTGTCTACAAATGGTTAAATTTCACTCACTGAAAGGAGCTTCTATATTACTGCTTCAATCTTTTTCCAAAGGCATTTTTTTCATCTGCTCCCGATTCACCACGATTTCAATAAAAAAATACTCAGAAATGCATTTTTAAGCTTAATTTATATATACATATGTCACCCATCACCAGAAAAGTGTCACAAAAGATGTTAAAGGCACCATTTTCATTGCAGTGGGTCTTTAACTGCTGGAAGATTGTCGATTGACTCTCAACTACAAAGTTTCTTTGAGGGTTTTCAAAATTTATATATGAACTTCTCCATTTCAAAAACAACCATTCAGTAGTAGAGTCCATGGTGATATGAATGACTTTAAGATCTTGCTGCTGCAAAACAACCTCAAATCATCTTCCTGCCACCTCCATGCTTGACAGAGGATTTGGGTCGTTCCTGCTGGGACCTCCAATTGGCATAAAATTAAGCTCAGAAACAATTTACTTTTTAACAAATTGTAACCAGCATTCCAAATGGAATGGAATGGTCCAAAATGTAAACTGTTTGACACTTTTTTTACACTACTCGAAAAAAGGTTTTGCTCCAGGTGTGGTTAAATAAAACAGAGGGGAAAATTAAAGCTGTGCTTTTATTCCCAGTAGGGTACAAGTTAAATAGAACTCAACAGAGCTCAAGTTCCAGGAAACGGTTAGAATCCGCCAATCAAAGCACACAGATACATGACCACCAATCACATTCTTCTTGCGCACACCCTGTATATACACACTTCTCATAATTTTGCAAACCAGATATTTTGCCTGTCATAAAACTGGAAAATAACCCTTGTGTGAAAGCTCTGAACATAAAAGTAAGCCCATTGTATATATAAAAAAAACTGCACTTTTGAACCCTTTTTAACTTCTGCACACAGACAACACATAGTAATAATATTATTTCCTGCTGTTGGCTAAAATGTTTTACCATTTTGCATAACATTGCATTTGAAATGGAAGGAAATTTTCTTCCAATGTTTCAAAAAAAAGGATTCCTGTGCTATTCTGTGCCAGATTACAAAATTGGCTCTTTTTCATAATAGGAAGAAACATAACACCCGAAAACTAACAATAAACAGAGTTGTCGATTTCAGATATGTAACATTTGTCTCCATTTTTTTTCCTCACTGGTGGTTCGACAACAGCTTTTATCTTGAATCACGAGAACAGGGAATTTCAGATGCTCATCCCACTAATGACTGAATTGTTAAATCTAAAGCAGCTTCCTTTAAAATCTTTTACCTTCTTTTAATAGACTCTAAATATCAATGATTACATACAGTGTTCTGAGGAAATCCCCATCTACTGCATTGATTGCGTAAACTAATAATCCTTTTGCTATTACAGTAATAATGTCAATGAAAACATTATCCAAATTGTCTCCCTATTGGACAATTATTAAAGTATGATTCCGAAGCATTCCCTGTGGTCTTTTAATTATGGTTATGCCCTTTTTAAGACAAAATCAAAAAACCTTTGTCGGTTCCTGTAAAGCTGTGGTAGTTCACTGCGTTATGGCGGAACTGTTGACGCAGAGTGAACTCGTCTTCATTTCCCATTATCCCTTTGTGTACACTCTCTACTGCTAGCTTACAGCCCCTTACAACCCCAGCCTAACATAAGCAGTGCAAGAAAAATGGCGAGGAATAATGGAGCTATCATGGCTATCAGCAGTACAATTTTGAGCCAAATTCCAGCTCAGACGAGGAAAATTAAGATGTACATGGATCTGTTTGTCTGCAAATGGATGCATCGCAATGGAACGAGCCTGTGACCTGCTGATTGTAGCTACTACATAATATTTACAAGCTTTTTCAAATGATTTTTTTTTCATCTGTTCCTGATTCACATCCATTTGAATAAAAAGTTACTCAGAAACCCTTTTCTAAGCTTAATTTTCGATACATATGTCCTCTATCAAGAGAAAAATGCCACAAGAACATGTTCAAAACATCAAAAACACGATTTTCATTGGATTGGGTCCTTAAGTCTATTTTAGCAATACCCTCCTTCTCCTGAAAAGAAAAAAAAAACAAGCTAAACATAATACATACATCTTTTTGAAATTATATTGGGTCACACACTCCTTTGAAAAAAAGCATAATTTACAAGGTTATATTCTGTTTGTTTGTTTTTTTTTAAAGGACGTGACCTAACATAACTTTTTGAGAATATTTGAAATAAAACAAAGGTGTAGAGCCTTATCTTGTTTACTCCCTTTGCTTTAATTCCAAGCTTTTTCTCTTTATTATCCAAACTGTGTGCTTTGGTTGCTTCACCACAAAGGTGATGAGGGGTGGAGATAGAAGTGAAGTGATAATGGTAACTGCAACAACCAAGGTGAAGAAGATGAACGATAATGGTGCGTTAAGATGGGGAAAACCTGTGAGTGGGGCACACCAGGGATGGGAGATTGAGAAAGAGAGTGCAAGCACTTTGAAAAGAATGAAAGAGCAGGTAAGAAAACCAGGAGTTGTCCCTGCTCATGAATAGGGAAAAAGAAAGCTGCAAGATTAGAAAAAAATTAACATTTAAGAATGGCAGTGAAAGCGTAAATTTGTGAAGATGTTAAACAAAAAAAAGAGCTCCAACATTCAGTCAAAAGGTTCATTACAAAGTCTGAAATAAGGTCATTAACGTATGTTTGCAGAGCAAAGAAAGAACATAGAGTGAGGAAAAATGAAGGACTGGCAAGGTAATGAGCCACTTAAAGCACTCATCAATAAAAGACAAATTTCTTCTTGGAATCAACCTGAAAACTCACTTTAATGTACAGTAAAACCCCCTGAAACATGCCAATTACACTCAAAACTCATCAAAAGCAAAAGTCAGCACTTTTCTATTAAATTCCTTAAAAGCTTTTTTATTCCCCCCACAGCTGTCTCTGCTACTGATCCACCCCGTGGTGTCAGAGAGAATTGTGTGCAAATGGCTGGTGTTATATTTTTTACAATGGTTCTTAGAGTAGCATTGGGGGTCATGGAGGTTTCCAAAAAATAGCAGACGTCAGAAATAGAGAGGAACCTGAGACCAGTTGTTTAAGCGTTGCAACATACCACCAAAATGGGCCATTTTGAAAAACATTAGTCAAGTCAGATGCAACAAACATTGCCTCTTTGTGTGAGCACAGAGCAGGAATTGATCTCAATTAGGATTATTGCATTTAAATTTTAGCTGTGTGATGGAGACGCGCAAATCTGGATGAAGGGTCACAAGAGAGCATTCAGGGTAAAGACGGAATCCTATTTGTTTAAATTAAATGTAGTAAATAAAAGTCATCTGTAGTTACAAAGAAAAAAAAAAAGTCTAAAAATGTGGTCAGTGAGCCACTTTTTATCTGATTATCTTAAAGAATCATTGAATCTGATGTTAGCAGATGAATCAGCAGCCTTCAAATCTGTCTACAACCAAAGCTCTTCTCTTTGCAGTATTTGAAAGAATCCCTTCAAGCATCTTCCTCTTTTCTGTTTACATGCATTTCAGCTTTTACATACAACACATAAAAACACACATATGCTTTTTTTTCTCACACCGTCATATATGGAATAAAAGTAAACTTATCATGATTTAGATCAATTACAAATAACAAAATTATTTCAATTTGCTAAATGTCAGAATACTAAGACCAGGGTTTTTTTCAGACAATTTTTATACTATTATCAAATTCAAAGGTTTACACACACTATGCCTTTAAACCCCAGATGATGATGTATTTTCTTTGGAAGCTTCTGATACATTTATAGACAGCATTTAAGTTAACTAGAAACACACCTGTGGATATATATTAGGGCCCATTTGAAATACACGTGCTTGTTTGTAAAACATCATGGGACAGTCAAAAGAAATCAGTCAAGATATTAGGATGACAATTGTGGATTTGCATAAGTCTGGTTCATCCTTTGGTGCAATTTCCAGATGTGTGAAGGAGCCACGTTCAACTGTTCAGACAATTGTACGCAAGTATAAACATTATGGGAATGTCCAGCCGTTGTAATGCTCAGGAAGGAGATGGGTTCTGTTTCCCAGAGATGAACATACTTTGGTTCGATATGTCCAGGACAACCCAAGAACGAAGGCAAAAGATGTTGTGAAGATGCTGGCTGAAGATGGTTAGAATGTATCATTATCAACAGTGAAATGAGTACTGTACAGACAACTGCAGTTAAAAGGTGGTAGAACCAAATATTAATGAAATGTAGGTAAACTTCTGACTTGATAAAGATGTGTCAATAAATCTAGATGGCAGAAGTTGGTTCCCTACTTTTCTGAAGGTGGCAGTGGAGGAAGGCTGGTAGGGCATAAAGGTGAGGAAGAGTCTGCAATCCAAACAGGAAGTGGACAGCCCATTAGAGTTGTAGTTCCACAACTCTGACAGGCAGCGGAGATACACAGACAGCCATAGACAGTAGAGATGCTAGGTGGACAGTGCGGGACGTCTCGATAACTTGATCAGGAGTTGGATTGATTAACAGGGGCATTCACAGGCGCTTTAATCCAAGGATGGAAACTAGGTCTGTAATGGAGAACCTAGTTGCAGACCAGGCAACTTGGTTCCCTTTGTTCAAAATAACTTGAACAATGACAGAAGATATCGAGGACAAGGTAGAGACGTGGTGAGTTGGCTTGGTCAGAAACCAGAACTAGACAAGACCTAAAGATCACTGGAATGAGAAGATAAACCACTACGAACTGGCAATGCAAAGCTAAAGTAGAGTACACATGCAGGGGACCTCAGGTGAGACAAATAATCTTGACTATGCTTCATGAGGATGTAGCAAGAACATTTATATAAAAACATGCAACATTTGAGGCATTAACTGTATAGTGAAACTACTACGTTCTCTTTAAAACCCAAAAAGTCAACTTTAATATGAAGCAATTCTCAACAATATTTTCAAAACATATTGAACACATATTGGAACAGAAAGAGACCACACCCAGACTTTTCCTCCAACTATCTAGCACAAAATTATCTAAATCTACTGGTAAATTAAAGCATTCAAACTTTTTTTGTGTTTTTTTTTATCTTCTTCTTTTTTTCACTGAAGCTAAGGGACCAAGCCAAGCTCCTGGTGAGAGTAAAATCCACACCATAATGTTTTCTCCAACAAACTTCTCACTTTGGCACAATGTGGTCAGACCAGGACCGTTCCCATGGAAACCACCAGACCCTGACTCATCCATCAGATTACCAGATGGAGAATGGGATTAGTCACTCCAGACAATGTGTCTCCACTGTTTTAGGATTCAGTGGTAGTGTGCTCGGCCATTAAAATCCATCCCATGAAGCTTTCTACATACAGTTCCTGTGGTAATTTGAGGGCCACCTGGAGTTCGAGGTCTGTAGTGATTAACTGCATAAAGTTGGTGATCTCTGTGTACTATGAACACTGACATATATTGACCCTGCTTTGTCAGTTCTACTGCTTCGTGGCTTAGTTGCTGTCATCTCCAATTACTTCCACTATGTTATAAAACTGGTTGACATTGGAATATTAAATAGTGTGGAAATTCCATGATTGTAACACCTGACATCAATTATTTGGATGATTTGGCTAATACTTTGGCATTATTGTGTGTGTATATAAATTGTGCTGTTTGTGGGGAGCTCCTCAGGGAAAAGTCTTTCTAAAGCCCAAGATGAAAAACACGCGATAAGCACAAGGTCACTGCATCTGGTGAAAAGCAGGTCAAAACCAGGGCTCTGGGAGTCACAAACCATCATCCGCATGCCTCTTCCCCTTCATAGTAACTCTTTCATCTCTCTGCCACCTTCACTTATACTTGATATCTTCATTTCTCAGCCTGCCCACGCATGTGTCACATTGAGGATGCTGAGGAAAAGTTGTAGCACTTGAGAGAGCATGGTTTGAAAATCCAGGGGGACCCGTGAGTCACATAACGAATTCAGTCCACGGGTAAAGATGCTGAGACAAGGATGAGACGGCTGGATATCTAACCAAGGACCACTTGATAAATGTGTTTATCGACATTTTTTCTTCTGTACTCTGATTTAATCTATCTCATTTTATGCTCAACAGATATGATGTATCTTTGTGAGTCTACTACAGCCGAGGTTCCTGGAAAACTTTTTGTGATCATGTTACATCACGTCTTTATTGTTGAAGGGTTTCAAGGCCACGTAGGTAAGTTTTACCCCCTTAAATATGTTTTTTTTTTTTTTTTGCCTGAAAGCATACCGTATTTTTTGGAGTGTAAGTCAAGTTTTTTGCATCATTTGGCCAGGGCGCGACTTATACTCGGGTGCAACTTCAACGTGATTATTTTGAAAATAAAAAGGCTCCTTTGTTAATTGTTTTCTCATCAATAACCACTAGAAGGCACTGTAGATGTGTGTATCAGTATATGCCATTAAAAAAAGCAATGCAGATAAAGAAGCCTAATAACTCTGATTAAAAGGAGTCTAAAACCAAATGGTTTTATATTCCAGCTTATATTCCAGTACGGCTTATATATGATTTTTTTTCCATCCTTATGATGCTTTTTTTTTTTTTTTGCTCCTCTAACTTGTTCTCTGGAGCGACTTATAGTGTGGAATATTTAATATATCCTTTTGCAGTTAAGCATCCTGTTTAGTTTGCAATAGTGACTGAAGGAGTAGTGATGTATTGGAAAAGACCAATGGTCCAGTGCTGCAACCAACTAAAGTTAAGAGCAAAAATAAAAATGAATAAAGTAATTTAGTATTATGTTACTACTAGCATATGGGAAGGGTTGTTCTGGACATACTGTCACATTTGCATTCAATGAATCATTTCAAATTATTTTCCAGGAAGGAGTTGTTTCCGCTACTACAAGATTTGTTTTGTGTCTTTCATCAGTTTCCGAAGGAAGTCTCAAGTCTTCCTTTAGCCTACAAACATCAAACTCATAGCTTGTATAATTGTAGTGCAACAACAGAAAAGTGAAAATGAAAGTCACATCTATTTTTCTGCCAAAGTAAAGTCTGTCTAACTTGATGACTGTTCTGATAGCAAGCCCTGATTTTAAAGAAAATAGCCTTAAAATATGTCCAACTGCAAAACTAATCCTTACACCCAAAGTAACGCAAAAACAAGCGTTTATGTAACTGATTTATATTTAATAGGACAGCATGTGGTAAGATGCCTCTCAAGTTGCATCAGGTTCCAAGGTGACCTGTCACAAAACAATGTGACAGCTGAAGTCCATGGCCTGGATACATTTGTGCTTGAGGGTTCTTAGGACTCTGACTACAGCAATAATTCACACTTTGTGAATGTCTAAAGATTCTTGTTTGTTTGAGTAACTTTTTCATTTTTCCAATAATGTGTTTCTACATATTAAAAATACTGGGAAATTCTTTAGGACTGACCTTTTGAATTTGACCTTCCTTGTCAGCAATAATCTTCTGGATAACATATAAATCAGCTGACATGCTCATAAAAGCCTGACCAGTCAATCATGATTGAAGGACAATTTAAAGTCCCAGGGAATCTGTGCAAATGTTTTGATTAGAATGTGACATCAATACTCTGAAAAAATAGATTTTGTTCAGAGTATTGTTTAACACTGAATTTGGGTTTTTTAAACTTTTAGATTATGAACATTTAAATCAGTGATTCCCAAACAGAGGTACATCCCTTGAGGTATTCAAGCACATTGCATGGGGTATGTGTAAAACTGCCCAAATTAAAGCATTAGACAAGTTATATATTTTGATGTCTATTTATTAGAATAAAATGTTGGTATGTTTTTGCCAAGTGTCTTGGGTTAAAGAGTGTGGCAGTAGCTCCAACACATCCAAAAAGCACATACACAAAAGGTTTAAGATACATACACACTGGGCATTTAAGAACACGCTAAATGCGTTTTCTTAAACTTGCACTTGGCTCATGGTGTTTAAAATGAACAAGCAGGGAGGGGCTTCTTCTTTTTCATTTTCTACTGTTTACTAGCACATAATCACCATCTACAGTTGAAAGAGGCTTGGTACAAAATGTCAAAGTGGCACAAATCTTGCTCCACATTTTTCCTTTATAGCTCTATTCCGATATATGAAAGACTTAATGTCATATAAAGTATGTATGAGGAGTGAATGAATAATGGACACAATGTAAGCGCTTTGAGCATCTGGAAAAGTGTAGATAAATCCAATCCATTATTATTATTATTATTATTATTATATAATTCCAGTCGGGCACAAATTGCAATCATTAATTTCTCTTTAAAGATCAATGTTCAAGCGGTTGGCACTTTCGTGAATTAAAGGGGATGCCAGCCATACGTTACTACTAATCCAAGTCCCTGATTGGTCAGGGTTTGACCTAGTTTAACTGTCAAAGTGCATTCAATGGCCACCAGTTTGTACATAGAGCTTGAAAATGGTTGTAGAAACTTGTGTAGCTATGCGTGAATGCAAGAGTCTTGAACACTGAGGTTTATATTGACTTTTCATGTGAAGCAGTCGCTGAGAGGGGTTTGAACGTAGCTCTATGCTACGGTGGCCCAGAAGGGTCACAACACAACACATTAACTTTACACACAACACATTAACTTTACACACAACACATTAACTTAACACACAAAACATTAACTTTTCACACAACACATTAACTTTACACACAACACATTAACTTAACACACAACACATTAACTTAACACACAACACATTAACTTAACACACAACACATTAACTCACAACACAATAACTCACAACACAACACATTAACTCACAACACAACACATTAACTCACAACACAATAACTCACAACACAACACAATAACTCACAACACAACACAATAACTCACAACACAACACAATAACTCACAACACAACACATTAACTCACAACACAACACATTAACTCACAACACAACACAATAACTCACAACACAACACATTAACTCATGGCCCAGAAGGGTCACAACACATTAACTTACCTCACAACACTTTAACTCACAACGGAAGTAAAGCAGCAATTGAAGTGCTTTTATTCTGAAATTTCTACTGGGCTGAGCGGATAACTACCTAACAGAAAGTAACAGCACAGTGAGCTGTGGGGGGAGCATGTTATTGCTACAAGAGAAGATAGCAGCAATGTTGCCAGAAACTCTCTCTTTATGGTTTTCCTTCCTCTAAACACACACAATATGAACGCACACTCCTCCCTCCGCTCTGACACCCCCCTCTGTCGCTGCACGCGCGCTCTTCTCCTTTCCTTTCCTCCGCTTCCTCCTCTCACACGCACATGCAGTCCCCGACACACACACGCTGCGCGCGCTCCTCTCCTCTCCATCTCTCCACATTCTTGGTGTCTAGTGTTCCGGAGTGGGTGTGTTCGTGTGTGTTGGGGACCGCACGTGCGTGTGAGAGGAGGAAGCGGAGGAAAGGAAAGGAGAGGAGAGGAGCGCGCCTGCAGCGCGAGGAAAGAGAACCATAATAAAGAGAAGTTTCTGGCAACTCTGCTGCTAGCTTCTCTTGTAGCAATAACATGCTACCTCCACAGCTCACTGTGACATTACTTTCTGTTAGGTAGTTAGCCGCTCAGCCCAGTGGAAATTTCAGAATAAAAGCACTTCCATTGCTGATTTACTTCCGTTGTGAGTTAAAGTGTTGTGAGGTAAGTTAATGTGTTGTGTTGTGACCCTTCTGGGCCATGAGTTAATGTGTTGTGTTGTGAGTTATTGTGTTGTGTTGTGAGTTAATGTGTTGTGAGTTAATGTGTTGTGTTGTGAGTTAATGTGTTGTGTTGTGAGTTAAGGTAATGTGTTGTGAGTTAATGTGTTGTGTGTAAAGTTAATGTGTTGTGTGTAAAGTTAATGTGTTGTGTTGTGAGTTATTGTGTTGTGTTGTGAGTTAATGTGTTGTGTTGTGAGTTAATGTGTTGTGTTGTGAGTTAATGTGTTGGGTTGTGAGTTAATGTGTTGTGTTGTGAGTTAATGTGTTGTGTGTAAAGTTAATGTGTTGTGTGTAAAGTTAATGTGTTGTGTGTAAAGTTGATGTGTTGTGTGTAAAGTTAATGTGTTGTGTTGTGACCCTTCTGGGCCACCGTAACAATGGGACTAGAACACAAAAGACAGGGAAATGATTGGTAAAAATGAGAAGCTTTAAGCAACAGAATTTAAGTCTGAGCTGGAAAGAAGCTTTGTTTTGTCTTGAACTGTTTCTTAAGAACCCAGTGTCGATTACCACCATCTGTTATTTTCTACCAGTTTCATTAGATATTGAAATACAAACAAGTTTTGTGTGATTCTGTAGTCAAACATTAATTTATATTGGGGTCCTCATTACGTCGATCAAGATCAACCAGTAGAAATATATATTTTTAAAATCCTTCTGCGAATCGTCATCCTCCCTTTTAAATACATCATTTAAGTGACAAGCAGAATGGCCAATCGAACATTCACTGAAATATACATCACTGTGTTTAACTACATTGATCGCACTTTCTTTTTGCTCTCTTTCTTCTACTAGCGCATAAATGTGTATATATATATATATATATATATATATATAACATTCAAAATGCATGAATACATGCATACAATACAAGATCTTTTGGAGCTTGTTGTCTCAAAAGTAGCGCACATGCCAAAAAAGTATGGGCACTCCTTATCTATATCTATCACTGAGCCAGAAGGTACAGATTTTTTTTTTCTAAGAACATGAAAAACTTTTTTCCTGTGATAAAATTTTTTGTGCAAAAATAAAAGCTGCATTTACTGATAATTGGAAGGGAAACGCTGACACTTTTAACCATCTGCAATCAATCTGATAGTTTTCTGAGTGTCAACCTTTCTATTTCTTTCTCTCTTTTTTTTCTTTCTTTCTTTCTTTCTTTCTTTCTTTCTTTGTTTACTTCTTTCAAAGTATAAAAAATAACTGCTGGATTTACAGCAATTGGTTTGCATGTTATGGTCATTCTGAGTGAAATGGTAAACAACATGGTGGGTCATTAAAAACAGCACAGATTTTTTTTAAAAGCACACCGGCAAACATGCACAAAGAAGAGGAAAAGCAGAGCGGCAGAAACAAAGAACCTGAAGCTGACATTCAGTAGATATGCGAGTGGAAAAAATAAGAGTAGATAAAAGCAGACAAAGACAAAAAGTGAAAGGGTTCTAAGCGCTATTACTTTCCAGGGCTTCTTTTGTCACTTTCACAAAGAACTGTGTGGGCTTTCAGACAAGCAAATAGGCCAAATAAAGGAAAAGACTGAAAGAAATACAGCCATTGTTGGAGTTATTAGATTAATTGTAATTTGTCTCTTGCACAGTAGTGTCAGAGCCAAACACACATATAAGTAATTATATGTCTGGGAAAATACAATACTTACAGAGTCTGACGGAGATGTAATCCTCCAAAATTGGTCAGAGACCAATAAAGTGAATTGCTGTGTGTGCGTGCTTTATGTCTTCCCAGGAGGCAACGAGAGCATTCACACATCCAGGAATGTTCTGCTCTGAGTTTTCCAGTCAGGTTAGCATGGCAATGTGAGGAGACGGTGGTTACCTCCTGCTATATTTGATCTCAAGCAGGAGAAAAAATGCCAGCGAATAGCTAAATTTTTTGTTCAAACAGGTAATCATAGCTGAGTATTTATTAAGCCCTTTTACGCCAAGATTGTCACAAAAAAGTGTTTTTATGATTCCCACTAACTTTGTGCATTCACAGGTCTAACGGTGGTGTGAAAATATTTTACAAGCTCACCCTTTCACGCTGCATTATGAAAAGAGGTGTGACCAGAGTCTTCTTCGGTCACCATTTGAAGGGTACAGGGGGTTTGCGCTGAATGTAGGATCACAACAACCAGCTCATTAAACATTCCCACAAATATCAGATAAAAAGGAATAACCAGATTTGAGAAATTGATTTTAGAAATGGGAGCATCAGTGTGAAGAATAGTTAGAAACTGCCTTTAACTTTTATTACACTAATGGTTTAAACTTAATTCACTGAGCATGTATTGTCATCTCAAAATTATATTACATATGAAGAAAGCACAGCCAAACTATTGTTCTAACAGTTTCTTCTCATACTGCCTCTTTTCTGTGCATGTGTGATCTGCTAAGCAGGCCTCAGACTTATCTTCACTTTAGCCTTGGAGCTTCTCTCCACCAGTAACCTGTGGGCGGGATTTTCACACGAGGTCCATCGGACGATCATCTGAATATGCAAATGCAGGGTTTTTATACCAACCCCATCCCTGAGGTCGTTGGTTCGGACTTTGAATGCACCATGTTCATCTGTCTGTCCCCTTCGTGTTTGTACGAAGTAAAACCTCCACAAAAGCTAAGTTTTGTCTCTGAGTCATTATTCATTATTTATGTGTGTAAGAAACTGACGGGGTACGAACCTAAAATTTAATACAGTCCTTTCTAGAAAATCCAGTTTCTTCACAATCAGAAAATCCCAGACAACCAGCTTTAGTCCATTATGGGATTTTCTTAAGTATGTACACTCTGGTCTGAAGTTTTTAAACATTCTAACTATTCAAGTTATCGTTTCCCCATTTAAAGATGCCAAGTACAAAGAACAGCTCAAAAGAGTTTAAAAGTATGTTTTAAATTGTCAGAAAATTGATGCGCGGGGAATTATCAAGGTGAAGTTACATAAAATCTACAAATTGTAGATTGTTTAGATATATATAAATAAATCTATTTCAACAGACCGATGCTACGTTCACACTGGGTTCGGAAACACACGTTCATGCAACCACTTGAAAAAAAGTCTATGTAAACGCGTGTATATGCGTGTTTCGGGCTTCTGTGTTCAAAACGATTAAGTTCATGTGTCGCCACTGAATTTTTTATGTATATTTTTGGGTTTTACATACAAAACACATGGCCACTGAGGACATACTAAAAGTTAAACCGGTTGAACTTTGACCAGTCAGACTCGTGTTTGGTAATATGGTTAGAATCCATTTCACAACACAGAAGTACCGACCGTTTGAAAATTGATCATGAAGGAGAAAATACTAATTGCAGTTTGTGCCTTGCCCAAATTAAATGACATCAAGTCTTTCATATATCGGAATAGAGCTGTGCAAGATTTCCACCACTTCGACATTTTGCACGCCTTCTTCATTTGTGAATACATGCACTGGTATTGGGTAACAAAAGCCCAGTGTAGACACCATATCCTAAAAGTGAGTTATCAAAAGTGTTATCCTTTGGGGTCCAGATGACCCGGTCCTTACAATGACGTTTTATCCCTACCATGACAAAGGTGGAAAAAGGTGAAGAGGATTTTATGTAACCCATGGACACCAGTGAAGATCGCAAATCATTGAAGAAAAAAGGTTTAGCGCACTGTCTTGTGGGGTCTAGATGACCCCACTCCCAATGTTAAAGTGCCTAGGATAGCACAAGGGTTAGCGCATTCTTGAACGCTCATCCCATGCCCAGTGTGCGTGTAGCAGAACAGTTGTGTAATAGAGGTTGATCAACATTAGAAGAGAGACAAACCATTAAAGGTATGTGAAAGGTATGTCTCTTGTACAGAAAAATGCAAATAAAGTAAAGTTTCCTTTGTCACCAAAAGGTGCTTAAATGACAAAACTGCACCACAAAATCACAACAGAATATTAGGACAAGCTTCTAAGAGGCAATAAGTGCACACTAGGTTGCTTACAGGGCAGCTTATTCAAGCATGGTTTAATTTTGTTCTATGTAAGCTGGTCTTAGATTCAATTGACTTGCCTGGGACAGGAAACAGCGTAGCTGCACTACTGGAGACTAAAAGAGGTTATGGACCAATTAATCAAAATTTGAAAGTTTTTGGTCTATCACGCAGAATCTCTGCTGCTTTTAGGATCAGACAACAATGGTGTGTGCATGTAAAAGGATTCAATGACAGATAAGATGAAGGCAGATTGCTGCAAACTTCTTCTTAACTAATTTAGGACAGGCAGAGCTGGTTATGTGGTGCATTCAAAGACAACTCATTAAAAATTACACAGTGGACCACGTAACTGTGAATTTGAAGTTATACAAAACTTCATAAAAGCATGACTCCCCATTTTGTAAACAATTATGTGTCATTGTTTTCCTAGCTACCAATCAATAGAAGAACCATTAGTTATCGACATGACTGTAGGATTTATGCATTACCAAAATGTTTGTTATGATTTAGCAGTAATTCTGGGGGGAAAATGAATTGCTAGTCATGGAGGCTAGGAAATTCAGACAAAAAAAAACAACCTCTGAATTTTATTTGTGTTCAGAATATGGCCCATAATATACTACCTGGAAAGTTTGCTATAAAATATTTATAGTACATACGGATACTTAAAATCCACTGAAGTTGTGTAATTTTGTGAAAACATTGTTTCAATCATTTGCAATTGTTTATTTTTTTTGTTGATTTCTCCTTGGTGTATTTCATCCTATGCTTTTCAGTTTATCATTCTTATACTGTTTGTTTTTATCATCTATTTCAAATTTTCCATCGTTTTGGGTTTATTCAGACAAGAAAAGTCTGTTGGTCTGGGCCAAGTCCGCTCAAATTGGTCTGGATTGAGTCCTGAACCTCGCGTTTTCTCTGTATTCAGACTGCCGTCATGCGAACGACTCTCTTCCAAACCAAAGCTTGTAAACAAATCCACGTGACAAAAAATCTCTTCAGCCATAGGCAAGGAATAATGAGTTCAAGGCAAAGTAACCACAGAAAGAACAAAGTCCTGCACTTTACAATCCTTATCCGGATAGTTCACTGAATCAAACTTTATATTTTGCTGACCAATTTTGAATGTCTGTATAAACATCAGGTACAACACTTTTTACTTTGGTTCGGCAGAGGAATGCTGCAAGGCAGTTGCTGAGGAGACAACTAAGAAGGTACGCTGATTGTCAGGAAAACAGTGAGAAGCAATGTGTATCACGTCAAAAGTTGTTTTAATGAGCCTGTATTCATCTGACCACATTTTAATGAGTTGCTGTGTCTCGTTGTTGCTCCATGTTTGTCCATGGCTCATGGTTGCTAACTTCCTACTCTGTCTACTTGTCATAATGCCCGGCTATGGTGGACATAGTCGTGCATTTGTTCCACTCCGAGCACGGAGCCTATTACGACTGAGAAAAACTCAGAGCGAACCAGAGCTCAGTTCGATTGGTAATAATCCGAGACCATCTTGAAAAATGGGTCAGAGAGCAGTTCCTGGGTCCACTGTGCATTTAAACTGAAAATTTGTTTCAGAATATTGAGGGAAACAAAGTTCTAGTTCACTTTAATCAAACCAAATATGTCCAGTTGAATGCATCCTTTACCTGTTTCAGTTGAGTTTGAATTCATTTTATGACTTTTTTTAGCCATGTCTTATACTTGGGTTCCCTACAAACCACCATTCCAGACACCCCCATATTTGTCCAATCGACTAGTGCTTTTGCAGCAACCCGGTCCTAGTGTTTTTTTAGGGAAAATCGCATCATCTTTCCAGCTCCCAATTTTTTGTTAACATCTCCTGAAATGCAGCATCAATCCATGCCACTTTGCACAGATACTGTCTACTTTTAGCCATCCCTTATAAAGACAGTCTGTCATTGACAGCAGTTTTTATCTGTTTTGGTAACAAAGCACCTTCAAAATGCGCTAATCTTTTTGCAAAGTTACAAACTTAAAACCTTAACATCGGTATGTGTGCTTAATTTCATTAGGTGGATACAGCTCATAAACTACATTCTTTATGCCAGAAAAGTGAAGAAAAAGTGGGTGGCATGTCTTGACACTGGTAAAATTTCATAAAAGGTCATAGAAAGGACAAAGATATCTAAGAGCATCTGAAAATAGATCAGTTATTGGCCTGCCACTTACCTGTTTGATTGCATACAGTAGCTTTCCGTAGCAGAAGACGATCACCATGAAGGGCACAATGAGGCAGAAGACAAACAAACAGATGATATATGATATGTTATTGGCCGTCTTAGCCGTCCAGTCGACTGAGCAGGTGGTCCCTGGACCCTCTGGACCATAATGGCTCCAGCCAAAGAGCGGAGGCAGAGTCCACAGAAGGGAGTAACCCCAAGACAAGATGATGCCCAGGGAGATTTTGCGATAGTTGGAGGAGTCTGCCTCAGCGGGGGTCATCATGGTGCTGTAGCGCTCGTAGGAGAGAACAGCCAGGGAGATCAAAGAAACGATGCCTACAGGGTGAAAAGAGCACTAAGATTACTGTGTGGATGTGTTATTCACACACTTGCACAACGTGCACCACAGAGTACACACCATTTGTCTGGAATCCATGCGCAGATTCGGTCTGTCGTCCATTTAATTGGACCATAAAGCAGAGATGCAAGTGCTCTGCTTGTCTAAAGGCTTATATTCTCTTTGTGATATAAAGCCTCACAACTCTCCCTGAAATCAAAAATGCAACTTGTTTATATGTTCACATGGACGCCAGGATATTGTTCCAAGAAGTAACTGTCTGAGCGAGCTATGCAGCAGAGTGAAACCATTACCTTTTATCTGATATTTCAGCTAATATTTTGTGGCCTAAGGCTGTAAATTAGACGCCCTGGCATCACTGCCCCTGTCTAACAAAGGCAGTGCAGGATAAACTTCGTGAAGCATCCTTATCTCCTTGTACCGCTCAATGATCGCATATACTGTCCGTGATATCTCTGGGTTTCTAAGCCATATGAGGCCTGAAAGCAGCGTTTACATTGACCCCCTTGACCTTTTCATTCTCTTTTCTATTTGTTTTGAAACTGGTGTGAGCCATCGGGCTGTCTTTAAAGCCTGTTGATTTTCAGGGACAGTTGAGGGGACCTGATCTGAACACTTCTCTACAAAAGCCTTTAACCGTCTATCAGACAACATACATGCAGTAAGGTAAAAAGCAAGGGCAGAACATTAGCTGGGGAAAAGAGTAAGAGGTATTTCAATGAAATGGAAACAGATTTACTGTTGCACAGATCATGTTTCTTTGACTGTGTATATTTGCAGCAACCTGAGTAAACTCCAAAGACCTCTGCCTGCAAAGTTTCAGTGACACAAAGCGTTTTACTCTTCTGTTTGCCATAAAATATTGAGCTCATATTGTTTTTCCTTCTCAGACTGATTAGCTTGAGGCTTCTATTAGCTCTGGTGCCGCATTATTACAGAGTCAACACAGCTTTACAACAACCCACTTGTGTTTTTGTTTGATCTGAGCTGACGCATAGAAATCAATCTAGAGCAGGTTTTGAATTGTGTTTTTGTCTCTTTGCTGTCCTTTTTCCCCAAAAGTATCAAACTTTGCTTTAGAGCTGCAATGTATTGCAGTTGCAGTTCTATGTCTCCAAGTTAAAAACAATAAAATACTTTCCAAGTGTTGGAGTTGACTCATTTTTGGCTGTAATTTAATTCCATCAACTCAAGTGCATGACCTGGTAAACTTTGACTCTTGTGACATCCTTCATTAATACAGTACTTCACTATTCTGCATATATATATTATATGTCTGCCTCTACCTTCGTTTTTAGTTTCTTTGTGATAAATCTTTTGTGTGATAAAGTAATCATGACCTGTAATTAGTTAATATAATTAATCTATTTTTTTATCAGGCTTAATCATTTCTGTGAATAGCCTATTTTTGAGTTATTTTTATTTAAAATATTGTATTTACAAATAAGGGTCTTGATTTGCTTGCTAGTGAACCCTGATGCGGTTCACTACAGTGTTGCGTGAAAAAAATCTAGAAAAGATTTACCACTGTGCTGGAAACTCAAAGCGTAAACTTGAAAAAGAACAAATCACATTCATCCATCCTTCTTTAAAACCTGCTGATGGCCGTACTCCCAATATTAAAGTGCTTAGGATAGCACAAAGGTTAATAGGGTGTAACCCTTTTTGATTTTCCTCACCCAACTGTAGAACATTTAATCCTTGTGCTATCCTAGGCACTTTAACGTTGGGAGTTGGGTCATCTAGACCCACTAGACATTGCTCTGAACCTTTTTTCTTCAATGATTTCTGATCATCACTGGTGTCCATGGATTACATGAAATCTTTGCACCTTTATCCACCTTTGTCAGGGTAGGGAGAACACGTCAATGTAAGGGTGGGGTCATCTAAGATAGCACAAGGGTTAAAGGACTTCCCTGAGAAGGTCCTCTTGAAGTCCTCACTACTGTGACTTGAAATGTTTTAGGTGACATACCAATAGGCACAAAAACGAACTAACAAAGTATAACAGACCACACAAGTATAAGTTAACAGCCTCTGTACTAAGACACATTGTCATTATTTTGCAACTAAACTCAATCTTTTAAGGAATTTGGAAATTATGGGAATGAGTTGGAAAAATATATCAGTTTTTAAGCCTTTATAGTGCAACTTTTAATTATTTATGATTGTTTGTGCATTTCTAAGGGTTGAAAACTTTGCTTTATTGTTAGTGAGCACACGTGTTCCATCAGTCCTGCATACTATAAAATCCTCTGTTTCACTCTCTCTCAATTTGGTTTTTGTACAGTTTGTCTCTCACTTTTCAAACTGTGTTCCGCTTTATTAGTTATACAGCCAACCAAAAAGAAGATGCAGCCAAATGTTCGGTTGAGTTAACAGATGGCAGACTGATGCCTCCACATAACACAGTGTGACATGAGATTCTTCGTCCAGTCGTGGTCATCAGTGCATAACCTAATTTTAGATCAAACTAATTTACTGTATAGGTACTCACAAAAGGAACTCGAGCCACCTTTGAGAATTTTATAATTCCTCTAATTTGCGCATTGTAAAGAGTGTATGTTTTTTGTGTGATTGGCAGATGAGTGGACCAGTCCACCCAATGGGCTGTTCTCAGCACACTGTCAGGTGGGCTGGAGGAAACTCCTGTCAATAAACCCTTTGAGCTACTTACACACCGGGCATGTGTTGTGCGTTCAAGAACATGCTTTACATGGTTTCATGAGCCCAGTTTTAACATACAGTGTTCACACCGGACAAACAGAGAGGGGCTTCTACTACTTTTGTGTTTTTACTGATCCTAACTTTTGTCCGCCACCTACAGTTGGAAGAGGCTTGGTGCAAAACTCTAAATCCTGCTCCAGACTTTTTTTCACAGCTCTATTCTGATATATGGAAGACTTGGTGTCATAGAATTCCAGCAATTCTACTGCAATGCATTTCCCTTTTTACTTCCGTGTTTTGAAAATGATGCTCCTCATAAGTCACCACCAAATCCAAGTCCCTGATTGGTCAAAGTTTAGCTGTTTGACATTTAACCAGTCAAATGTTCTACTAGTTGAACCTTCAGCATCCATTCAATGATCGCCGGGTTTGTACATATAGAGCCCAAGAACAAACTTAAAATATTGCATTGTGATGAAAAAGAAAAAAAGAAAAAACAACAACCAATAAAGAACCACACAAGTACTAAAACAAAATAGTGCTACGTAATGATCCCAGTTAAAGTGACTTTGGACAACATTGGACAGAGAGCAGGATTAGTCATTTAAGTCAAACTAAATATTAAAAAAAACTCTGTTACTTTTTTTTAAATCAGAAAATAGAGGTTTTGCTTTTGTAACTGCTATAGTTGGGACAGCGAATCTGTTCAATTACAAGATTTATCTTTACTACCATAAATATTACTAAATATTTTATAGTACTTCCTTACTTTCTCACAGCTAAAAGTAACACGTTAATGTAAGAAATTATTTTTAAATGAGTTACGCATAGGACTGCAATACATATTTTAAAAAATCATTAAGAAATAAGCACACATGTGTTAATTTTTCTGGAATTACCTCTTTTTATGACATAAAAAATGAGATTGTGTTGAATGCCGGTTTGTGTCCCTAGTCTCCATGCACATGAATTCTTCATGCACCTGTCTCTTAACTGGGACCATGTGCTGTGCTAAATCCTGAAGGTGATGGATTCATAGACATGTCTCCAATCTCTGTTACTCAGCTTTGAGTGACAGACCAAATAAATCACTTTTCAAATTTGCCTCAGTTTACCAGCAGCACTAAATCCTGGGAGTCATTATGCCACTGAAACCCTCTGTTCCCAAAACTCGCCACCACTTGTTATTCTTAATAAAGACTCATCCCTTTAAATACAGAAATAATGACTTTAGCACAACATTTATGACATCCACCCGTCTGATGGGCGCTGTACTTTTCTGGTCACACTTTGCAGCTGATACTTATTTGGGGCTCAATGCCCGTTTAAAATGATTGAACCTCTTCAGCGCTAAATCTAACATTTCAATTTAAAATATCTTCTAATCTAATCATGTATTTAAAAAAAAGTGTTTTGCAAGTCCAGTAAACAACTATTTGAAAAAACTCAAGTGATATTTGCTTATCAAAATGGAACAAAACTAATGTGAACACACAGAAAAAGCGTTAAAGATGATTACTTATACGTCTAGTGATTTTCAACACTCCAACCAGACGTCTACAATCCATGAAACAGATTTTGATTTCACATCTACAAGACTGTTAATTAATCTTTTATTGTTTCAGTTCATTGCTTATTCTGACCTTTGTAGCAGAGCACCATTTTTCTGCTCTCTTTCTTCCCAGCTGAGACCTGACATACCGTCAAAGCAAATTAACATCACTCAGGCCAGGTGTTGCTTGTGCCGCCATGATTTACATTCATATGCAATTCCTTTCCTCTCTGCCGAGCATATCCTCCTGTAGAGGGAGAGCGTCTGACTTCGAAATGCTGTGCGTGGGCTCAGCAAGGTTATTCCAGTGATGGTGTGCGGAGACCACTTGCGGCAGAAGGCGCCCTGCAGCAAGCAAGGACACGTAGGCTGGTGTCAGAGAGCAAAAAAGGCGCTCCTGTCCTTTTCCTCTGTGGTTATGCAGAAGGCAGCAAAAGTTGATGAAAACGACAAAGAGAAGGAAATGTATAAAAAAGAAAAAGAAAAAATAGGGAAGCGGGTAGGTAAAGCAGCTAAATGGGTGTTGGGAGGCGAGAAAGAAAAAAAAGGATAAGACCATGCCTGCTGAGCCACCCAACAGTCTCCACAAATTGTCATCAACCAAGATTTTGGCATTAAGTCGAAATTTGAAATTGCGTCATGTAGGAGTCTCAAAGCGGGAGGCTGAAAGTAAAAGAGCAGAAATCGATTTGTGAAGAGAATATGCCGCCTTTCCGCCAGCAGAATACAGTCTTTTGTCACTGACAAAGTTGCCTCTTTAATTTGAAGGCAGAAAAGAAGCTGCGGAGATCTACTGAAGACAGCAGAGTCACACTGTCAAAGCGGCTGTGAACATCATTCAGCCAGTCTATTTCACTTTTCCTTCCTCTGACCCTCCCTCACGCTTTCACTCTGTTTTACGAGCCCATTGAGGAATTACTTGTCCATAACCAATGGAGACTCTAATGATGTCTGCCAGCAATCATTCTCTCTCCGTTTCTCCCTCTCATACACAAACTCCCCTCCTGTCTTGCTGCTCTGTCACTTTTGCAGAAGCCAGAGTTTTGTCAGACATATTTTAATTAATTGGCTCCTTGTGGATGTCAGCGTTGCTTATTTTGAGATGGCACCTAAACTGAGTGCACTTGAGTTAGTGAGAAAGTAGCTTCAGTAAAAAGAGTGACTAAGGGTTGCTTTGTTTTTCTTTTCAGCTCCTTCCTTTCAAACTGAAACGTAGGGATCCCTTTTCGGAAAACTGTTAGAGTGAAAGTGAGACACAATTCTGCTACAAGTTTAAAAACGTGACATTTAATACATTTCTATTGAAAAAAAGAATAATAATAATTTTACTAAAGCTAAATGTAAAATTTGGTTTTATGCTTCATATGTCTTCTTTGGATAGAACTTTTCTTTGCTTTGAATACAAATTACTTTACCCGTTTAAATTACTGTCAAAAATCAGTGGTGAGGTCCCAGGCATGTATATTAAGTCATGAAGCATCGATGTAATGCTTGTGCTACCTACACTAAATAAGTGTAGTTGCATGTCTGCTACTCCTATTTGGGACTATTTCCCACCACTTCTGGTTCTGAAATGTTTGCGGGTGCATTGTCTACACAATCAGCGGTTGTTGCTTGGCAAAATGCCACTGGAAAAGAGATGGAGGATGCTGTTTTTTTGCTTATTATATCTTATTTATTTCAACAGTTATGGTAACAAAAAACTTTTCCTGTTATCAGTTAAATTCAATTCTATTGATTTGATCTCAGTTTATTGTTTTAAGCATCAATTGTAGACAATACAAAAAAAGAAAAACATAAAGAGATTTCAAACTCATAACAGAAATAATTAAATGCATTGATTAAAAAAAAAGAATTAGCCTTAATAGGCATGCGCTTTTTATTGAATCAATGTTTCATGACTTGATGTATATGGTTGTAACCCTGCAATGTATTTTTGTCATTAATTTACAGAGGAAATGTTATTTTCAAGACAAAGAAAAGTCGTAGTTAAAGAAATAAAACTAAGTGTATTTTTTTCAATGTTGACAACTTTGTCTATGATCATATGTTTCATTTTGACAGTAATCTAACCCCATACCTTTCTGTCTTATCTTTTTCCTTTGCATCTTTTCCAATGTCTCAAGGTTTTCATGGCGGTTATGAAAGAAAAATCTCAAACTCTTCAGCAAATCAGTGAATGAAACCTAAAAATGTTTTTTTTAAAACGACAACATTTCTCAAAAGCCCAGATGTATTGCTTTAGAGTTGACTGGTTTCAGCATCTGCTTTCCTTACGGCAAGTCTTTAAACATTAGGGGGTTAAGATGCACTCAACTTGAATGTGAGGGGGATCCTGCTCTGAAAGATTTATAAGACCTTTTATACTAATGTCATCAATGAAAAACTGCGGCAAGCAGAGAACATGCAGTCAATTTTAAATATCTGAAGATAATCCCGGCTTTCAGTTTCACTTCACATCATGACTTTTTTTTTTTAAACCTGTCAAAGTCGCTTTTTTTTTAGGGACCAATGAACTTGAGGACTTCTAAATCTGTACTGACATTGATGAATTATTTCCGTGATAAAATTATATTAAAAATTGTCCATCCCACATAATACATAATATTAAAAATAATAATAATGTAATTTCATTTAGCTATATACACACATACATATTTTTTCTCATTTTAGATGTTTTTTGTCATTCAGAGTTTTATAACAGCAAAGAACAATTTGACTTAAGACAAACACTCGTGCATAGTCACTTTAACCCCCCCCCCCCCCTTGAGCAAATACCATACCTTGAAATGCTTTTTTTAAGTGACTGCCTTTATTTCAATATTCTGAAACATTTGTGTTTCTTTTCTGTCTAGATGTTTTGGATAGTGCTTAAAGCAGGAAACTTAGGGGATTCTGTAAGACCTCGAGCCTAAAGGCATTCAATCATGGTCTATGACTAATTTAAATCTTTCCTCAACACTGCTGTGAAACAGTACCTGTGCAGCAAGTTACAATAAATTACCAAACCATGATCAGACCACTGCTGTGCTTAATTGGTTACTTCTTGTCACATTTTTCCCCCACAGAAAAGTTTCTTTTTGACTTTTGTGTTCAAAAACCGATATTTACATGTCTCAATTTAAGCTTTCTGTGTTTATTGAAATACAGTTTTGTTTTCATGTTCAAATCTAAACTTTCTGTTACCCCAGTTTACAATCAATTTGATCGTTTCTAGTCCTGTTTTTGGTTTATGTTAAAACTCAAACAATCAGCTTTCTCTAGAAGTGTTGTCAGTTTGATTTGAATACGTTTTTTCCTAAACTATATGACAGACTATGAAATATTGCCAAACTTGTAGGCAATGTCCCACAGATTTTCAAGACTGGTCTAAGAAAAGGTCAGAGGAGTCAGAAAACTTTATCATAGCCTGACTCTTAATCATTTGAGTTTATCTATCTATGTGAAGAGAGAATGTTGCACAAGCTGACAAATATAGTGGAAAACACAACTTGTACACAATACACTTGATGAAACAGTGTCATCGGTGTGAGGCTTCTTTTGCTGCAGCGTTGCAATAAAGATCTGTGCAGGTCATCCCTTCCCAAAGCAATATAGACTTTAACGGCATCTCTCTGCCCCCAAAAATTGGACCTCTTTTCTATTTGTGCTCCAAGTTTTCTTTTGAGTAAAAAATACACTGCAGCATCTTCGCTTTTCCCCTGAATCAGCTAAGTCACATCCTTTCTACACTTTAATTCACACCAGTCTTTGTATTTTTGGTAGTATGAATGTTTTCCAAGTAGTATTGACAAAAGGCAAACATTTATACTTTATACCCTTTTTATGTACTTTCTACTTACTTATAATGAGTTTAGATTTTTAAAATATTTTTGACTAACAGCTGCATGTGCAATTTAGAAAAAGAGTGAGTATGTAAAAAAAAAGACTGTTATAGACTAGCCATCTGTCTCATATATTGCCCTACAAATGACCCCAAATTGAAGTAGAAGATTAGAATAATTTAAGATTCTTTTGAGTCGATTTAATCACAAAGAAATAAAACTTTTTTGTGTTTTGAAGACAAAAAAAACATACATTACTTTTATAGTGAAAATAGTTATATCTTGCTTTTCAGAGAAAAAAAAACATTTTTTTAGTACTAAATAATCCACAAATTTTCCCTTGTGGTTTAGTCTACCTTTTTTTTCCTTTGTATGTCTTCACATAGCTGATTTCGTCATTTTGGTCCACATAAATGGAACTACCCCTCCAGGACGTAGGTAATGTTTTTCCCTTAACGGTGATTGACTTTTTTTTGCGCAAACGCATGTGTCGCAGCCTGATCAAATGGTGCAACAGTCCCCCTAACTGGCGGAGAGCTGGCTTTCTTTGCCGCTGGTATCGACTTCTACATAATGAGCTTTTAGCAGCCATTACCTTTATAACAGAGGACACAAGACGGCTCTGCGCACAGAACCTGCAGCTCAGACTTTTAACAAATGACGAAGCAGCGCTGCATGCTTCCATTATTGCGCAAAGATGTGATTTAACAATCTTTAATGCAGCTCCATTAGGAGATAATGCCTGCGCAATGTGCCACACAACTGTTATGGATCGGAACCAAGCATCCACTCATGGACACACCACCACAGCTTTGTGGTAGTGGATTACTCTATGATTGGTCGACTTAAAACTTAAGGAACGAATTATATGATACTATAAACTGCAATCGAATTAATTAAAAAAAAAAAAAGATTGATCAAGTCCTGACATGAAACAGATCGAACTAAATAACTCTGAAAGGTTTTGGTTTCCTAGGTGTGCGCATGAGACCAGCACTCAGAAACTGAGCTGCGAAGATCTTCAGGTTATGTCTCACTAACTTTCGTGCAAAGTGCGCGTCCCCACGCGGATATTTACCATAAGCGAGCCACGAGACAAGCTTTATATCATATCGTGGAAACGAATGGTGAGGCTCCGCGCAGCGCTCAGCCGCATCCCAAACCTCGACCGCCATGGAGCGATGGAGCTGGACTGGAGCTAATTATCAACGTACCCCACCGGCACAGAAATCCAACAAAAACGCCCAAAAACAAGACCCGCATTTGTACTCACCGCAAAGGGAGTTGGCGAAACCGTACCACACGCAGCCCCCTTCCCCTATGAGCCACCTTCCCTGCGTGCTGGCCGCGAAGCTGAACGGAGTCCCGAGCACGCACACGAGCAGGTCGCTGATGGAAATGTTAATCAGCAGCAGGTTGATGGGAGACCGCAGTATCTTGTAACGGCAGAAGAGCACGAGCACCAGCAGGTTGTTGACCAGTCCGAAAGTGCCGATAAAGCCGAGGCACACAGCTACGATCAGGTGTCCTGTCGGGGTGAGGGTGGTCCGGTATGAACCGCCCCCCAGGTGCCCTTCCCCGGCTCCGGCGCACAGAGCGCTGTTGAACTCCGCACAGCCGCCCAGGCTCACGTTGGACACCAGCATGGCAGTCCGTGTCACTGCGGTGGCACAGCGGGAGGCCACGGCCTCTACGACATTTTTTTCTTTTCTTTTTCTCTCTTTTTTAGAAAAATAAATACAAAAAACAACAACAATATAAAAAAGAGTTGCTGAAACTTGTTTGGAAAAAGACAAGTCAACCAAAAGAATCAAACATAATAAATTGTTTTAGGGGGATTTCAAAACTTTCTATTTTAGTTTGTGATAGGGTGGTGGGGGTTTTTTGGAGGGAGGGGGGATTTGGCAAAAAATTAAAAAAAAGTTTTGTCGGGTTTTGCTCCACCGTGTGGCAGTCTGAGACTCACTCTTCCCAGAGTCGCTCTTATCTCAAGCAGACACCTTCCCTCTCTGCCCGTATTTAAATCACTGTTACCCGCTCTCCAGCAGCTGACGTGTTCTTTTCGGCTGCGCGCGTTCGCGTGTGTGGAAGGAAGAGAGCGGCATGGAAACGAGTCGGACGTCAGCCGTGCGTCTTTGGGAGCGCTGCGCAGCCCCGCTGCGCTCAGAGATCCTTCTTCAACTTTCGGGAGCTCCTCCAAGTGCCGCGCTGCTGTTTGACGATGCGTGGCGCTGTCCGTGGTGCTGAACACCTTCACAGCTCCAGCACCTCCGATCGGCTCTTTCTTACGCACCACGCTTAGATTGTGTGTTTACATGCGTGTCCTTGACTTCGGATTGTGGTATATGAACTCACCCAAATTTGTATGTCATCAATTTGTGCTACAAATGAGTTGAATATGCTTGTTTTATTATTTCTATGGACATTTTAGTCCGTTATTTTAGTGTATTTGGATTAAATACCAACACAATTAGCTGAATAAATCCCCTTTTACAGGAATGGGTGTTGGAGATCATAGAGAATATTAAGTTGAATTTGTGTCTTATGAAGAAAATGCTTGAGCAAATGTGAGGATTTTGCTCTTGTATATGGCTGTCAGTCTTATTTCCTTGGTTCTTGCAATGTTTTGAGTTGTTCCCCTGTCAGTCACTCCAGGTTCATATTGATCATCCACAGCTGTTTTCATTTCTGTCAATTATCCTCAGTGTATTTAGGTGTCTACTTTTCAGTTTTTCTTTGTCAGGTCATGTGTTCTGCTTTGCCACCTTTTTTGTTTCTCTGTGCTTTTAGTAATGTTTTAGTTTATTTAATGGATGTTTTAAGTTCTGCCTCCGTGCGTGGTCTCCTGCATTTTGGCTCTGATGACACAAGTTCCTGTCAGCAATTTTTTTAATCAGTATCATGAAATACAACCACAGTTTATTTTTTCATCTTAAATAAACTTTAGACTCTGCAGATTCTGAAAAACAGTTGTAAAAACACAATGAACAAAAACAAAGCAGTACTTTGTTTGAGGGAATTTACTGAGATGCTTAATTTTTGAGTTCCTTTTTGCATTCTATTTTCTGTTACAGAAGTTTCAGCTGAAAGCATCTGCTAATTCAGTAAAGAAAAAGTATGTGGTTGTTTAGTTCAATGTTCTAAACATGGAGATAATGCAGTTTTTTATCTGTTTTTTTTTTCATCCTTTTTTAAATATTTGTTGCTACAAAAGAAAAATTACCTACGTGATCATAGTTAATTTGAGTGCCTGAGATATATATGTAAGCACTAAAAAGAAGGGAAAAAGAAGAAGTTAGGCAATTATAAGTACTTCCTACAGTGCATTCATAGGATGTAAGGTTGAATAGCAATACTCTGCTTCTAGTAATCAAGCCTTAATAACAGATTGTGAGTAGATGAACAGTGCAGACGTCTCCTCTAATGCAGCATTCAGCATGTGTGCCATATAAATCTGTATATGCTTGTGATTGACCAATTTTGCTACTTAGCAATCTGAAAATAATCATTGAAGTATCTTCAGACATCTTAGACCTTACCATACAACAGTGACACAGATTATTAACAAATGAAAAAATATTAACGAGAACTATAAATGTTTTAGAAGTAGCTTTTTTTCCTGCCACATGATTCAAACATCTTTTCCACCATATTATGTTCATTTCATCTGATTGTTTTAAAGGAATATGATGGTTGTTTTTTATCTGAAAGTCAAGGTTTTATTAAAAGTAGGTCATGTAACTGAATGATGATCTAAAGTAAAGCGGCACATTTACATATGAGTGACCTTCAGTATGCACTGGGGTGGCTCCCGAGGCAAGCTGAGGAGATGATGTATCTTAAGATATTCTTCAGGAAGAAAGGACCATATTAGGGCCACTGCTGCTCAAACCCATCAAGAGAAGACATTTATGGTGGGATAGGAATCTCTTTCGGGTTCCTCCTGGATGCCTCCTTAAGGGGATATGCTCCAGATTAAGACCCAGGAAATGTTGGAAAGACTGTCTCTGAGATGGCCTGGAAATGCTTTTGATCGTTCCCGCAGCAGACTGGACAACAAATAATGAAGGTTTTGAATTTCATCATAACTCACAACAAAGGCAGTGATGAGGTAAAGGGGTCTTTTTATGTGAATGGAAAGAAGCCTTTTTTAAAATAAGCAACACAGTAAACGGCAAAAGAAAGAACATAGTACCTATGAAATCACAGACCTACCTAATATTGCCCTTTTTGCTCTATTTTGTGGCCAAAATATTGCCCCATTTGTCCTTACTGAGATCTTAAACAAGAAGATATACTTTTATCATGAATAAATGTAAAAACAAAAGTATTGAAATGGGATTACACATGCTTAGACAGGTGCAGATACAGGAGGTGAGGTCTCTTGGCCACTACATTCTTTTTTGCTAAGAAAGCCAACAATATAGGATTCTATAAGATTTATTCAAATGTCACCAATTGATTTATAATCAAAAGTTCATTCCTAAGGTTAAGCGCTGACATTTGGCACTAAAGCAGAATTCTCCGATATGTGTGCCCTCTACCATTCCTGACATTGACTGCATTTGGAAAGTTGCAGAAACAGATAGAGAAACTTAAGCTTTCCCCTGCTGTAACCTCTTTCCCCCAAATAGGGCCCTTGTTACACTGGAAGGGAGGTAATTACCAATGAAAACTGTAGAGCGACATTTATTCTGACAACTTCTTCGCTGTATACAGGCCTAATTGAGCTGAGTTGAGACACTTGGGTTCTATTGTGAATACCACCCTCGTTTAATCATTGCAGAAGGGCTGAGAAGCTGGTATTTAGCTGGATTTCTGGGTCATCTTGGTGGCAGTGCTCTGACTTGATGTCCTGGGGAGAGAGAAAGTGTAAATGGGGTTGGAAGTTCATTACTGGTGATCTATGTAATGTGAGCGTCAGAGGAAAGGTCCAGCAGCCTAATCGAGGCTGTTATCACATATATTTGATTTAGTGCGGCCTGTTAGCGCCATATTATCTTATAAGCTCTGTGGAGGTGTGCTTTACTAAACAGCTGGTAAATCTTTTTTTTTTCTCTAAATGCACTGAGAAATAAGTATTTTTACAGTGACAACACGTGTATTTATAAGGATGTTTGAATCAGAATAAAATGTGTTTTAAAAATCAAAAGTAGTACTTAGGTGTACAATAAAAACATGAACTAGACTGCTTCCTGAATTCAGATGGTATGACTAAGACTGAAATCCTGTCTTCATTATTGTATTTTCGCATTATAAGGCACATTTAAAAGACTCTATTGTCTCGCTTAATGCACCTTATAGATCAGTGTGGCCCATGTATGACATTAGTTCAAAAATAGACCATTCATTGACTATGCACCTTATAATTTGGTACTTCCTTATAATGTGAAAAATATGATATATGTGACACACAGAATGTGCTTTCACATTGTGTTAAGTTGTTAACTTTGATTTCTACAATCATTGACCCACCTGCTCAACCACCTGAGCCACTGCTGCCCAAAGTGGGTACAGTGGGTTTATCTTGTGTCCATTCAAACTCACCTTCCAAACCAGATCCGGCCACATCATCATCATTGGATGGTCCTCACTGTCATGGTTATAAAGTTTTCAGTCAAAATGAGACTAGAGAGAAGCTTGGCAGAAACTAATTAAACTAAAACTAACTAACTAACTGGATGATTAATGTGCATTTGTAATGTGGGGCTGCTGAGCAGTCCCGCTCTGATCGAAGGATTCCCTGTTCAGCTTCCACCCCATTCATGAGTGTCAAAGTGTTGACTGGTATATATTTACTTTTTATTACCTACAGGTATATATATAAAAACAACTCCATAAAATGTTTACCTCAAAGAAGGTTTATAGGGTGTCCGAGATGTTCGATCTTAAACTTCTACACTTGCAGAACATTTTACCTTGCTTCAAAAAATCTATACACATTACAAACCAGTTCTGTTTGCCCTACATCTCCCACAATGTCATGTGGGAAGGTTTAGGGGGAGCCAGGATTTATCTGATTTGATGCAAGTGGTACTGCAAAATGACAGGAAAGACCTGATGATATGGTTTGACAAGACATAACTAGAAGTTACAAGTTAGGTAAGAAATGCAAGAAACATTTGAAATATTACACACTAAAGTTAAAATGACTAAATCCAGACGTGAGGTCAAAGATTTCTTAATTGTGATGTACCGTATGCATCAGCTGTTGAAACTGCTTTAGAAAATGCTGAAGCTCTGGTATCTTTCCATGTTGTTCTTTTGTCCAAATCTGCACAAAAACTCAATCATGTATGAGAAAGAAAAAGAAGATAAGAAGAGAAGAGAAATTAGAAGCCAAAAGATAAAGCCAATGGATGAATAGTGCATCAACAAAGGTGGGCAGTTTTTGTTTTTCCTACTGCAAACAGGTTTCAAACCCCTAATCCCATTGGTATTTTGCTTCCATCTCTTCTCAGCTCTGTCTTCTTCGTTCTATTCTTCCTCATCACTGGGGCCCTCCCATTTGACACTGACCTTGCTCTGCAACTCAATAAGGCCAAAGCATTAAGAAAAGCTCACACAATATCACAGATCATACAAATTTATGGTCTGGGGCTCTAACACACGAGTCAGCTCCAGACTCTAATTCATCCAGACAAATGTGCTGCTTGAGCCGCATGCTTGAAATGCTAGACACTACCCCTGCCATGACATGATCCAGAAAAGGAACATATATCTGGGAGGGTGGCTGGAAGAGAGGGAATGAAGTAAAGCTGTCAGATGAGATGCTGAAGGTGAGTGGCATCACAATGCATGATAAAGTCTGGCTAAAATATCAGTGCGGACATATTTATGTAGAACGTTCATGTTTCCTGGCTTCTGTTTGGTTTTTCTTTGTGTGCTCCTCTCAAAAATACCAGTCCTTACTCTGTTGGTCATTTTATGTTAGTCAACTTGGAATATTGTATATGACAATGTCTGGAAGCAAGGAAAAACACAACAACTTGAATGTGTGTGTGTTTCCTCCCATGCCCCATTCTCAATCATTCATTTCAAGTTCATGTCAATGAGATAATTAATTAAATGTTTATAGATTCTTTTGACTCAAGAAACCAATAATGTAAAACTCAACAGAAAGAAAATACAGATTTCTCTCTGTTGACTTATACATTATTGTTGTTAACAAAAAAGAAAACACTTATTTCAGAATTAGAATCAGCTTTATTGGCCAAGTACAGTGCATGTAGACGGAATTTGGCTTCGGTGTCTTGTGCCCTTGTGCAAGAAAGATAGGAAAAAAGTTTAAAGGAGTAAGACTGGAGAGGATAAATAATAAAAATAAAGTACTATGAGGTAGATATAGGAATATTTAAACATAACTAAATAAAAAATGCAACAGTAGTTTTGTTCAGTGTTCTTGAGTGGTCTGGAGTTAGGAGTTCATTAGAGTGACAGCTCGGGGGAAGAAGCTGTCCTTGAGGGGGAGAGGGGAGAAGGCTAAAAATCCAATGTCCAGGATGATTGGTGTCCTTTGCAGTTCTGCCAGCCCGCTTCCTGACCCTGGACCGGAATCTGATGATTCTCTGTAGTCTGTTCCTGTCGTGTTTAGTTGCTGATCCAAACCAGACCGTGATGGATGTGGTCAGGACAGCTTGGATTATTGTCGTGTAGAAGATGGTCAGCAGCTCCTGAGGCAGGTTGAACTTTGTTGAAAGTTGTCGCAGTAAATACAATCTCTGCTGAGCCTTTTTCCGGAGTGAGTCAATGTGAGCGGTCCACTTAAGGTCCCGTGAGATGGTGGACCCTAGGAACCTGTGTGAGTCTGTTGAGGGTACAGTGCTGTTGAAAATGTGAGGGGGGGGGGGGGTCCTCCTGAAGTCCACTGTTATCTCCACCGTTTTAAGTGGGTTCAACTCCGAGTGGTTCTGGCTGCAGCAGAGGACTAGCCGCTCCACTTCTCCTCTGTATGCAGTCTCATCACCGTCCCGGATGAGCCCAATGACTATGGTGTCGTCTGCAAACTTCAAGAGTTTCACAGAGGGGGCTCCTGATCTGCAGTCATTGGTGTAGAGCAGGGGTGGCGAACAATTTTGACACCAAGAGCCAAAGTTTTTCACAGAGAGAGTCAAAAAGCCGCACCACACACTGACCTGCCAAGACGTACACACACAAACAAGCAATTAAAGCCATATTATTTTCCATAACACACTCCTCTCCCTACAACACAACAGCAAGTATTGTACTTGTGTTTATTTCAAGGAGAGTGTCCACCCTTAATACACACATAAACTGCAGCTTGGCCAGAGTGAACACTGCGACTACCCTGGAGGTCAGATACCCCTTCCACACACACAGGCACCTCTCTCATCTCACACACACAAATTCTATCTCACTCTTTTCGCTGCCTCTCTCTGACACACACAATTACTCAGTGACAGGCAGTGAGGTTGATGGCTGGTGAGGCACTGACTCCTCTAAAGTCAGATTTACGATTAAAAACTGAATATTTCACCATTCATCCAACAGCATTTAATTCTTTGTCTCATCAATATTCCTCTTTTAATGACCCTTACACCAACACAAACATCTGACAGAGCATCCTTTTGCTGTCTAAGTAATTCATTAAACACATTAAAAACATTACATTTCAGATTTTGCATGAAAAACTGATAATTGATGGAATATTAAAATATTCACACAAGCATGCTCAGGCAGGTGTGTTTTCATAACTACATCTCAGAATTTCTTACCTTGCTGGAGTGATGGGATGATGATCTCAGTGGGATTTCTGGCATCTCTGTTTCTAGTAATCCTCTGCAGATCAGGTTTATATTCAGTTGTGGCATCTCTGAGGAGTTCCTCAGAATGGACCGATGCCTTGATTTCACATGTTTCAAGGTAATAAACAGGGACTCGCAGACAAATATTGAGGAGAACATCGACAGCAGCTTGAGAGCAGCTTTTTTTACACACGGGTATTTTTCCGTTCTCCAAAGGGTAAGAGGGCCTTCTTTCAAAGAGATTTCAGCACAGTCATCTCCAGTTCGCTCGCTGCCTCATCAGTGACAATCGAGGATCTCAGGCAGTCAGTCTCTGTATTAAAGGGTCGATGAGAAAAGTGATCTGCGGTCATTTCTGCTGCAGGTCCTCAAACCGCAAAGTAAAGTTTCCGTCCAGTTGCGCAAGCAGTGTCACATACTGCACTTTATTCATTTTGATTGCAGCCTTCTACTGTGAGCTCCGCAAAGAAGGAATGTTGGATGATGGCCTCTTTGATTGTGCACTTTGAAAAGCTTCAACTTGTTAATAAAAGAGACTATTTGTGTCAGGATACGTTTTGTTCTTTTCTGCCATGAACAATTTTACTGCTTCCAAAAGCTCATAATACCGTAATAAACATAGTGACTTACCATTCCGTTCAGTAAAATAGTAAGAATCTTTCCATTCTTCAAGAAATGTCCTGTGTTCATCTTTATACTCTGAATTAAGCCATTTTGACCATGAGGGTAAAAGTCTGCACACACATCAAATGTTTACGCATTTTTTCCAGCATTGGGCGTAACGTGCGCAAATGATTGGCGGTCACTTAGGTGTCGGGAGCAGCATCAAAACACACACACTGCTAAATTACTTTTATTATTATTTATTTTTAATACCCTCTGATGGATTTGAGCGTGGTTTAAGAGGGAAAAAACTACGAAATGAGGCACAGTATATAGAAAATATGATGAGATGCAAAGAGCCGCATGCTGATTGGTCGAGAGCCGTGTGTTCCCCACCCCTGGTGTAGAAGGAGAAGAGCAGGGGGGAAAGAACACACCCCTGGGGGGCGCCAGTGTTAAGGATCCGGGTGCTGGATGTGAAGCGTCCCGGTTTCACCTGCTGCCTCCTGTTAGTCAGGAAACTGGTGACTCACTGACAGGTGGGGAGAGGCATGGTGAGCTGGGACAGTTTGTGGTGGAGAAGCTCTGGGATGATGGTATTAAATGCAGAGCTAAAGTCCACAAATAGGACCTGTGCATACGTGTCTGCAGAGTCAAGGTGGTGCAGGATGTAGTGGAGAGCCATGTTGACTGCGTCATCCCCTGACCTGTTTGCTCTGTAGGCAAACTGCAGGGGGTTTAGCAGAGGGTCTGTGATGACCTTCAGGTGGTCCAGTACCTTTCAGGCAGGAGGGAGAGACTCCATCGGGTCCTGGAGCTTTTCTGATCTTCTGGTTTTGGAAATGTTGCCGCACATCTCGTTCACAGGTCCTCAGTGCAGATGAGATGGCAGCTGTGGGGGAGGTTAGGATTGCAGGTTGATCCTGTGTGATGGAAATGGTGGCTGAGGGGGAAGGTGTACTTTCAAACCTTGAGTAAAATTCATTAAGCTCCTCAGCCAGGTGGTAACTGTCTGAGGGGCAGGGGGATGGTCTCCGGTAGTTTGTGATGTTCTGCAGGCCTATCCAAACTGCAGTAGAGTTGTTGGCAGAAAACTGGTCCGTCAACTTTGCAGTGTAGGTCCTCTTCGCGGCCTTAATGTCCTTTATCAGCTTATTCCTGGCCTGCTTGTACCAGTCCCGATCACCACTCCTGTGGGCGTCTTCTTTGTCCCGACATATTTGCTTCAGCTCAACAGTGAACCATGGCTTGTTGTTGTTAAATGTGCAGAAGGTTTTGGTCAGATGAATGCATCTAGACATTAAAGAAAAACACAATTATAAACAACAAACCACAACAAGAATCAAGTTTCTCATGCACGAGGGAGAGGAGCAAGAGTTACAGAAAACGTCTACCACGCTTCTCTTCTCAAAGGTCTGCCTCTCCTCTTGCTGCTTTTATTAAGAACACAAGTGGGAGATCACAATTTCAAGACAAAGAGAAAAGTTCATTAGGGGGTGTCATCAAATGACCCTTTTGGTTGGATTCTAAGTTCAAACAGTATCCCTTATCAGCTAAGGACAGTGTGTCGTAAACCCCCCTCTCTTCCTTGCTGGGATGAGAAGCAGATGAACAAACACACAGAACTGTTTTCAGAAGGGGTAAAAAGGTCAATCTGAGTTAACATACATTTAACCAAATACATTTAGGCAATGATAATAATAAAAAAAATTCCTTCACAGTTTTGGTCTGCGCACACATGTCCTCACAAAAACTGATGTAGGATGTCACAGTGTCAGTGACTTCATCCATGTCTGAAGCAGCAGCCTCGAAGACGCTCCAGTCAGTGCAGTCAAAGCAGGCTCATAGTTGCATCTTTATTTATTTATTTTACTTATTATACTGCGTACTTAAATTATGATTAATTTTCTTTTATCAGACACTGGTTTGTTTTTTGTAAAACGTACCGACATGTTTCGGTGGAATACCTTCCGCCTTCGTCAGGGTCGTCATCAGGTGGTGGTGTGTGACTTCTTTAAAAACAGATGATTGTGACTGAGGCGGAGTCACCTGTCAAACTTTGACAAGTGACGCTGTATAATTTATAGACACAATGAACCTCATTGAATCTTTACTTATTATACTAATTATGCATCCTGATTGGCTGTTGACCTTGTCAATCAATGTCCTCCATGGCGTTTCTCGTGTGCAGAATGCGACCAGCTTTCCAGAGTTTCATAAATCTTTGATCGTGATCAGATCTTTGTTTTCATACTTTAATACTGGATTTATTTTTTATGAAGGTTCAAACTTTGGTAGTTTAAACAAGAGAGTGTGAAAATGTCCATGTCTGTCTGAGTAAAGGGTATAGAGTGTGTAGTGAGGAGTGTTACTGCCTTAAAACATCTAACTAACATCCGACTTTCATCTGATTATTTTATAATATTTTTAGAATGTAAATTTGTGATAACAGAAGAAATACTGTATAGTAATTTTACAATATTTACGGTATTGTCTTGTCTTGGCCTACAGAGGTGGAACAACAGGGAGCAGTATGAGTTCAGTTATTTCAAAAAGATGAGACACAATTTTAGATCCAGCATACCACAGAAGCAATTAACAATACTGGCATTTACTTTGAAGAAATGAGATGATATGAAGAAAGTGGTCAGACTTGGAGGATTTCTTCATTGACACATGCGAGGATGGTTGGATTATTGGGGAAACACTTGTCTGAACTGTTCCAGAATCAAACTCTACTTATACCTCAGTTAATGATCACTGTATTTAATTAAGCATATATGATTTAAGTGACGTTTTTGTTTTGTTTTGTGTCTTTTTAATCTATGCATTTCATCATTTCTGTAATGAGTTTGATAAATATGTGTAAATTCTTTATTGCTTTGACTATAATGCTTGAAATAAATCAATAAAATCAAATCAAATTAAAAGAGGCTGACAAAGATCCTCGTGAGTTATCATAGAAATCAGTCTCCACTTTATTGGATCATGATTATATGATACATACTGTAGATTTGCTTTCTTTCATCCCCCATCCTTCAGGCTGCAGACAGTGACAAGTGAGGTAGTAGTGACTGGGCAATGTGCTACATGTTTATTCCAAGAATCAGTTAGACCACCAAAGCACAAATTCAAGCACAAATTTGGTTCATAATTGAATGCAATAATAGCTTTGATTGGGACTGTTAGACACTGTAAGTCACTATCAGTCAATAGGGGGACTTTTAACTAACTCAGCGGCCAAATGGGGTAGTGTCTACCCTGAAGATTGGACGATTTTTGGTTCAAAGACTAAAAATGTGACTGAATGCTTCCCTGATTGACACTCAGTATTTAAGGGTTGGATTGTGAGTTAACGCAGCTGTCACTGCAGTAGTGGATGGGTTAAAAATAGAAAACGTCCGGGTCCTTGCCCCTGAGCGCTGAGCCCCGCCAAACTTCCAACAGTGGCCGAGCCTGGTCGGGCCATATTTACAACACCCCTTGTGGGCCCCCTTTTTTTCCCGGGGTTCCCCCCCTCCTGGGCGGGGGCGGCGGGCCCCTGCCTTGCTCCTCCCTGGACCAACCGTGGGCCGGGTGGGTGGCTGCCTGGAGTGCGGAGCGGGTCTCCCTTGGGGGGGTCCTGGCTCGTACCTGGGGTTGGTGCGGGGGGATGCCCGGAACTCCTGGGTGGTGGTGGGGTGCTCGTCTGGGGCTGTGGGCGTCCTTCTCCGGTGGGGCCCTGCGTTGGGCTCTCCCGGCGCGGCGGGGGGGCTGCTTTCCTGGTTGGGCTGGGGCGGCGCTCTCTTTCCCTCCGCGCCTCCCTGCTCTGGGGGCCTCGCGGCGGTCCTGCTGGCCCTGGCCTGGGTGGCGGTCTTGGTCGCCCGGTGGGCGGTTGTTCCCTGCCTGTTCCCGTGTGGCGTTGGGGGGATTCCGGCTGCCGCTGCTGCTGCGGCGGGGGTCTTGGGGTGGGGATGGCTGGGCACTCTCCCTCCTTCTTTTCATGTTCCACCATCCATTTTAGAAGAACATAAACACTCACCTGAGCACAGGTGTTACCTCACCTTTGCATTAACAGTGTGCATGATTGAATGACTGAAATATTTCACACTAGTTGGTTTTAAGGCATAAGTATGCGTGTGAACACTATCTGTTTTGTGTGCATGTCGACCTGTGGACATTTTTGCAGCTAACAGGTGTGTTGATAACATTTGAGTGTGTGTGTGGACAGGCCCCGCCCTTTTTGTACTACATTTGAACCTTACCGTAATGATAAACAACCAGTAAACTTGTTGCTTTATGCTGCTTCATGGTCTTACCCCCCCTCCCCTCCCATTATCACTCTCCTATCCCCCTCTCTCTCTAACATCCCTCCCTTTGTCTTCCCTTCTTTCCTTTTCCGTCCGGTCCAACACCCGAAATTTTCAAAAATGGTTGAAATTAATAAAGTTTGGCCTCAATTACAAAAGGGGTTTATTCAGACATAGCTCTGGTTTGTCTGAAGATTAATAACCCCTCTTGTTAAAGTAAAATATGTCCAACACAAGAGGCCCTCAGCTCTCATCTGTCTGCCCAGCTGTTGGACAGGACAAGTAAAAAAAAACAACTATATTTGCACATCCAGATGAGTAAAAAGAGTAAAAAGAAGACAAAAGTAAACTCAGATATTCTAAAAAAAAAAAAGGAAACATACATTGTAAAAAATGGCAATAGCAGCATTTTTCTATTTAAATATAAGGAGCAATCAGCAGAAATAGGTGCAAAAAAAGCGTGATAAACAATGTCGCAACAGTTCAACTTATGTTAAATTAACTTATTTTATTTTAAGATTACAGCTTTTTGCTCTGAAATAGACTTACAGAGAAAATAAATCAAGATATCATTATGTTGCTGAATTCCTAAAGAAATACAAACCAGTTTATTAATATTCTTCTCACAATGTACCCCTGCTCACACCTTGTCTAAATTGCATATGCTAAATAAAGTCTGGGTTTCACCTTGCCAGTCTTTGAATAAACATCAGAACAGATGGCTGCTTGTCAGCCTGGCATTAAACTCAGCTGACTGTGATCAGAAAGCAGGACGTAAGATGATGAGGTCACAGAAAAAAAGAAGATTTTGTATGTAGATTGTAATATGCGTTTGACCTGTTTCAGATCTACATCACTAAAGTTTAATTCTGTTTCTTTTAACTGTTTAATTGTTAGCCTTGTTGCAGTTATTTCATTTTTATATCAGGATCTATATATTTTTTTTAAATAAAGCAAATATCATAGCCCTAATTGTACTCCTTAACCCTTGTGCTATCTTAGGTGACCCCACCATTACATTGACGTGTTCTCTCTACTATGACAAAGGTGGATAAAGGTGGAAAGATCTCATGTAATCCATGGACACCAGTGAAGATCACAAATCATTGAAGAAAAAAGGTTCAGAGCACTGTCTAGTGGGTCTAGATGACCCAACTCCCAATGTTAAGTTGCCTAGGATAGCACAAGGGTTAAATGCATGCTAATGTGCTTTTTCCTCTTGTGTAGATGCAGCAGAAGATAGAAATAATGGCTAATCTGTTCTTTGTTTATGTGACCAGAAAAGTTAGTTTAAATCATGAGTGCTTTTGTTTTTACTTTAATATGTATTTATATGTATATGTACATCCCAGTGGTATATCCCGGGGAGGAGCTGGAGGAGAACGTGGAGTGAATGGATGGATGTGTTTGTGTGTGTGACATAGAAATGCAGAAAACAAACAATGAAAAGGAGAGATTCAAACGTGCTACTTTTGCAAAGAGCAGATTTCCCATCTGGTGTGACAATTGGGTAGAAATGGTCACACTTTAAGGTCAAACTGACCAATTCTGATGTCCAAACACTGCCCTCAAGTGAATCTAACTGTTCAATCTGAATGATAAAATCTAAAGTTGTTCCTTGATTCTTGCTGTACGTCATATGACTTTATTTGATGTAATAATTATGTGGGGATAATATTTGAGAGGCTTCTCTGTCTTTTTGTCTTTAATTTTGGTCTTTTGGAGATTGTAAAATGGAAGAGATAGAACTGTGAAGTGCGTCAATAGCATCATGTTTTTATGCTATTCAACAAAAAAACCATAGTTGTTTTAATATTTGCAAGACAACATGTTGCTGTTACATTCATTCATACATATGTGTACAATAAGACTATTTTTTTCTTTTAAAATATACAATAATTTTTTTTTACAAATCTGTTGCCTGCAAAATACTTTTTTCTGTGCTACATATGAAATAAAACTGTTCTATAAAAGATTTAAGTAATATATAGTACAGACCAAAAGTTTGGAAACCTTCTCATCCAAAGAGTTTTCTTTATTTTCATGGTTATGAAAATTGTAGATTCACACTGAATTTACACGTAGAATTACAGTAAATTCCGGATTACAAAGCGCACCCGATTTCAAGCCGCACCCACCTGTTTTCACGTGCTTATTTATTTCTGTACATACACAGGCCGCATCAGAATACAAGCCGCTGTCTCGACAAAGCACGTCCTGACTCCCAGCATGGGCGGGTACTGTCTTAACCCACACTCATGTATCCAAGTGCACCCACGTCTGAAACAGCATGGAGCTCTATTCTGTTCACAAGTTCCTCAGTTATGGTTTTTTTATTTTTTTTATTTTTTTTTACTTATTGACAATCTAGGTATCATACATAAAATTACTAACAGTAACCATATAATCAACATTACATCCCTCAGTTATGATGAGGAAATTTACATCCGCGATCCCCCATTTCCCATGAGTCTTAGGGGCTAAAGGCGGGGCCAACGACCGGCTCGCCACACTGTTGTACGTGTTTAAGATTGAGCAAGTAGCAGCAGTGCATGGAGGGGTGAACGGGAACAGCTCTCCTTCCGCTTGTGTCACGGCAGCATTATGGTACTAACGGGGCTGGTTAAAAAACCAGTAAAATAAAGCAGCGGCGACTGAAAAGCGCGCGCCTCAGCGCGATACGCGCGCCTCAGCACGGCGCGTTCGTCAGAAGTTTCCTTTCACAACAACGCCTCTGCGCTCCGCGCTCGCCAAGCGGGCTCCTTGTCTCCCCTTCCTATCCGAAAAGCTCACACGGCGGCTGTGAGCTTTTCAATGCAAAATTCCGCACATGGATTTGTGTTTCCAGTCGTGTCCCGACAAAATAAAGGCTGATGTTATTCACACATATTTACGTGCAGCCAGCCGAGTCACTATAACTCAGAGGTAAATACACTTCTGAGCATGCGCTGTTCTCTCCGTCACGCAGCTGACCGGCATTTCCATTTACTGATGGGGGATTTTTTCACGCTGCTTTTAACGATTGCTTTTAACTTGAAAGCTTCATCATATTGTAGCGGCGATCACGTGCACGTTGGGTCTAATGGCACCAAAGGATTCTGGGATGCGGCCGGGCATGCGTGTTTCTTTTTGTTGAACCATGACTGAAGTGTCTAAGACCTGAAGTAACGTCCATGCTGTTTGGATGCTTAGAGGTGTGTAACAAAACAAATGACTTGTGTCTGGTGTTAGATGGAGAATTCAAACCATTCACCAAGCCTGAAAGTACGTACAAGGCGGCTGCCAATTAAATCCATAAATTGGCCGCGTCACCGAATAAGCCGCAGGGCAGTAAGTGCAGGAAAAAAGTAGCGGCTTGTAGTCCGGAAATTACGGTATATAGAGAATGTCAAGAGTGTGTAAAGCAGTGATCAAATCAAAAGGTGGCTACTTTGAAGAACCTGTAATATGACATATTTACAGTTGTTTCACACTTTTTTGTTATGTATATAATTCCACATGTCTTAATTCACAGTTGTGATGCATTTTGTGTGAACCTACAATTTTCATGTACGTTTTTCAAATAAAGAAAACTCTTTGAATGAGAAGGTGTGTCCAAACTTTTGGTCTGCACTGTATTTTTTAAAACTTTTATATTTATTGATACTAATATGTTTACACTGAATCAAAAAAAACTTAACATTTCAAGCATGCGTTGCTTAGAAATCTGTTTTAGATGCAGAGTTAGGTTTTTCCCTTTTGGATTAGCACATGGTGTTTTCTCTTGGTTCAGCGCTCATTAACGGTTTTCTTTGAAGGTTCTTTTCAGAAGGTGTGTCATGTCTGCCAGCTCAAACACTTTTTCTTGACAAACGAAGAAAAGCAGTTTGCTGTCCGGCCTGAAAGGAGCAAAGCGCTAAAAGCACGAAGTGATGAACGACGCTTCCTCGAGTCTGGTGGTTGAAAACTTCTTTTCATGCCTAATTGAAAAGAGCCATGTTTTTTACAATTCAGTGCAACATAAAACACACAGAACTTTATAGACTGATGTAAATGAAGAATTGGAGCAGGAACAGGAGGAGAAACCCACTTTCATAAAAATTCATAAAAATTAAAAAAACATATATTTTTTATTTATTAAAAAAGTATCCTCGGCCAATGTGGTTAAAATGCAGATATTTTTCTTGATGCCAGGTCAATAAAAAATTCAGAAAAGGAATTAAATCTTTCCAAAAACAAAACAAGAAAATTACTACTGCCACACTGGTTCAAAGTTAGCTATTTAGTTTAGAGGTGGATACGGGCATGTAATTTTTGGACTGTGGACAACTCTGTCAACCCCTGTCAACTAACACTTCAACAACATGTAAGGCTAAATAAGGGTGAAGTAGGTGAGATACAGGCAAATCGGACAGATTTTTTTTTCAGTCCCTCCGAACTCTGCACATTTCACAAGGGCCATGTTAATGCGCTGTAGTGTGCGCTCCTTGCGCATTCCATATGTGCAGCCTGACTGACAGAAATGAGGAAATTAAAAAATCAGAGGATAGTTTGTGTGGACATCTTATGGGCACTTTAGTATCACCTGAAAACCCCATGCATGCAGGCATTTGTGCACGATCAGTCAATGTGCGCACCTTACTGTAGACACGAGTGTGGCAAAGGGCACTGTATGACATCACCACCCATATGATGTAAGAGCGTGTAACTTACTTTAACCTTGCAAATACTTCATGATACTTCGACCTTATGCACAACAATTGCATGGTTCATTTTCATAACGTTCCTAAAGGTGGCAGCACGAGCCTCAAGGGAACTGCAACAAACACCTGCCCTTCCTTTTTTAAGCCTAAGACGCAACTGCCGTTACAGATGCTTTCAGCAGGTGAATAAGGGGAAAATCTGCAGGTCCTACATATGACTGAAGCTTTTTTTCTATGGGTGTCAGATTGTAGCGAACTCTTTAAACACACCTAAAGGTAAGAAAGGGGGTGGGACGCAGGCGTGTTGTACAGATTTTTATTTTTTTCAACCAGTTAGTGCTGTTCACATGAAATGTCCCATGAATTGCCTACATTCTCAAAACATAACATATAGAGTTCAAATTTAAACTTTGTTTTCCCCAAAGAGTCCTTTCCAAGCTTGCTTTGCTGTGGAAGTGGTCACATGATAGATTACATGTGAACCAATGGCTACTGCAACCTCCTAAGCGAACCAGCTCGCTGAAAATTCCCTGTATGAACCTTAGCTTCATAAGGTTCAACAGACTCATAAGCGTGTCCATAAACAGAAAAATAAAAACCTTTTTAAAATTTGACCGCCCACACTGTAATTCACAGTTTACATGATTGACGTGAATTAGCTGATTCTGATGGGGAGAAAAGTGACTCTTCATATCCACATGCAATTTTTATTAATGTAAAGCGGAGAAAAGCAGCTTTGTGGAAGATTTATTTTCTCTGCTTCAGAGTCTGCTGGAATAATTCAGATAGTCGAAAGATTGTCAACACTGGGGTTAAAGCTCTGCTGTAAAAGGGTAAAAGCCATGTCACAAAGACCCTACATACATTTTGTCCAAGTTGGTCATACACTAATATACGTGGAAAATGTTGTTGTCTTTACTTGAAATTTTCACAGATGCATCACGAATGAAACACGTTAGAACAATGGAAGAAATTCAAATAAACCACACAAAGAACACGTAAATTAACGTAGAACATGAACCTGAGTGATTATTGTGCTGTTTATATGCAATTCCTTTATGCGTCAATTACATAATTTGAACATGAAATGTGTGCTTTACACGAGATATAAAAGGTATACATTGGTGATACATAGATTTGCAAAAATCACGCAAAATTGCATAAGACTTACGCAATAATTGCAAACAACCAACGTAACATAGGCATAACATGCGTAACTCTCAACCAACCAAAGATTTCGAAAACTCGTGTAAAGACCGTCGACCGAATCCCTCGGTGGACATCTGCGCACATCAATGAATGGCGAAGGCAAGAAACACTTCTGAATGATGTGTATCACACATGTATCACGAAAGACTAAGATGTCTTGTAATGTCATGTAAAATGGAAAATGCGCAAAATTTACTCAGAGGGTGTGGGACACGGCCTTTAATAATTGCACACGGGCTGACTTACAGGAAACCACCCCTTGCTTGAAGGCACATCCTAAACTTAAAGAAAAGTATCAAACAAATTAAAAAAAATCGTCTATCAAATCATCATATTTAAAAAATTGGGAACAATTAGGATTTTTTCATGCTTTCTAAATTAAAGTGGCTCTTAAAGATGTGGTCAAAACAAACTGCTCTCACCATGGCACAGCATTTTGAATTGTGTGTTGTGTCTCTGCTTTACGATTCTAGTGTACGGTGGCCCTGAAGTTCAAATCACAGCAGAAGCTTGTTTGCAGAGTGACTGTTTTAAAACTACATTTTGTTTTAAAACCTCGAAATTCTAAATTTTCATCACACTCCTAGTGTGAGTAGAAGGCAAGCCATCCTTGTCCAAACAATTTTGTTGTTCTTTTTGAAATGACAATAGTTTCTATTCAATTTCCTATCATTTGAAATGCTAGCGACTTCCCAACGTCTGCAAAAACTGTTGAAATTTGGTCCACATGACTTTTTTTGAGCTGATTGGAAAAATGTATTCATTGAATCACAGATTTAAACTATAAAGTAATTCATTGGCGAAGCCCCTTACCCTTGATTATTAGGGGCTTGACTAGGTTATTCAAATCTATGAAGGTTAATGAGAAAATGTATAGAAAGATCCTAAAAAAAGCCCTAACCAATGACCTGCAGGCTCAGCCTGATACCACTGGAGGAACCTGATGGATTGTACGTGTCACAGAGTTACACAGAGGGTCATTATGATATCACATCAGAACATTTGATGCAACATTAATCATCAAAAATACTCAGGTACTAGAAGTGACAAGCGTGTTATCTGGTATTGAAGACTTTAGCTCATGGTTCCACGGTAAAACCTCTCCATTTTATTGAGACAACATCAGTCCCTGTGGAGATAGCTATTAAATAAATTATGATTAATGGGCAAAATTGAGCAAAAAGATAAGACGGTGCGGAATAAGGCATTTGAAGGAATAGCTGGTTCAGAAAAAAAAAAAAAAACTTGTCCTGTGACCTTATTAGAAAATTTGGTAGACAAAAGATGATTTGATTGGAAAACAGAGGCAACAAGCATTCTAGCTCACCTTTTCTCCATTAAGCTTAGTAAATTCAATAATTACAGCAGACATAATAAGTACATAAAAACAGCAGGGTTGATTTATTGTACTACCAAGAGCTATAACTCTGTAAGAACATTGCTTTGTCATTTGTTTTCATTCCTCGAGGACAAAGGCCATGCGGTTCCTTTTTACTCACAGGTTATCCCCCCTTCCCTTTTTTTTTTGAGCAGCAAAAGATAGTCAGACAACATAGTGGGTAGTTAAAAATAGAATTGCAGACAATTTGCAATACACCTGAAGAAAGGGCTTTTTTTTAACCCCACAACATATAAGCAATGAGCAATCAGGTTTCATGTTAGTGCAGAGTACACCACAACTACATAAAACAATCATCGTTTCCATGTAGATGAACTGTTGCCATTACACATGCCATAAAGAGATGAAAAATGCCACGCAGCTCTCAGTTTCTCCTCAGGAAAAAATCCGTCTTTCTCAGCTTTGAGCTGAAGAGGCAGAAATCCTTGATGTATGAGTGGGATGCGATTGTTTATCATTTTATCTGGTATCGCCATCTAATCAACTTAAAGTGATTTTTTTTTGGAGGATGTGGATCCTGATGAGATCACAATTGATGGTATGATGAGCTAAAAGAGAAGCAGATAATCCTATTTTAAACACAGTCTGCAAAAAAGGTGCCTTCTCTGTTTTGATGAGCCAAGGCTTAGTAAGCAGCTTGGCAAAAAGTGCTGCGAAATCAAAACACCATTAAATGTTTGAATGCGAACATTAATTTGTACCGTCCGACTCACAAGTTTTAAATGTGTTTATGCAAGCTGCAAAATCTATGCTTTCACTGTGATCTGCTTAATGCAGCTTTTAGTAGTGAGGTTTATATTTTTATTTTTGCAGTCCTGGTAAAATAATTGCCTTAATACTGAACTAAAAGCATTATAGTTTAAATGTTGTCATAAATGAATGCATATTGACATTTTTCGATGCCTGCTTGCCAGAAAGCAATCATTGTCAGGCATTTAAGCTATTCAATTAGCATGTAAATATGCCCAGTTATACATAGAATCAAAATCTGGGAAGACAGATGGCCGGGGGTGTAAACTTAAACAAGTCAGTGACCCCAGGGATGTCCCGTAAAACAAGAAAAGATGGATGGGAACCAAATGAACTAATACGGCCTCTAATTAATCCCACTTTTTAAAAAAAACAGATGCTTAAAGTTTTAAAATTATTTAATGATTTTTGATCTTCGAGAGACAAAATCAATCATTTGAACAGGCTAAAAGCTAGGTTTTAAAAACCAACCTGATCATTTCCCCCACTGCTGGCTCAAACCTGCATTGCTAATGACCACAATTTTACACACTCTAAAGCCTGATTTCCACTGGACACAATAAATTGAACATTTATTAATCAATCAAAATGTTTACATTGCCTCAGATACATCTGCGTCTAACATCAGTCCCTCTGCAACACAACCCAAACTTTATGCAGAGGCGGACTTACCATTAGGCAAAGGTAGGCGATAGTTGGGGGCCCCGAGCTGAACACTTGATAAAAATGACTAAAATAAATTTTACGTCCATGATTATTTAACTCTGTCATGAAAAAACACCTAAAATCACCGAGCTGGCATAAAATGTATCCTGTAGTGTGTTTGGTCTAACTCCGTCCTTCCGCAGCAATGGCATATTCAAGACAACAACAAATCGAGAAACTGCAAGTTAGCAAACAGAGGCAACATTACCAGACTGGGCGGTTTTCAGCTCAATAGGATGGTCTATATTTTGACTTTGTGGGCATAAATACACTAACCAAAAATATAAACGCAACACTTTTGTTATTGCTCCCATTTTTTATGGTATGAACTCACGATGTGAAACAAGGCACACCTGTGCAATAATCATGCTGTCTAATCAGCATCTTGATATGGCACACCTGTGAGGTGGGATGGATTGTCTTGGCAAAGGAGAAGTGCTCACTATCACAGATTTAGACAGATTTGTGAACAATATTTCAGAGAACTGGTTATTTTGTGTATGTGGAAAATGTTTCACATCTTTAAGTTCATACCATAAAAATTGGGAGCAATAAAGTGTTGCGTTTATATTTTTGGCCAGTGTAGCTTAAGGTGGATGGGCACACTTTAGGTGGGTTTGGGATCGGTTCGGGAGCTTTTAGTTCCTGCTTGAAATAAATCCCTGCTTGAAATAAATAAATTTCAAGCAGGGATGTGCGGTCTGGGGAGAGGCAATTGACAGGCAGTGCTTCGCCTGTTGTCTTCGTCACCTGCAGTCATGAGACGTAAAACCTACTGATAATATTTGTCAACTAACCTGTTCCATAAATGCAATTTATGAGTTTGATTGTAATAATTGTGATCTCTTTTATCCTCAAAATCACGATTTTGTTTATTTCCTGTTTAATTTCAGCGCAAGGCTGACAGCTCTGCCACACGAGAGATTACGCAATCCTGAGTGAAGTTGTACAGTGGCCGAGAGGTGAAAGACACGCTTACATTTAAGATACAGCAACAGCAAATCCCAGTACAAATGAACAAATCACGAAACACAAGAGGAAAAGGCAAAGTGAAAGCAAGACATTTGTTGCCATACTTCCAAATGTGCTGGAAGACAGATAAAATATGAAAAGCAAGAACAGAATAAAAAAAACTTTGCTTCTATTGCCCTCTTTAGTAAAACCTGGCAAATTAAAGAAAAGACAGAAAATCATCATTTGTTCCTTCTAGGAAGTGAGGGATTGACAAATTAAAGCATTTCATAAACTTGAAGTGTTTCCAAATGAAAATAATGTGTAACATAAAAATTACATTTTTTCATCATTTAAACTTGATTTCAGTTTTTAAATTCTTATCAAAAAATTTATATTCTTGACATTGACGTTGTCTAAAATTGGACCAGTAAGGAAGTTATTTGATGTTTTACACTATAGGTAAGTGTTAAAAAAAAAAAAGATTGATACAACAACCACAAAGGGCCCCATGGTATTGTTTGCCTGGGGCCCCCAAACTGCTAAGGCCGCCACTGGCTTGACGCAGGAGTTCTATTTACAGCCTGTTGATGTGTCAGTTTTGCATCAAAAAAGACGGACAAACAGGAAAGAGGTAAGAGCTTCAAAATAAAAACTTCTATTGTACTTTCAAAATAAAACTTTTGTAGCTTTAAGGTGACATGCCTACGCGATAACGCACATTAAAATCATTTATGACAGAAAAATGTATTTTACAAGGACTCAGTGAGGAAGGAGAGGGCTCAGGGGCTGATATGTGCTAAAGTTTTGGATGTTGATAACACTAGGGTGGCTGGACAAACCACTCCTCCGGGAGCCAGAGGGGAGGGGGGGGATGGACCGGAGACGCAACGCAGACAATGTAAACTAACTGACAGTCATGAGACGGAAACTCTCAACAACGCAAGGGAGATAATAATAGTTTTATTTCTTTGTAGCCTTTCTAGGAACCCAAGGTCGCAGTACATAAGATGAAAAAAAAAAAACAACAACAACAAAGCAGCAGTAAAATATCCAGTTTTACATCATGGTTGGGGTGAATACCTGATTCTGATTGGCTGCTGGGTGTGGATTAAAAAGTGCTAATGCGCACCTAAAAAATAAGTTCCAGTCACATAGCTTAAATGCTGTATATCACTGCGCTGGCTTCCTTAAAACAACTTTTGCTTCATCATCTGGAAAAAGTTAAGTGATAAAACGTGAACTTTCTCTCTGAATTCATCCGTCATGCCGATCAGCATATACATCGCTTTCCTTTGTCACTGCAGTCTTCAGCGCCAGCTCAGCAGTTATCATGAAAACACGCCGCACCACATTTCAAATAGTCAGCTTTTTGTGTCAAAGCGATTTAAACCCAAATAAATTACAGGAATAAAGTTCTAAAAATTGATTGAATATTTATTTCTTTTGTAAGTGAGCATGGCATAAGCGGGATAAAGCCCTTTGAAGTGTCGGAAAAGGTGGGTTTTTAGCACCATGGGGATGCGTTGGGAGAGAGGCAGTGTTTTGGAGATCAAGGGGAAGGACCTTCCAGAGCTGGGGGGCAGAGCAGCCGAAAGCTTTGCTCCCCATGATGACGAGGCAAGCTGTGGGATGGCCAGTTGGAGGAAGGTGGAAGATCTGAGGGAACAGGTGGGTGTGGCAACATGAAGGGGGTGTGACAGGTACAGAGGGGCAAGATTATGGATTGAGATGCAGCGCAGATGGACCAGTGTAAATCTGGCATAAGGCTTTTTGTCTTGATTGGTAATGTGCAGTTGGCTGTGGGATCTCCTAGAAGCTCTGCCCCCTTCCTGTGGTTCTCTGTTGAGCTGTCACAGCTCCCTGAACTTTAGTTAACTGATTCAGTATTTACAGAGTTGTCTCTGGGTACTCAGTCTCAGCTCACTTTGTATGTTTTCTCTTCCAGCAGCATTCAGAGGATTTACTCCTGTTGTTTAGTTTTTAGAGTTTTATTTGACGCCTGTGGCAATCTTTTTTTTTTATTGAATTTGTTTATTTTAATGAAACTTTGAATCTACCTTCTAATTTGGCTTCTGGATCTCCTGGGTTTAATCCTGATAATTGGCATAAGATAAAGTAGAATTTTTTTTTTTTTAAAGATGGGATAAAAGTTATGAAAGTGACCAATTGCAAACAACAATGAACGTTTTACATTGTTTAGTTTGACCATTTTAATTTGGAGAAGATGGGTGAAGGCTCGCTCTAACTGACTTGGAATCAAATATTCTCAAACATTTCTTCCAATCGGGAGTAGGGCTATTATAAATATTCAGATATTGCATGTGCACTTTATTTTGAAATTATGGTGTGCCAAAAAACAAACAAACAGAAAGGCCGTTGCTTATGATAGTGTGAAGAGTTTTTAATTACATTATTAGTGTCAGCCAAACGGGTTTATACATTTGAACAGGAAATTATGTTAGATGAATGTTAATGTAAAGAAGCATAATTGTTTAATAAAGAAAACTGCTGATCCATTCATCGAACATGAAATTGTCATGAAAATGTCATTACACAGTTTTTGTCAAAATAGGCAAAACGCAGTTTGACCTTTGGAGGTTAATGTTGCACTTTGTTAAGGCATTGAATAACAACGCCAAAAAATATATTAGAAACACTGCTCCTCTTCCTGCCTCAAATTTTGGAGGCATCTCAAAGATAAATCAAATTTTACACAAAAAATAAACATAAATGGGTAAAAAAATGAACTTTTATTAACCCTTGGGGGCAAATGCTAAATAAGAGAACTAAAACTGTTTTGTGAAATATGTAGATATTTTGATTTGATTTGAAATGGTTTATTTCAAGCAATCAAATAGAAGTTATACACAAAAGCCACATAATCATCAGTTATACATTCATACAGTAACTAATCAAACTTAGGATAATTAGACATAATTAATAAAAATTGCTTGAAAGGGAGTGGAAAGAAGCGAACTTATATAATCCCACCCCGTTATACTATAACCATTTTATTACATGATTTATCAATATCCGGTTCCTAGGTTTTATCAGACAGAATTAAGAATCATAAGGTATCAATAAAGCATATGCCAAAGATGAATTACTTAAGTACTACGTCAAAAATAACTTTAGAAATCAACATGGCAAATGCAGCATCTGAAATATATGCAAATTATGTTACTTTTAAAAGTCATTCATATGCTTTAGAACATAATACTATATCAGTAAAATAGACACAACACTGTTTCAGGAGTTTTCATAGCAAAATTTCATCAAGTATCAAAAGTTAACAACATGTGCAAAGTTATGCTACATTAGGAAAGATTTTTGAATCAATTTATCAATTTTTGGAGCTATTGAAGTAATATCATCAAAAGTCAATCAATTTAACAATTTTCAAAAGTGATATGAAAACTTTCAAAGTACAATGAATGTTTGTCGACCAATTTTGTACATTATCATCTATTTTTAATATTAGTTCCAATTGACCTGATTTTACCCTACTTTTTCCCCCCTTTTTTAAAACTCCAAATAAATCACCTAAAATATTTCCATTTTATAAATCTGTTTTGGTTTTTGTTCTGTTTAATTTTACTTTGTAGTAGGAGTGGGGTCATGGATAGTGCATGGACCAATGGCTGAACCCATAAAATCTTCAATGGATCATAGATGTAGATCTATCATATATCTACAGCTATGTGACATCAGCACCACACAATTAAAGAAAACTGATTTCAATAAAAAATAATTACCCAAGTCAAACCGATCTAGAAATGTTGTTCCCTGCTGTGATCAGTTAAATTATAGCTTGGAATTTTGATACCCATAACCTCTCATTATTGCACTGAATCTTATCACAAAGCACATAGCTTTAACTGCTAAGGGACCTGCTACAGTAAGAATTCCTGCTGCTGTTCTCCAAGATCTCAGGATTTTACACCAATGGACTCCGTTCTGCCTTATAACAAAATATTCACAACGAATGTCCCAGTTTTTAACCAAGTTTGAGCTCATTTATGAGAGGAAAAAAGACACTGCCACCATCTTATTTATGACTGTGCTAATATTAGCAATAAACCACACCGATCAAACATCAATTCAGAAGAAATCCCCTGAGAATATATTGCTCTGCCCACTTGACACACTAGTGCACTTAATTAATTCACTGTCAGGACATCTAAATGTATTCACAACGGTGTGCCCGCCTGTTTACCTAATGGCCTTCCCCTTTCTCACCACCTGTCTGTTATTCTTTGCACAAGTCTTCTGTCTCCTGGTGTCCCTGAGGATGTGATTAGTTGTGTCTCTGGTCCCAGTGGGAAATCACTCGTCCTGCTGCTGGTAAGTCTGTAGTGACAGATTAGACCCAGGACTCACTAGCTGCTAAATTACTCCACAGAGCTGACCAGGTCAGAGAGAAAAAAATATGAGGAGAATGGTGGAAGAACTAAAGAATTGAACATGTGGTTGCTCTATGGTAGGAAATACACAATCAAGACTACTGTTGTAAGGTAACGTCTAAACAGAGAAAGACAAGGGGCAACAAAAGCAAAAGACTGTAATTGAAATAATATACTGTTAAAATACAGTATTGTATTTGAGAAGGGAAAATAATGCAACGAAAACTGACAAAAAATAAATTGCTAGAAAGCTCTCAGGGGTGGAAACAATTATCCTGCAGTGAAGCCACATGTTTTCCTTTAATAAGAAAAGATTGCGATGAAAGGACATGGCATTTCCACTCGGTAATCAAACACTCAAAAGGGTTTTAATTAACTACGATATTCTACAATCTTGTCTTTTATTGCAGATTGGCTGAGCGGTAAAGACATAATCCTTCAGAGAATGGGGTTGATTAGGCTTCATTTATAGTTAATATTGACTGTTCATGCTGTACCCTTTCACCAGCCATGTCAGTCATATAGTGTTCTCTGAGTCTGCTACTGGTGGCATGGCAAATCAAATTATTGGTTACTTACTTATTAATAAACTCTAATGTTTATTGTAAATTTTTGGCTGATGATGCAAAACAGCAATTTCTATTGATTAAAAAAGATCCACTCAAAAAAGTAGAAAGAATCACAGAGAGTCTATTGGCAAAAAAAAAACAACGTGTTTTTGATTCCATTCTGTTAAGAGATACATAATTAAGGACTATACAATGTCAACCCTCTATTCTCATAGGCTTTAGGGTCATATTTGAGATTAGCCATGTTGAAAATTAAATATGAGGTATATGCTGTTGTTATTTGTAACATTTAAGCCTGTTATCATGACAAATATAAATTAGTCAGCAAAAGATCAAAGCTTTTTTTGGCTACTTACGATTCAGCTGATGATGTTAGCTTAATAGACTTTTGTGGAACTTCTCTCATCAATCTGTATTTTTTCTTTCTAAACTTGAATCCAAATTTGCCAGGCGTATCCACATGTCAGGTCATCTTCCTGCATGGCCAAAGTCTGAATGTTTCATGATTAAAAAAAGGTGCAGCTGCCATGAGTTTTACCTTCTTTTTATTTTTTATAAATAAAACATCGTATGTCTGGAGCAGGGATTTTACTCTGGAAAAAATGTTATTTATTTGAGCACATATAGTGTTAATATGTAAAAAATATTTTCAGGAACATATATAAAAATGTTATTGATGGTGCAACCTGTATAAACATTTTTTTTTTATATTATAATGGAAAATGATATGCATTCAAACTCTATGAGTAACTAGTGCACTGGATTTCTATTCCACGTCCCAAAAAAAAAAAAGAAAATCTGTCAACTTCTATGTTGAGAAACTCTGACTCTTGACTCATTCTTGACTGTAAAATGTCTCTTCATTGTCACTGCCTTTAGTCTTAATCAAACTGAACGTTTAGGTCAAATGCGGGTCACCTTGTCACCGCTATTGCTGTCAAGCAGATCACAAGAGAAAACTACTGGAAAGACAATAAAATCATACCAAAAAAAATGCAAGTTATAAGATACTACCTTAATTTTAAAAATATAACTTACGCAAGTTATATTCTTTCATGGTTTGGCCAAGGGTGCAACTTATATTCAGAGGAGACTTATTTTTCATTTTTTTCAAACATGTTTATTTTTTTCCCACTGTCAACCACTGGAGAGCACTGTAGGTGTGTGTATCAGTATTTGGCATTGACAGCAACACAGAAGAAGAAGAAGAGTCTTCCAAACCTTTGGACCAGCATTGACCACCGAAGTTAATGCATGCTGAAAAAGAGGCAGTGGACACAAATTTGATGTACAGTGATCCCTTGCTATAACGCGGTTTACTTTTCACGGTTTCGCTACTTCACGAATTTGCATCGCTGCATTGTGTTCTGCATTCTGATTGGCTAAAAAGTCACTCCGCTTCTTCTCTACCTGTGCGTCAATAACGCTGCAGTTTAATATGTACACATACGTAAAACAGCTTGCCAAATTTACATTACGTATTGTACATGCAAATCATCTTGCAATTTCAAGTTTCTCTAAAACCCATAGAAAAAAGAGCGACAACAACTGCCTATCACTATGTTCTTCACCCGAACAAACACACCTGCACAGCGGGCTGCAAAAGAAGAAAACACTGCAGAGCGGAGTCAGGATGCAGCGGCTCAGTCAGAAGAGCAGTGAAATACACCTGAGTCACTATTTGTCCCACCGTACTTTGTATTTTTTTTAAAATCATTTTAAATTTTCTCCCATTTAATCCAATTACTCGGTCGCGGTGGGCGGGGCTAATCTCCGCAATTTGAATCCTTCTGTTCACATTGATGATTAAAATTATTATTTGAAGTTATTTGTTGAAAAAACGTTTCTAAAGTACTTTTATTTGTGAAACAAATGCTTGAGCCTGTAAAATGGTTTGTTCTTTCTTTTCAATGTATAATAGAGTATTTATTTGTATAATAATTGTAAAAAAAATAGAGGTTTCTACTTCACGGATTTTGCTTATCACGGGTTCTTTTTGGAACGTAACGCCCGCTCAAAACAAGGGTTTACTGTAAATCGAAAAAGAGGCAGCGGATGCAAATTTTGCAAATGAATCGTGTTCGTTATAAACGCAGCATTATGCCGGGCATGGCAGATTTGGTCAGGCTCATTGTACTTTTCTCCCAAAAGTGCGACTTATACTCCAGAGCGACCTATATCTTTTTTTCCTCTTTATTATGCATTCCTTGGCTTCTGTGACTTTTTCTCCAGTATTTTTAAAACGTAAAAATGAGATCCCGAGAGATTTCCTACTGCAGAGACTGGTAAGGTTAAGAGTCTTTCATAGATGATAACATAAATTGTTGCTAGGAGATTTTTGGGACAAAATTGCTTGTTTGAAAAAATAATTTATCCCCATAAAACAGCAGGATGCTAATCTAACATCACTTTTTTCCATTCTCACTTGGACTAATTTCGTAAAAATTTGAGCACTTTAACAAATCTTCATATTTTTCCACAAAAGGAAATCAAATCAAACCTTTTTTTCATTCAAGTGGTCATTGCAGAGAGAAAAAAAGATGACAGAATATCAAAATAATAGCCGTTGAAGAGGAAGTTATTTTTTGTTTGCCAAAAAGTAGGCATTTTTCACACAGTCAAGCAAGAGTTGCCACCACAGTTTTTTCACTTGATTGAAGGGAGAGACGACCTCTCTTGTCAGCAGCTACATTTAGAAAAAGACTTATGTCTGCATTACACTCTCCCAGCTTAGGTATTAAGAGTCAGTGGATAAAATGGGTGACAGGAAGGTGACAGAGTGGACTTCCTGTCTGTTATTTGTCTTCCCACTCACCAGATCTCTGTGTAACAGATCTGAAAATCTACATCAATCACACAGGGTTTTTATGTCAATATAAACCGAATCTCTGAAGATTTTTTTTCGAGATTCCAAAGTGGTTCTTGAAGGGAAAATCGATCCAAATGGATGGAAGAGTGGCCAGGGAGTGTCTGTTTTTTGACTGTTTTTGTTAACTTTTTTTGAACTACCAAAAAAAAAAGGAATTAAAGTAAATGTCTATTTTCCAAACAAGTAACCCACTTACACAGTCAACACAAAGTACCCACAGTTCACAGGGAGAGTAGCTCTATTATGTGGCTTCTTTCTGTGAACTGTCAGCTTCACATTCAGTGTGAGGTCCATTGAAATGTGCAGAAGGCATTTTTATCCACAGAAACAATCACTGACAGGACATTTGTCACTTTATGGATTCTTTCTTGAAAACTTCAGAGGTTGTTCCTGGTAGATCAATAAGTTTTGAAATATAGAAACCAGCCCATCTGGAACCAACATTCTTGACGTTCTTTTTTTAGCACAAACAAAAAAAGGGGAGTTACTTATACAGACAACAGCAGGAAAAAACTCATTTGAATTTCTTTAGATAGGACACAAGGTTCTGCACAAGTGATTAATAAAACAACAGGGTTCCTTCAGTCAGAAGCTTCTTCAGATTTGCTTCTTTTAAGAAAAGCACACAAAGTACTTTTACAATGAAAATAATTGACCACTTATCCCTTAAAGACCTACATTTTTCTTTTGAGATTTGTGAAGTCAGTTTTTTTTTATTAAAATTATTCAAATGAAATATAAATTGCAACAAAAATGCATTTGTCAGTCACAGATTCTGCTAATTGTCCCTCTTAAAAAGATGGGTCTGTGATGTTGACAGTATAAAGGTATCCAGGTCTCTGTATCTGCAGGTCTTCTTTATTAGTTTGAGGTCAAGAGACAGACTGGACCTCTCAGAACCTTGAAATGCTGTAAACGCAGAAACTTCTGGGTTGCTCGGGTGATGTGTTTGGGATCATCCTCAACCTGGAGGACTTGTTTTATCCACTGATGGAAGGAGATTTTTGCCAAACTCTTACCATACAAAATCCATTCAGTCCTCGATAATGATCAGTTGTCCTGCCCACTTTGCAAAAAGCAGCCCCAAACTATGAAGTTTCCACCCCCGTGCTTTACAGTGGATATGGTGTTTCTGGGATGCAACTCAGTATTCTTCCCCTTCAAAAAACAACAAATGGTTAATCCCAAAGAATTCTATTTTAATCTCATCTGACCACATAGAATTCTCCCAATCCTCCTCTGGATCATCCAAATAGTTTCTTTAGATGAGCCTAGACTGCTGACTTAAGTCGGGGGACTTTTGGAGCTTTATTGGACTAATGGTACTAATGGTTACCTATGGTAACCTTTGATACTGTGGTCCTAGGTCTCTTTAGGTCATTGACCAGTTTCCCCATGTAGTTCTGGGCTATTTCTTCCATTTTATAAAAATTGTTTCAACAGTTGATCTCCTCTCATCAAGCTGCTTGTTTTATGTTGATTGGTTCTTTCCAGTCTTGTTCATATGTACAATCTTATTCCTGGTGTCTTTTATAGCTCTTTAGTCTTTTCCAAGCTTGAGAGGCTGCAGTCTGATTGTCAGCCAAGAGGTGGGACATTTCTATGTTCAGTATTCACAATGTGTTAGATGAGTGTGCTGAATCAAGATTATACCAAAAAGAAAAAATAGCTGAGAATCTCGTGGAGGCAAGAGGTCAAAGGTGAAACTTGTAAGTAGTACAAGGTGGGCTTCATTACAGCGAGCCCACTGTGCTCTGGTTGCAGTGGTTGATGGGGCAGAGTAAACAAACCGGAACACTGACCTCGGAATAAATGAATTATTCCCACCTGGACATTTGTATTTGTGTTTGTATGGAAATTTGATGTTTAAAAAACTTGCAGTTGCCTCAAGAAGTGTCTAACTTATTGATAGACAAAAACTATATCATATTATTATTATTCATCCTTAAAAAACAAAGAAACAAGTCTTAAGTTTGTGTTTAATGTTTTCTTTTTTGTAGTTTGGTGTTTAAATATTCACAATAGATGGTTCACAAATATATTTGCTCTCCTAAAAAACACTGACAGATTATAGTGTGCAACAGATCAGACAATTCTTACCTCAAATTTGATGGAGACCAGGATTTACTAAGTTTTGCAGTTACTTTAATGACCACTCTCATTCATTCACCCATCTTTGGAACCTAATGAATCCCTTTCGTGGTAACAGGGTTGCTGGAGCCTATCCCATCTAGTGTTGGGTGAAGGCAGGGTGCTCCTCGGACAGATCAGAAAGGTGACTCCCATGCAATGAAATCCGGTTTGACACCAAAACTAAACCCATAGTTTCTATTTTAATTTTGATTTTTTTCATTCACAACTAGGGCTGGGTATCACCAACAATTTCCAGAATCGATTTGATTCAATTCACCAGAGCAAGGATTCATGATTTTTGGATTTTTTTTTATCCAGTCGGTTTGATTGTATTTAATTTTGAATTCACACGGTTCACACATTTAGACATCTTTGCATAATAATACAATTATAATCTATTTATATTTTGAGAATATTCATATTAATCTGATACTGTTCAAGTAATGTAAAATTTGTTACTGAAATAATCATATTGAGATTGTTAACACCATACAGTGTTACATGGTTTCTCAAAAGGAGAAGCTCCCACAAAAACAAACATGCAGATTATTATGTTCTGCCAATCCTGGAGGGAGTTTCAGTTTGGCCACTAGGTGAAACTCACGACATGGCATCGCACTTTGTTCCAGAAGATTTAAGCAAAAATAAAATCAAACTTAATTTGTGGAGCACTTTTACAATGTGAGCTACTCAAGGTGCTTTACATAGAAACATAGACAAATTGAAAACAAAAGGACAAACAAACAAATATTTTGTTAAAAGCCTACACAATGCCGACGCCCCCCCCCCCACACACACACACACACACAAACACATACATACATACACACACACCGTGATAAGAAGAAATGATAAAATGATGCAATGTAGAAACCTGGCTTTGTACTAAAATGGGGAAACAATGTTTTGGGAAAAGGATCACATCAGTGACCCCCACTCGAATTTCACAGAATACACTGCCACAGGACCCCCTCAGATCTAGACAAAAAACCAGACCCGAGCCAGATCCCATTGCAGCAACCCCGTTCACTGGTTCACTGACAAGGGTCAGTCACCGATGTGGAGGATCCCTCTGAGGAAAACACTGGATGTCATGGCCTGTCAGTTACTCCCTCCTCCCCCCTCCTTCCTGTGGCTGACGCGACCAGCTGGATCTACTTACCTCATCATCTCCACCCTTCATAACCTCCTCCAGGATCATCAGCCGGTGCCAGTTCGTTGTTCCTCCTATGGTGCATAGTCTGGTCAGCTCATGTTCTTTGTCTTAGTCTCATAGTACCAAGCTCATGATTTTGTCTTCACTCTGCTTCAGGACATTCACCTTCAGGATCCTCACCTGGTCGCAGTCCTCCCACGTTGCAGTCACGCCAATCCTGAAACCTCCAGCCAAACGCCTCGCCACGCCTTGCTTCACGCTTCACGCCATCTCAAGCAACCTCCATCCTACGCCTCGTCTCGTCTGGATTCAAGCTCCGCTTCCGCCGCCGTACCACTCTCGAGGAAACTCCCGCTCCAGATTCCTGCAGCCTGCTCTCGCTCTCTCCCCCTGGAAGGAAGCTCTGTCAAGCACTCATTCTGATTAAAACCACTTCATACTTACCGTTGTGTCAGGTCTCTTTCCGGGTTCCAGCATCTGGGTCATTCCTGAACTCTCGTTCGTATCATGACAGAACGAACTGGCCTAACACCTGACCCAGCTGACCCGGAAGACCTTCGGCAGATCGTTTCCCAGCAAGGGAATTATCTGGAACTCCTCTACAGCGCCATCTCTCGTATCACGTCAGTGCAAGAGGATTTGATTTCCCGGATTAAGAACACTACACAGACTATCGCCAAGCTAACGGAACTTCCGGATCGTTCCGCTCCAGTTTCCACCGCTATTTCCGGCAACATTGCCACTTCCGTTTCCCAGTTTACCCCGGAAAACGTCCGTCTACAGCCGGAACCCTTTTTTGGGGATGTTGCAGCCTGTGGAGGGTTCCTACTCCAATGTGACCTGATCTTCCTGCAAGCTCCCAGGTATTATCAAGCCGATCACGCTCGCATTTCTCTCATCGTAAATTCTCTCCGCAGTAAGGCGCTGCAATGGGCTCAAGCTTTCCTAGCCGCTCATCCCATCACTCACCTTCCATTCGACCGGTTCCTGGGAGAGTTCCGCCTCGTCTTTGACCGGCCCCGAAAGCAGGAAGAAGCCACCCGGCGGTTGCTGAGTCTCAAACAAGGCAACCGCCCGGTAAGCGAACACCTCATTGACTTTCGCATTCTTGCCGTCGAGGCTGGATGGCCGGACCCCGCGCTCAAGGGAATTTTTTACCAGTCTTTGAATGAGCGTATGAAAGACCATCTTTGTTCCCAGCCAGAAGCGGACACTTTTGAAGAGCTCGTAACGGCCGCTCTAAGGTCGGACCTCCGCCTCCGGGAACGCCTCGAGGAGCAAAGAAGTAAGCCACCACCGACCTATGTTTATCCCGTTCACCATGTACCTCTGGTTCCCCCTGCTAGACCTGTTTTACCTTCGGTTAAAATTGAAGAACCCATGCAAATCGGTCACTCCAAGCTCTCGTTTGAAGAGAGGAAGAAACGTCGGGATGAGGGGTTATGTTTTTATTGTGGGCAAGCGGGTCATCAGGTCTCTCAGTGCGGGTTTTCGTTTAAACCCCCGAACCCCCCGTTAAATGACGGGTCGCGGGGGGGTAATTCAGAAGCTAATCTTGTTCCCAAGTTTCTGTATGTTCCTGTCAAGCTCTGTAATCATAGTAAAGTTTTAGAAACCAATGCTCTTATAGACTCTGGGGCTGAACATAGTCTGATTGATCTAAGTCTCGTTCACAAACTCTCTCTCCCTGTCGAAGAACTCGACTTTGCTGTTAAAGCAGCAGGGTTGGGGGGTAAACAATTATCACGCATCACTAAACGCACCGGTCCGGTTCTCGTTTTCACCTCTGGTAACCATCGGGAATATCACCACTTTTTCATCACCCAATGTCCGCAGACTCCCTTAATCTTCGGGTTTTCCTGGCTCCAGAAACACAATCCCTGTCTTGATTGGGGTGCGTCCCGCGTCACCAACTGGAGCACTTTCTGCATGGCTAATTGCCTGCAGTCGGCCGTACCCCACACCAAAATACCTGACCCGGGGTCCAGTAAGGAAGTCGATCTTTCCAACATACCCGCCTGTTATCATGACCTTCGAGCGGTTTTTTGCAAATCTAGGGCTAGTGCTTTGCCTCCCCACCGTCCCTACGACTGCGCCATCGAATTACTTAATGGAGCTCCTCTTCCTAAGAGTAAACTTTACAATCTGTCTGGGCCGGTAAAGAGCTCCATGGAGGCTTACATTCAGGAAGCACTATCCCTTGGTCACATTAGACCTTCTTCTTCTCCAGTCGCTGCGGGATTCTTTTTTGTAGAGAAGAAGGATAAGACTTTGCGCCCATGTATTGATTTCAGGGAATTAAACCAGATCACAGTTAAGGACAAGTATTCACTACCGTTACTAGAGTCTGTGTTCAACTCTGTTCAACAGGCTAAAGTCTTCACTAAATTAGATCTACGGAACGCTTATCACCTGGTACGCATGCGCGAGGGTGATGAGTGGAAAACGGCTTTTAACACACCGTTGGGCCACTTTGAATATCTCGTGATGCCTTTTGGGCTCACCAACGCCCCGGCCGTTTTCCAGCGTTTAGTGAATGACGTACTCAGGGATTTCTTGGACCGTTTTGTATTTGTTTATCTCGACGATATTTTGGTTTTCTCCTCCGACGAAACTCAGCACGAACATCACGTTCGGCTAGTTTTGGAACGTCTTCTCGCCAACCAATTGTTTGTTAAGGCTGAGAAATGTGCCTTTCATGTTTCTTCCGTCCCCTTTCTGGGTTATATCATAGAGGCGGGTAATATTCGTCCCGATCCCGCAAAGATCGAGGCCGTCGTTCAGTGGGAGACACCCCACTCTCGTAAAAAGCTACAGCAGTTCCTTGGGTTCTCCAATTTCTACCGTCGTTTCATTCGGGATTATAGCTCCATCGCTGCACCCCTCACTAGGCTTACTTCTACCAACCGACCCTTCATCTGGGACTCTGCCGCTGATGCCGCCTTCAATCGGCTCAAGACCCTGTTCGTTTCGGCACCCATCCTCATACAACCGGATGTGACCAAACAGTTCATCGTGGAGGTTGACGCCTCGGACTCAGGTGTGGGGGCGGTGTTATCCCAACACGAGGAGAGGACGGGGAAGCTCAAACCCTGCGCCTTTTTTTCTCGTAAGCTAAGTCCAACCGAACAGAATTACGATGTGGGCAATCGTGAATTATTGGCGATCAAATTAGCGTTGGAAGAATGGCGTCACTGGCTGGAGGGGGCGGAACATCAATTTATCATCTGGACAGATCACAAGAACTTGGCTTACCTGCGCAGTGCTAAACGATTAAATTCACGTCAAGCAAGGTGGTGTTTATTTTTCGACCGCTTTAACTTCGTCATCTCCTACCGTCCCGGCAGTCGCAACGTCAAGCCCGATGCCCTATCACGAATTCATTCCATCACTGAAAAAGATACAGACTCGACCATATTACCCACGTCTTGTTTCATTGGGAGTCTGACATGGGAAATCGAAACCAAGGTGCAGCGGGCCCAAGATGAGATCCCCGCTGGGGTTGCCTGTCCTCAAGGCTCTCTCTACGTGCCTGATTCCCTCAGAGCCGATGTCCTCGCCTGGGGCCATACCTCCCGGATCGCCTGCCACGGGGGTATTTTCCGCACCATTCGGCTCATCAAGCGCCGTTTTTTCTGGCCTTCCCTCGAACGCGATGTTAAGGAGTATATTGCGGCCTGCACCACCTGTGCCCGCTCCAAATCTTCCAATAGACCTCCCTCTGGTCTTCTGCAGCCCCTGCCGATTCCTAGCCGCCCCTGGTCCCACATTGCAGTTGACTTCGTCACTGGACTACCACCCTCTCATGGTCATACTGTTATACTCACTGTCATTGATCGGTTTTCCAAGGCTGTTCAGTTCATCCCTCTTCCTCAGTTGCCTTCCGCCTCCGAAACCGCTGACGTCCTCGTCAACCATGTCTTCAGACATCACGGGATACCCTGCGATATTGTCTCTGATCGTGGTCCCCAGTTCACATCCCAAGTCTGGAAGGCCTTTTGTTCGGCTTTGGGGGCCACGGTCAGTCTGACCTCCGGATATCACCCTCAGGCTAACGGGCAAGCGGAGCGAGCCAACCAAGAGCTGGAGGCCGTCCTCAGATGCCTGGCCTCCCAGAACCAGGCGGACTGGTCAAAGTATCTGGTTTGGGCCGAATACGCCCATAACAACCACTCTTCTACAGCTACGGGCAAGACCCCTTTTGAAGCCTCACTGGGTTACTCACCCCCACTGTTTCCTTCTCAGGAATTGGATCTGGCGGTGCCCTCGGTCCAGCTCCATCTACAACGTTGTCAGGACATCTGGCTGCAGACCAAGGTCGCCTTGCTCCGGACTGCCGAGGGTAACCGCCAGGTAGCCAACCGCCACAGGGGGGTGAGTCCCGATTACCAACCTGGCCAGAAGGTGTGGTTGTCCGCCCGGAACATTCCTATTCAAGCTTCGTCCCGCAAACTGTCGCCACGATTTATTGGGCCTTACCCGATTGAGCGGGTCATCAACCCCTCATGTGTTCGTCTTCGTCTTCCAGCTGCCTTACAGATCCATCCCACGTTCCATGTCTCTCAGATCAAGCCTGTTTCTGAGAGCCCTTTGTGCCCGCCGTCCACTTCCCCACCACCCGCCCGTACCATCGATGGGGCTCCCGCCTTCACGGTCTCTGCCATCCTGGACGTCCGGCGTCGGGGTCGAGGGCTCCAGTTCTTGGTGGATTGGGAGGGGTATGGTCTAGAGGAACGTTCGTGGATCTCGCGTTCGCTCATCCTGGACCATACCCTCATCGACGACTTCTACGCCGCCCATCCCGATCGTCGTCCTGGACCGCCTGGTGGCGGTCGTTGAGGGGGGGGTACTGTCATGGCCTGTCAGTTACTCCCTCCTCCCCCCTCCTTCCTGTTGCTGACGCGACCAGCTGGATCTACTTACCTCATCATCTCCACCCTTCATAACCTCCTCCAGGATCATCAGCCGGTGCCAGTTCGTTGTTCCTCCTATGGTGCATAGTCTGGTCAGCTCATGTTCTTTGTCTTAGTCTCATAGTACCAAGCTCATGATTTTGTCTTCACTCTGCTTCAGGACATTCACCTTCAGGATCCTCACCTGGTCGCAGTCCTCCCACGTTGCAGTCACGCCAATCCTGAAACCTCCAGCCAAACGCCTCGCCACGCCTTGCTTCACGCTTCACGCCATCTCAAGCAACCTCCATCCTACGCCTCGTCTCGTCTGGATTCAAGCTCCGCTTCCGCCGCCGTACCACTCTCGAGGAAACTCCCGCTCCAGATTCCTGCAGCCTGCTCTCGCTCTCTCCCCCTGGAAGGAAGCTCTGTCAAGCACTCATTCTGATTAAAACCACTTCATACTTACCGTTGTGTCAGGTCTCTTTCCGGGTTCCAGCATCTGGGTCATTCCTGAACTCTCGTTCGTATCATGACACTGGAGTTACAACGTAAAACGTAAAAGGAAAAAAATTAAAATAGATTTAAAACAAAAAAGTACATAAATAAACCTTAATAGGCATATCAAAAAGTAAACGTGAATAAATACATTAAAATAAATAAATATATTTATATATATATATATATATATATACACATACACATATGTCAAAATGGTAAAGAGAACACATAAATATCAAATAAGTTCTTACTGCTGTTATGCATTAGGTCACCAGAAAAAGAAAGGCATAAAAAAACGGTGTCTACTTTTATAGATCGATTGTTGATTTATGAAACTTTGATTCAGATTGATTAATCGATTTTATCAACTCTGCCCTATTCACAACTGTGGAAGTTTGGGGAGAGCTTGTGATTTTTTCTTTGCTTTGAAATTAAAAGAGCTCAAAGATTTTTTTTTTTTTAACAGGCGGGTAGATCTATAGGGGGACTCAATAAAGATTTAAATTTTATTCAATTCTACTCACTTGCTATTTTTGGCACGTTGCTAAAATGAGCAGATCAAATTCTGATCAATAGCTGCCACATTTGGAATCCAGTCAGTGACAACAGAGATTTTACATCCAGTCCAAATATATCTATAGTATTTACCAAGTAACCAGGTTAAAATGGGCTTTTAGCTGGTCATTCCTCTGATTTAACTCTGTTCCACTGTTCTCAGCAAGTCAAAAAGCTAATGGGGACTGGCACAAGGAGACTCAGACTTGGGCCCCCTTATGGGGACATAGTTAGACAGTAGTGTGATGAGTCTTGCCCAAGGACCCACACTGGGTGAAAGTTCATTGCGCAACCCAGGGAAACAAACCCTGGTTTCTCGCATGGCAGTCCTACACCCAGCCAACTAAAGTGAATCTTAATTTGGTTTCAGGCCTCATCACTAATAGATGCTGTAGACTCACTACTACCTGACATTCATTTCTTCACCATCAGGGTCAGCTTACCTTTCACCTTTCATCCCCGCGGCTGCAAGCTCAGCCTTTTTCCTTAACTCAAAAGAAATCCGGAGTGCAGAGCACCCCCACTGTTTAGTCACAGTGCAGCAGAAGCCAACAATTCTGCCTGTGCCGGAATTATTAAGTCGGTGTGTGAAACAAACTCAAGCAAATGCTTATTTTATTATTAAAGGAATGATTGTCTTCACATCATGTTTTGACCACAAGTTCATTGTGGTGGCGTCCGCTCTGTTGTCATACATCAGAAGTATAAGTCGATCGATATACTTTCTTCAGCTGTTTACAGCCATCCCTGACACCCCATGCTGCTGCTATTTTAGTCCAGTCTAGTCCCTTCACAGCTTGATTTTTGCAACAATATAGGTTGGACTTTCTAATAAACCGCACCTCGTCCTGAACTTGGCAGTACACACCACCAGATCTTCGTACAGCTGTTCCAGACGTCTTATACAACTCAGCTACAAAAAATGAAATTCTTACTTTTTAAGGTTCTGCTATATCTATCACTGATCTTACAAACAACATCATAACAGATCTTTCTTTTTGTCCTCTCCTCACTGCCCTTTCTTTCAGTTTTACTTCAATAAGAAAAAGAACATTCATCCATTCGGCCCCCCAGCTATAGAATTCACTGCTCCAGACCTTTCCAACAGTAACTCCTTTCCTTCCCATTTAAAACTGAAAACTGTGTTCTTTCATTCGAATCAGGAAGTGGGTTGAATAAACAGCTTTGGATGAATCAGTCATTGTATTTGTCAGAATAAATCATTTTTGCTGTAATATCTTTTTTATAATCAGTTCTTGTTAATCCTAATATATTTTTCATGACATCATTATTTATTGCAAGTTATAAACTGACCAATCAGAAGCCTCAATTACGGTAGGTGGTGCCTGCTGACTCACACGTCAAGCGTTCAAAACAGACAGATTTTCATGAGTCTGCTTAAAGTGGTTGGAGTGTGGACTTCCAATAAGCTCACTTCGAGAGTGGTTGCCATAAAAACTTTTAACTCACACTGACTCAGATCAATCACTGCTTACTGACGACGTCTGGCTCCATATTCCAGAAAAATGGCAAGGGATTTGACTTCATTTAGTTAGAGCTGGAAGTAAGTCCTTTCCAATGGGTGACGTCAGACGCACTCAGTCCAGTTTTTATAACTATGTACAGTCAATCATTTACTTTCCTTTAAAATTTCTGAGCATCCATATCAGATTCACTAGTCATGCACATTTGTCACTTGTTTTGAAGTGTATTGTTGTCTTTATCATTTTGTTTGAATTCAAGAGTCAAGAAAGGGGCGTTATTGTAGCAAAAGAATTAAGGACAATTGTTTTGTCACATGCAGTTTATGGAATCTTTTTTTTATCCCAATAAAAAAATAAAAACACTACGCGTATGCAAAGACAATGACTATTGCAGAACCCTGACCTAACATCAAAAATAAATATACCAGTGGAAGTCAAATATGACTGTAGATGGTGTTCTACACCTGCGTTAAAATGGTAAATGGCACATACTTAAATAGCACTTTATTTTCCTCTTAGAGGGCCCAAAGGGCTTAAAAGTCCCATACACCCATAAACACACTCTCGGACACTGGTGGTGGCTCCGCTGCTAAACACTGGCGCCATTCGACAACCATTAGTAGCAATGTGGGGCTCAGTGTCTTGCCCAAGGACACTTCGACACGGCCAAGACGGGCAGGGCAGAAACCGAATCGTTCTGCCCTATCACCACAGCCACCCACAAGTTGGTGGATGACGAGACCAGCTCAGTCCAAAATAAAGAGCCCAAACAATAGAGGTCAACACTCTCACCCCTTGCTGGGAGGTTACACCTTTTGTGACAAATCACTGCACTATTTGTGCTGAGAAATTACTGGGCCACAAAATACCATTGCTTTCCAATCTACAGACCCTCTATTACAGAGTTAGATCGGTGCTTTGTGCACATGAGATAGCAGTGTATGAAAGCATAATGCCCTTGGGGCACAAAGATGGATGATTTCCCACGTGGAATAGCAGCTGATAATGGAGAAGAATACAATACAGTCTGCAAAAGGGTATTTGTTGGTGGGCAGAAAATTAACACCAGCCACCAGCCAAACCTGCTCAATTTTGTGACAAGCTAATGAAAAGTTTTATAGATTACAGTAGATGGGATAAACTCCAGGCGATGTCAGACAGAAATAGTATACTCTGTTTCATTTATATGAGCTGTCTCGCTTTCACACACCCAAAGAGTTTTTTTATGGTTTAAGATGTTTGAGAAAGTGAACAACCGAGGAGCAAAGAAGCTGAGCAATCTAAATTAAAAATAGAGTTAATGACAAATTAAAGGTCATGTCACACAGCCACTACGTACATTTTGCACGGATGAAAATTGGTCTTAGGTGAATATACGTGAGAAAAAATTCTCAACCAAGAAAATCTTTCGAACAACTCAAGGCTAAAATTCTTGTAAAGACCCATCGGCCGGAATTCTCTTTTGACATCTGCGCACATCGACGAATGATGAACGCAAGAAACACTTATAAATTACGTATATCACTCATGTATCACAAAAAACTGAAATTACATATGTGGGAAATGCGCAAAATGTACGCAGGGACTGTATGACACAGCCTTTAGGGTTTTGCTACAATTGTCATCTCACAATAGTTTAACAATTTGCAACATTTCTTTAAATGTTTAGCATATGTGTTCTAATCATTGCTGGCATGATTTCAGCCAGAAAGTGGATTATGTCTACAATTTATATCTTAGTAGATAAAAATTGGTCTTACGTGAACAAACAAACAAGGAGCTTGCTTAACATCGCACCAACAGACCCTTCCTTGTTTATGTTTACAACTGCTTTTGAGGAAATTAAACACCATATAAAAAATATAAACATAAATATAATCATCACATAAAATAAACATGTGAAACTATATTTAAAAACTAGAGAAACAAGAGTGCAAGAAAACAGAACACGACATTAAAAAATAAGTCCATATATTGATGTCCTAATTTGAGGCTAAAATTAGTTCTTCTTTTTCTCTGAAAGATTATAATCACTTTTATGAAGTTCCACAAAAGGCCATAATAGTATCCATAATAATATCCGCCAGTACATTAAAACACAATTGTGTGCCCTGCTTTCATTCTTGGAACGTTTTTGTGGTCTGATGGGAGGTTGTGTTTTCTAAATGACCTGCTTCTTCTCTTTTTGTGACTCAACCTTCCTCATTACCGGAGACACCATCAAGGTTTTTATCAACACACAAAAGGTAAAGTCTTTGGGAATATGTTTAACACACATGAGTAAAATGTATGTCGGTGGAGTCATTGGTGGTATTAAAAATGATTATGTTTTATTCAATTAGGCCAACAAAATAGTCAAAATGAAACTAAATTGGTTGTAAATATAAATTTGCGAACATTCTAGTTCTTAACTGAGGATTAAACTTTCAGCTTTTGTCCAAATATAATTTAAGACCATAAATATTTACACACACATACACTTAATAATATAATATAATATAATATAATACACAGTTTTATAGTTTTAAACACTCTTTTTTTATTTACATTTTTATTATAGGCACTTTATGGTACAGCAAACTTATACGCACAGTCTAAAACACAAAAAAACTATACAAAATAAAAAATATCACATCTTTTAAAATGCCATTAGAAAACTATTAGAAAATCAGGAGTCAGAAACTTAGAAATCTCTTTAAACATATTTATTTTCCTATGAAAAAATCAAATTTGTGTAAAAATGCTGACAAATCTTTCTGTTTAGAGCGTGTAAACACTTTCTTCTGGTTTTAATAAAAATAAACACATAATGAAAAACATTTTTAGTCAATAATATGATAATAAACAATATTGAAACAGTAATTTATTTTCAATCAAAATATTTTACTTAAAAAAAAACTACTTTAACCCTTGTGCTATCCTAGGCACTGGGAGTTGGGTCACCTAGACCCACTAGACGGTGCACTGAACATTTTTTTTTCAATGATTTGTGATCTTCACTGGTGTCCATAGATTACATGAAATCTTTCCACCTTTATCCACCTTTGTCATGGTAGGGAGAACACGTCAATGTAAGGGTGGGATCATCTAAGATAGCACAAGGGTTTTAAAAGCAAAATAAATACTCTCCAATTTAGTGATGTAAACATTAAACACTATTATAAAATGCTTTTCTTGTATAATACTTTCACACTGGGCATGTGATGGGGCACAAGAAAATGTCAAAATATCCTCCAAGTATGGATAAATAAACTATTCACCAATCTTATTGGTCTATTATTTCATTAACAAATTTTACAGTATATGAATTGTGTCCTAGGATGTCACTGACCATGTTTGGAAAGGTAGCAGAAACAATTGTAAGTCTAACTAGCATGACCAAATATTCATTAAGTCCACGTGGGGTGTTGAATGTCGACTTTCATTCATCACCTTCAAAAATTCTGATGAGGTGATATCCATTAATAGTAATCTCTAATCAACTATTGTCTCCAAGCCCCATCTTCTCTTAACAAAGAAAAAACCAAGCCCAAACTGGTGATGTGGAGCAATTAACCATTTAACACTGAAGATATATAACATGCCCCTTTGACTTACCGGTACTCTAACTCTTTAGGAAATCAACCTGAATCAGCTGATTCTGATGTGGAGATAGGTTTTTCATATCCTCCAATATGCAACACATTACTAACATAAAGTATTGCATAACGGTGCAACGTAGATTCTCCGCGACAGAATCCGCTGAAATTACGTTATTGCGTACACGGTTAAAGAGTTACGGTACAGTGAAAAGAATGACAACACTGGAGCTGAAACAACAATATCAAAGGGCTAAATCAGCAGCCAAGGATTCCAGGGATTAATAAACAAATAGCAACAAACCACTGGAGGGCACTGTGGGTATGTGCATCGGTATTTGCTACTGACAGAAAAAGCGCCACCCAGTCTTACACTGGACATGGTGGAGTTGTTTCAAAGTGACACGAGGATAAATAATTCAATGGATTTAGTGATTCACAAAGATTTAACTAGTTTAGTTGACTTGTTGGCATCTTCTTTATGCTACGGTTATCTGAATAATTGTTCATATGTTGTGCTAATATATTAGATTCCTGCCATGTTTCATAAAGCTTAATAATCATCAATGTGTTACGGCAGTGAAGCCTGCGTATATTCTGTCTATTGTCATCTGTTCCATTATTATGATTTGCCTTTAAAGATGGAATGGCTGCTCCAATTTATACTCCAGAGCGACTTATAGTCCTATATATGATCACATAGTACAGTGGTTCCCAAACTTTTTCTGCAGGGCCCCCCTTTCTGAAGATTAGAATATTTTCGAGCCCCCCCACACTGACACATACATACAAATCCTTTTATTCTAAACTCCACCGCGCGCGCCCCTGCAGTACCTCTGCGCCCCCCCTAGGGGGCGCGCCCCCCAGTTTGGGAACCACTGACATAGTAGATCATGTGATCATAGATAGCTTGGAACTTTAGAGGGAGTAAAAAGGACTGTCTTTATGGACCAAGTTTCTTGATAAACCTGTGGTCCATAAAATTACAAACAGATCTGGAGTCAATGGCTACCTCTCCATTGATGGACTTACCGTACTTTAGACACGTGACTAAACAGTTGTCTTGGTGGTGGTAACAGAGGAAAGAGGCATACCCCATCTCAAGCTTGCCCTTCCTTAAATGCTTGAAGCCCTTCCTTTTAATGGACATCTGGTAGCTACGTACACTGACCAAAAATATAAATGCACCACTTGTGTTATTGCTCCCATTTTTTAATGGTATTGTGGCAACACGAGCGGTTCAGGACACACCAAACAAAATTGAGGACTCAACCAGGTGGAGACGTGGTTCTGGCTTAAAAAAATAGTTTAATAGCAATAATTAAAACCATATAAAAACAGTAAGAGATTAAAACCAGGGTAAAACCTGATAAAAACAGTGAGAACCTCATATAAATAATTAAAACAGAGTAAAACAAATATTAAGAGCCTCAAGCCCACCAGGGGGGTATTCCAGAAAGCAGGTTATGCTAGCTCTCACGGTAAGTTTGAGGCTAAGGAAGTTGATAACCTCAGTTTTCGGTTCCAGAAATGGAGGTATGTTTCAGGGTAGGTCAAGTTGCCATGGCAACTCATGCTCTGAACATAACCTGGTCGGGAGCAGGTTTAGTTGAAGCTTAGTTTGTTTACAGAGAGGTGAAGCAGCATGGCGTGTCCATTTGAAGATGATTTAGTGGATGAAGAAGCTCAGATAATACTCTTTCTACCATGAGAGGGTGATAAGACCACATATGGATGCTGGAAAAATATATTTTTTTACTTTGATCTAACTTTATTATTTGTTTCAGTTAAAATAAATCATTTTTTTAAGTCGGTTTAAAAATTACACGTAGTTTTCAGACAGTTATTTTACTTTCATTTAAAGTAATTCAATTAAGAAGGTGTAACTTTGGTGCTGCTGTTAGAGCGGCACCGCAAAGGATTGTGGGATATCATTCCCTTTGCCTGTCTGGACGGATTGGGGTTTAGGTGTGGGTTTTTGACCAAATGTGTTTAGTTGTTTAGCTGTTTTACTGTGTTTTGACATGTTTCGCCGAGTTATTTTGCCGCACTGAGCTTACGTCTCTGCACCATAAGTGAGAGTGAAGGAGAGGATGGTTAGTTTATATAGCACCCCTATAGCTTTACATTGTAACGACTATCAAGGTAAATTCTGTAATGAATTTTTGCACTCCGTGCATTATTCCCCCCGTCTTTTTTATTGTTATAAAAATGAGTATATCTGCCGGCTCAAACTTAGGCATTTGAGAGTTCAAGAAATTTAATTAATTAAGATGGAAAAAATATTAATTGAATTGGAGTAATATGGCATTTAGTTAGATAAATACGTAAATTTGAGTTGTATAAACAATTATTGAGTTTTATAGACGTAAGAAATTAGGTTGAATAAATTTAACTCAATTTTTTGTTACCAATAGAAGTAATTCATTTAAGTTGGCAAAATTGGATAAGTTATATATGTATGTGCGTCACAAGGAAAATGGAAATAAGATCAGAAACTCGTGCGTTAACTTTTTCTGCTCTTTTTCTACACGCAAAAACTCGTTTTTTTTTTATGATGCAGCCGTGTTACTTTTTTGATGGACGTGTGATCTTCATACGCCGTCATTAAAACCTCAGACTCCGTCTCACTGAAGTACAGCGTTTTCTTTTTTTCTCCACGCGTTTCCATGGTGACTCCAGAATTTGCGATCCATTGAGAATGTCTTTATGTACCTGCCGTGCACGCCCATTAACCCAGGGTTACCAAGTCGAGCGTAATTACGCCAACTCATATCCGGTCTTTTGGAACCGACATACCCCGAGTAAGCAAGTTCAGGCGGATTTCAGCCAGAGTTCAGGCTTAAAGTCAGGCTAGTTTAAACATGCTTCCTGGAATACCCCCCTGTTAACAGCACGGGCACACACAAACAACACTGGAACGGAACAAACAATACCCCATAACATGCAGGGGATAAGGTGCAAACAAACAAAACACGGCAAACCAGTGAAGTCCCAGAGTCTGTGTACCCGAGTCCTTTCTACAGGTGGTCAGGAAGCCAGCCACGTGGTTGGCCGTAGACAAAGTGGGAGGAGGGGCCGTGTAGAGAGCACCTACGAAAACACTAAAAGAACTAAAACTCTGTACAGCGGCAGCAGCAGCGGGTTCCACCAAACACCCTGTGGAGGCAAACCAGAAAACAGGCAGCAGGGCATTACCTCCGTGACCAGAGGACATGCAGGGCGAAGAGGCACACGTCACACACATACTGCACAGCGTTGATCGCACCTAAAGGGAGGGGCAGGGAGCGATGCGCTCCGTTCCACTTCGCCCCTTCCTGTCACCCGCCGATATGCTGTGTGACAAGGAGTTACGATAGTCACTGCAGTAGAACAAAAAAACAGGACACCACAAATGCAGCAACCGAAAGGAGAAGGTGTACTCAGCAAGCCCCTGCCACAATACCCGCCCTGACAGGGGAGCAGGAACCCAGAGAACAGGAGGCAATCTCAGCAGGAACCGAGGGAGAGTCAACTCAGTCCTCTTTTGTAGCTGGCCAGGTGCTCATCAGCAGAACCAAGATGAGTGACGACACCTGTGGCTCAATTAGCTCATCCGTCACAATCTGAACTCAAAGATGTTAAACATTTTCCACATACACAAAATAACCAGTTCTCTGAAATATTGTTCACAAATCTGTCTAAATCTGTGATAGTGAGCACTTCTCCTTTGCCAAGACAATCCATCCCACCTCACAGGTGTGCCATATCAAGATGCTGATTAGACAGCATGATTATTGCACAGGTGTGCCTTATACTGGCTACAAGAAAAGGCCACTCTGAAATCTTCAGTTGTATCACACAGCACAATGCCACAGATGTTTTGAGTTCCCTCAAGTTTTGAGGGAGCGTGCAATTGGCATGCTGATAGCTGGAATGTCCATCAGAGCTGATGCTAGGGAATTGAATGTCCATTTCTCCACCATAAGCCGTCTCCAACAGGCGTTTCCAAGAATTTGGCAGCACATCCAACCGGCCTCACAACCGCAGACCACGTGTAACCACACCAGCCCAAGACCTCCACATCCAGCATGTCCACCTCCAAGATCGTCTGAGTCCAGCCACTCGGACAGCTGCTGAAACAATCGGTTTGCATAACCACAGAATTTCTGCACCAACTATCCGAAACCATCTCAGGGAAGCTCATCTGCATGCTCGTTGTTCTCATCAAGGTTTCGACCTACCTCCAGTTCGTCGTCGTAACCGACTTGATTGGGCAAATGCTCACATGTGATGGCGTCTGGCACGTTGGAGAGGTGTTCTCTTCACGGATGAATCCCGGTCTACACTGTTCAGGGCAGATGGCAGACAGCGTGTGTGGCGTGTGGGTGAGCGGTTTTCTGATGTCAATGTTGTGGATCGAGTAGCCCATGGTGGTGGTGGGGTTATGGTATGGGCAGGTGTATGTTATGGGCGACGAACACAGGTGCATTTCATTGATGGCATTTTGAATGCACAGAGATACCGTGACGTGATCCTGGGGCCCATTGTTGTGCCATACATCCAACAACATCACCTCATGTTGCAGCATGATAGTGCACGGCCCCATGTTGCAAGGATCTGTACACAATTCTTGGAAGCTGAAAACATCCCAGCTCTTGCATGGCCAGCATACTTACCGGACATGTCACCCATTGAGCATGTTTGGAATGCTCTGGATCAGCGTATACGACAGCATGTTCCAGTTCCTCCCAATATCCAGCAACTTCGCACAGCCATTGAAGAAGAGTGGACCAACATTCCACAGGCCACAATAGACAACCTGATCAACTCTATGCTAAGGAGATGTGTCGCACTTCATGAGGCAAATGGTGGTCAGAACTATTGACGGCGAGTAAGCCCATCCCCACTTCCCATCATCCATCCGTTTACACTCTCTCCAGCTGGCTCACAGCCCCTCACAATCCCAACCTAGCATTATGGGTACAAAAATGGCAAGCAATATTAGAGCTATCCAGTCGTACAGTTAGCCAGATGCCAGCTTAGATAAGGAAAAGGAAACATAGGTGGTTCTATTTGTCTGCAAATGGATCACATCGAAATGGAGCGGAGCAGGAAGCTCATGGCCTACAGGCTGTAGCAGCCGTGTTAGTGCAAGTTTTTTCTAATGACATTGTTTCGTATGCTCCTAATTCACAATTTGAATAAAGAAATACGAAGTAATGTAGTTTTAAGCTTAATTTTCCTAATAAATGCCCTCATAATGAGAAAAATACTGCAAAATTATGTAAAAAAACACTACATTAAAAACACTACTATTTTCATCAGGGTGGGTATTTAAAGTGCACTAAGATAAGACTTAACACCACATGAATACACCAAGCTTAGACATTTTTTTCTAACATTTAAGTATTTCAAGTCAAATACCAAATTTTTGTAAAACAAATGAATGTCAAATGAAAACAAATGAGAACAAAGGAATGGTTGTCAAAGACTCGAAAACTTGTTATAAAATAATATTTTCATACTACTTTCCACTGGCAACACCGGATTTCTTCACATTTTATCAAAGAACCATCCTTTTACCTGCATCTCAACCATCAAACATACAGATTTTGGTTAGGGTGGGCTTCTCTGTGTGAGATCTATTCAGAAGCTGTCATTCATCTGCCCGGTGAACATTAACTGTGATTTGTTTTTTTTTTCTTACCTGTCAAAACATGAACCCAAATTACTTCTCTAATGGCAACGTTAGATACGGTCACGACTCAAGAAATCAATAGTGCACCTCAAAAGAGCAAAGCAAAGAGAGAACGGGATTGGCAGATACATTGAATGGTGCAATCAAAGCATAGACAGGACCCTACGTCTTTCATAGGTGCAAAAACACCAAAGTGACGATGCCAAGCTTCAAAGTGCAAAAAGGACAAAAGGACTTAATGTGTCTTACGCCACAAGAGATTCTTCAAAGTTTACTTTTAAATGTTACAGAAAAACATTGTGCTCTTAGGAAAAGATTTGGCATGAGTGTCCGTGTCTGCCTGTAGAAAATGTATGGTGCATCAGACCTTGATGTTGTCTCAAGTATGATTTAAGCCGTTTTTTCATCCAACAAATAAAAATCTGTGAAAAAGCAGAGGATGGAAGTATGGGCTGAGACTTGGAGACCTGGAGAGAGAAAGAATACATATTACCATTTTTTTTTTTTTTTTTTACCTGAGCCACAGGCATAGAAGGATTACCTCACACATGCACAGGATTCCTTCTGGAATACCAATCATGAGCACACACAAGGCAGGATAAATAACAACCCAGCCTCTGTCCACCACGTGGTTTCCCTCACAACACAACAGGCTTAAGGTACAGAGAGAATGAAACTGCATTTTGGGAGCTGACGTGAGCCCTTCAGCAGCTACATCCAAATGTGGGTAAAATATTATCCAAACAAGTGCAAATGAGAAAAAAAATACAACATTGGAAAAAGAAAACAAAATAAATTAGTAATAGTTTTTTGTGATTTTATGTACTGAGTGCATGTAGGTACTAAAGGTATTCAATAATGATAATAAATTTAAACGGTTTCCATATAGAAAGGTAATTTGTCTAGTTATCTTGGATCAGACTGGCATGTATTGAATGTTTTCTGCACAGCAATAAATAGCATACAATTTACTGTCGACTTTTAGAATAAAATATTCATGATGTTATCCTAAAACCCAACTAAAAACAATCTATGAAAAACAGTTTGAATGTAGTTTAGGAAAATGTATGTTCGTTTATTAAAAACATTGAATGCTTGTTTCACTAAGACTATGGTCACATTTGCCAGAATGCCGCTGCGCTGCGACCTAAATGAAAGCTTTTCGGCAAATTCAGCAGGTGGCCGTTACATTTGAACACGGCCGAGGAGGTTTTGACAAAAAGTTTCAATTAAAGGTGACAGTGGCCACCCAGGCACATTTGGAGATCATGTGGTGGCAGTCCAGCGACAGGCGGGTGGCAGGAAGGCAGCATCGCAATAATCAACTGATAAGAGGGTCTCAAGGCCTCCAAAATCGTCTAATGATTGTCTGACTTCAGACTACCACCCTACAACCACCCCCCTGCCACCGTGCTGCCATCCCACTGCCACCATCTGATTGTTAGAAATTGTATAGTAGCAGGGCGGACACTCAACAAGAGGTGTTGACATGGGCCGGGGGGGATTATCAGACGACGTGACCAATATGGGTCCAAATTGGAAGACGGTATGATGCTGCACAAAGCTCGTTATGACTTGATAGCACCATGGTAACTCAAAGACCTGAATATTGACAAATTGTGGTTGATGCTGAGCAGAACGCAAAGAAGACACAACATTGTTTTTTTCTTGGGAGGCATGTGGTCTAAAAAGTTTCATGACCCCGCCAACAATCTGCAAATAAAAATGGGGCGGCTGCAGCTAATCTTAAAGATTCTACTGATGTCTATTTCGCAGTGGCAGTTTTATATGTGACCCTAGCATTACACAAGCATGGTTATAGCACAAAAACTAAGAAACCTTTGTGTTTGGTAGATTGTTTCATTCTTGTAATGACGTCTTATGTCTCATGAGGCATTATTAGTCTGTATGTTGGGTTACGCCTTCAAAAAGTTTGTTCAAGAAAAATTTTACAAAGTGTGTCAATAAAAATCACTAAAATAAAAATCTGAGAGTAAGAACTAACAACCTTTGAGGTCTGTCAAATATCAAAACATTTTGTCCTTTCGAAATGTTTCTACCTATCTTGGCAATTACAAGTTCAGGGAAAAATTGGTTTGGATCACCTTGCATGGAGCCACAGGGCATAGAGCAAGCAGCACATGCAGTGATGGCCACTCAGCAGAACCGTAATACATACAGCCACACCAGATTGACAGGGCTCTTAATATGCCATAATGTAGGGGAGTAAACAATGTCAACACTCCATGTAACATAGTAGGATGCAATCTTGGAGCAGAGGACTATAATCCAAAAAAAGTATGATGCCTGCCAGCAACACTTGTTTTCGTTGTTGAAGGAAACCACTAGCAGTCGCAGCTATGGATAAAACCAAATCAAGGATTAATTATCCATCCATCCATTCCAGGTCATTAGCCCAGCTGATATTACTAATTAAAAAAACAAACTTTATAGTTTAAAAAAGCTGTTTATATGTCCCGAAGAAGGACGTTTGAGATATTCTTTGCAATTGAAAAATTAAAGTTGCTATTCCAATTGTTTTTTTTGTTTGTTTTTTTTCTTAAACGGAAATGCAGTATTTCCATGGCTATTAAACAATGGTTGTTTTTTACATAATTGTGAGAAAATTAAACCAACCGAAAAGTTACACATGTTGCAGTTCCTAACATAACCACTAGGGTTACAGAATGGATCCATTTTCTATTGACTTCAATATTCAAAAGTTAAAATTTACACACACAAAAATGTATTTATGCCCAGGAGAGAAAAACGCTTTTGATGCATGTTGCTGCCTTTAAACTCATGATGACAACAGTGGGGGAGTTTTTGTTTTAAATCAGCTTACTCAAATCTAGCAGAATTTAATTTTGGGGTGAACGGCACAAAGCTCTTACTTGACCTTGTTCCACCTAATTGCCGATTATAGGAACTTTAGGTAATATAGTCAAAACTACCGTCAAGCTACTTTTAGGGTGTTTCATTTTATATATAAGTTTACATTGGAGTAAGAACTCCAAAAAGAGCAAGATTTATGTACAATAATGTGAAAGACAACCCACCTTTTTTAAGAGGACACGATTTGGGATTCAGCATTTGTGGAGGTCTCATCCTAGCATTCTGGGGGGCCTGACAACATAAACATTCTTTGTAGACCCGGCTTCCTTGCTGGGTTAGCTGAGCAAAGTCATGCATTGTTTGAAAGATAAGAAATGAGCTCCATCCTTTGTTTTTCTGAGCCTTAATCCCTTATGTTTAAATCTGATTCCAGATATACTACAATGTGCTTTCCAGTGAACATTTTTCCTAACAGCTTCACTTCCATCCATCCATCAAACTAAACCCGCTTAATCCCTTTTGGGGATTAATCTTAGACAGGTTGCTTGTCCATTGCAGGGCCACACTCAAATCCACATCAAGGTACAATTTAGAGTTACCAATTGCCTATAATGCATATTTTTTAGGGAGGAAGCCAGAGTGCATGAAGAGAACCCGCCACACATGCATGAGGAGAACTCCATCAGCTGCAGGTTTTCAACAATATCTAGTCGATTACATCTGTCAAGATCTTGAGCACCTACTTGTTAAAGATTTTGTGAGGTCTAGTGGGAGCCAAAAAGAACTGGTTTAACCATTTAATGCCTGAGCTGTCTTCAGCGACACATGCTCTTTGAACAACCGTAACACTTCAACCATTTACGCAAGTAAAACCTGCGACCTGCGACAACTAAATCACACAACCTCTTTCACATACCGTTACTCTTTCATGGTTTACACAATCAATGTAAATCAGCGGATTCTGATGCCGACAAAGGCCGCTTTGCACAGATATGCAACCTATCACTTGTAACAAGTGTTACAAAATGCTGATTTTCATATCAGCTACTTCACTAATGTAAAGTGTTGCATATTGGTGCAGGCTGCTGAATCTGCTGGAATGATGTTAATAGAATATGTGGTTAAAGAGTAACGGTTGTCAAAAGAAAGTAAACCCTGGAGCCAAAACTCTGGTATTTTTGTAAACGGATTCATTGCAAAAGACAGTTGAAGACTTGCGGTAACTCATAGAATTTCAACACAGGAGCTACAGCTCCAATATTAGATAGTTAAAGTGCTTGGGAATTTTGTGGATTTGTGGCCTTATCAAGCTTGTAAGCTTCAGAACTATTGTGAACAAATAAGACCTGAGCTATGACCTTCCATCCTGAAAGGTTCTCAAGTCAACATAAAACGATACCACAGAGAGATAAAAAAAAAAGAAAATTTGGAAATGTGGACAGTTACGATGAAGGATTAGAGCTGGCTGTAAGATTATGAGAAAAAAAGTTCTAACTCTACAAGAAAAAAGTTGTAAATTTATGAGAAAAAAAATGTAAGACATTGAAGTCGAGCGTATATGTAAAATTGTCAATTTTTTATAATTAAGTTATAATTTCATAAGTTATATATAAGTTGAGAATTTTGAGGTTAAAATCTTACAGGTAGGCATTAGTCCTATTAACTAAGAAAATAACTAAAAAGTTATAAACTATAACTAAAAAGGAACCAATTTGTGGAGCACATTGTCCTTCATTCAGCATTTGGTTTCACAAATAAGGAAATACGAAGTATTGTAATGATATGTGGATAGAGGCTTACACAACTATATTTTCTAAAAAGCATGGCATTTCCCTTGTTAAATTACAACTTTTTTCTCAGAAGTTGATGCCTTTATTTTCGTAAATATTTTTTTTTTTAAGGTGGCCCTAATACTCTGTCGCAGACAGCTACCTGTGTCTAACTTTAATCTATTTAGTATGTGATACAAAGATAGGGTTGTGCGGCCTGTGCCTCACTATCACAAAACCTTTGGCATGAAGCCCTTTGGACAAAAGGACAACGTTGGAGTGAGAATTGATGACTCAAGCTGCCCAGCTTCTACCAGCAACAACAGTGTTTTAAACCAACACTTGATCAAACTCTCACCAGCCATCACAAGGTTTTAAGTTAGATTTTGTGTATTTGCACTCCACTCCACCCTTAAATCCAAGGAATTTTGTCGTTTTGGTGTTGCTCAAGTCCAACTAGGTGGGGATTTTCTGTAGTCTTCCTTTTTTCAAACTTTTTTATTGACACTTCCCTAGTCAGTTTTTCCACACTTTAGGTACACGGGTATGAATAACTTTGGGAATCACTGTGCATTGGCAGCTATAGAGCTGTCAGAGATGCAGAGAAAGGTTGCATCAAAAACAGATCCTGCTCCATATAGGATGTTGGAGCATAACAATTTCCCCAAGGTTGAGGCATTCGACCAGCTGTATGCAGGGGTATCTTACATAATGAATGCCCCACAGAATGAATCATTCGTATAACGAACACCACTGCAAATGCCCACGTCCTTAGCAAACTTACATTACACAAGAAGCCTGACAAAAACTATTTTTTAACCCTTGTGCTGTCCTAGGCACTTTAACATTGGGAGTTGGATCATCTGGACCCACTAGACAGGGCGCTAAACCTTTTTTCTTAAATGATTTGTGATCTTCACTGGTGTCCATGGATTACATGAAATCCTCTTCACCTATTTCTACCTTTTTCATGGTAGGGAGAACACGTCAGTTTAAGGATCGGGTCATCTGGACCCCAAAGGATAGCACAGGGGTTAAATACCTTCAATTTAATTCTAAGACAATTCCCAACTTTGGTGTGCATTTTTACTGGTGTTTCCTGTTCTTAATTGTGTTCTGGTTTTCTTATTTCCTTTTTTTTGCAGCATCTTGTAAAATATTGCATGATTTCCCATAGACATTTGTGGAAACTAAATAATATTTTTGTTATATTTTTTATTAAAAAACATGGCATTTTCTGGACCCAAGGTTTAATTTTATTTTTTCAAATTAACCAATCCAAGGTATGCTCTGCAAGCTACAAAGAGGCTTATCATGAAAGATACACTCATAAGCCTCTAGCCACGTGTGTAAATTAAAACCTCAATTAATTTACTTCTACAAAATATTACCAAAAATTATGACAGAAATGTTAGGAGTAAAACCTCATTAGCTCATGATTATGGTTTAATCCAGAATAAAAACTGAATGCATCAAGGTCATTCTTACCATCCTGTGTTTTTTTAACACCAGTCTATCAAAAGGAGAGTTTGTTCTGATTGGTAGTTGCGTTTCTGAAATATCGTCATCTGATGTGCCCTGGCAGACAAAATGTACCTGAATGATTAAGAAAGTGTGATTCTTTGGGAAGTGAGGCTAGGGGTAGATTTGTACTCAAGGAGAAGCTGGCCCACGTGCAAATTCTGTCCACTTCGACAGATTCTCACCCCTACTCGTCATATATGGACGCATGAGTAGCGACCTCTTCGTCAACTTCACATTTTGAAACTTTGGGTGAGCATAACTTGGCGTTTTTGGACTTGCTGAAAATAAGACATCCCCAAACATTGGTGACTGATTTACGCTTTCATCCATAAAAATAATTTTACTTTAATTTGTTTAATACTTCTGTTTAATATATCAACAAAAATGTAGACTATTTTAAGTGAAAGTAATGTAGCACGGGCTGCTTTCAGACTATTTTTCTTTATTTTGTTTATATAAATATCATTATTATCATTGTTATTATTATTATTATTTTTATTATTATTAGGCAGAAGTCAGAATATGTGCAATGTAACCAAAGCCATTTAATCGGAGCAGGCAGCAGTTGGGCTCAGACAAAGCCTCAAGATGAGTTAGGGTGAGAATGGGTGGCTCCAGTCTCTTCTTGACTAAGAAATAATTCAAAGTTATCTTTTTTTTTCCTTTCCATGTTACTTGGATTCTTTTATGAGCTCCTGGATGAGCTGTTGTGTTCTTAAAGATCTTATTTTGGTCGGTCACCTTGAAGCGATTTCTCCAGTTTCAGTTTTCTTCGTTGATGGATGATGACTTTGGTTCTCTGGAGTCCTAAAGCATTAGAAATTCTTTAAAGGATGGCAAAAAAATCTGTAGCATGTTTTACTGTCAGACCACCACTCTCTGAATGATTTAACAGGTCTGACAGTAATGTAAAAGGTGCAAAATTAAACTTGCAAGTGTGGTAAATTACTGTTCATTCATGATTAAACAATAGAATGGAATTACTTTTTTCAGACAGGAGCATACAGGTTGAGATGGGCCTTTGAAATCATCCTTGAAAAATGTACTTTGGCTTTATTCAGCTTATCATTTTAAAATATTAAAATTCCTTATATGACTCACATGGATGTGAAAAATATGCAAGAAAATGTGAGAAATAGAACAAGATACTTTTTCATTACATTGGACACACTCCATTGAAAATGGTGCTTTAGGTGTTTTTAACATGTTCTTGTGACATTTTTCTGATGATGGACATATATAAAGAATAAGTAATTGACCTTAAAATTGCATTTCTATTTATTTACTCAAATCGTGAATCAGAAGTAGACAAAAAAATGGGGTTTGAGGAAGTGTAGCTGTAACGTAGAAGCTACTTCGGCATGCCAGAAGCTTCCTGGTCCGCTCTCTTCTGATGCAAATAGATCCATGTACAATTTTGAGCTCCCAGTAAAAAAGAACAGAACACAATCCCCTCACTTTTGGTGGTTGATATAACTTGCTTACAATCAAATCAGAATTATAGCTTTAGAAGTCAAACACAAGCAACTTTATAGCAATTCAAATTTTTGTGTGCATACATGTAACTTCACATAATACACCTATATTTTATTCATTTTTTTAAGTCCCATGAAACATAGTGACAGACTGATTTGGACTCCAAGACTTTTACAGATTTCAGTGGATTTTCTCTGATAGACATGGAGCGGTAAAGGCTCTGGCATGAAAAAATGACAGCAAACCACAAAACAACACGGCATCAGCCAGTTATTAGATTTTAACATTATTGACCATTATGGCAGCTAAGAAATTGTTGCATTTGGCTCCCCACTGACCTATATGTCTTTGTTTTGGTCCTTTTAAGACAAAAGTTTGGGTATCCCTAACTTAGAGCTTCAGACCAAAACCAAAATATAGCGTACTCTTTAGCTTAAATATCACCGATAACATTCAACATTACATATGAATAAAATGTTTTTTTCTTTGTTAAATGAAAAGTTTATTTTTTGAAAACAGTAAATCTGCAGTTTATGTGCAAACTAAAATGCATGGACAGAAAAAGAAAAAAAAAGAACTGGGGTTATTTTTCTAAGACCCACCTGGTTCATGCATAAAATAAAGTTGCACCTGTTGCAACTTCATATTTATATTTGCAATCAGCTTGCAACAACTTTCGTTTGCAACCAATATCCTGAGTGGTCTGTTTGTATGTGTTGTTTTTAAGGAACATTGTGGGTTTTTCTGTCATTAAGTAACAATATTTGTAATTTTCTCCTATTTAACTTTTTACATTAGTAATTTAGAAATTTCAAGCATTTTCCTCCCATTAAAGCATGTCTGTTCCATGCAAGGCCAAACTTCTACAGCCAGAGATATCACTAAAGACATGAGCATTAGTTTATTATTTTGTATCAAATACATCAACTCAAAAGTCTGCAAAATGTGGAGGGAAAACCAAAACGGATACAGTTGAGTGGAAAAAAATGGGGAAAAAGAGTGTGGTAGATGACTTTTCTGTCAATGTTCTCATTTGCTGAATTAAGGAAGAAAATATTTTTAAATCATTTAGGAAAAAAAGAGCAGCTGAAATATTAATTCTTGACATTCCCCTGGCAGATTCACTGTGGCATTGTTGTGTATGAAGAGATGGCATTGTCTGATTGGGTGATGATGACATTCAGTGTGAAAGCATGCTTCCTGTGCACACACGCTGTCTGTCAGTTTGAATGAGTAGCATGGTGACAGGGTTGCTGGTGTCTGCTCCACGTGCTTCCACTCATTTTCATGGAAATTAAAGGCGTGCTGCCTTCACCCTCTGAAAGGTGAAAATATAAAAGGAGTTCTTCAGGTGAAAAGTTGTGTGCGGGTGTGTGAGTAAGGCAGAGGCTGACAGCATTGACTGACTTAAGTAAACACTCAAAAGTAATTATAACACAGAATAAATTCACGCTCAAAAAAAAAATATATATATACATACATACATGCTGGATGAAGCTCGTCTGCTGGACTTTATATATGTAGTTGTGGATTTAGATAAGTTAATTCTTCTCTAATGAGTTCTGGTAATTCGCCTGTCCGTCCTGGGGGAGGATCCCTCCTTCATGTGGGCACCCCTGAGGTTTCTTCGTTTGTTCCGGAATCCGTTTTTTTTGGGAGTTTTTCGTTACCGCGAAGGGGGATCTAAGGGCAGGAATGCTAGTATAGCTTAAGCAGTTTGTTAGTTCATTTTAGTATCTTCCTATTGAATTCTTTGTATTCGTGATCCTTTTGAGTTCATGTTTTACTTCGAAGCCCATCGAGACGACTGTTGTTGTGATTTTGGGCTATACAAATAAAATTGAATTGAATTAAAAAAAATTGAATACATACACACAGCCCACTGAGATTACTTTATTACAAATAAAATAAAGCAACTTTTCCCAAAGCTTCATTAGAAAAGCTGTCAAATCCACAGAGGCTAAAAAAAGGGTGCATGCAGTCTGGAAAAGTCAGTTGGTCCAAACCGAGTCCACCTAATTTGGTCCGGATAAAGTCCTGAACCTTGCACTTGGTCTGTTTTCAGACCAGGGTCCGCTTGGGTGTGTTCGGACTGAGAATTTGTTCCGGATAATTGGGGAAAACGAACTCTGATTCACTTTAATCGAACGAAATGTGTCCAGTCTGAATACACCAATGTTTGTGTTTTGCATCATTTCAAACTAGAATACATGGAGATGGAATAGTTGGTGCAAAAAGCCACCTAGTGGTTACCTGGGGAAGTAAACTGGCTTCAGTTACTTTATTCTTGAACTAATTCAAAACAAAATGTGCAACCGTTGACTCTTGCTTTTATAGATAAAACAGAAAATGGCATCCGCATTCAAATGGAACCCATCTCTTGTCTTGTCACCATTTCTCAAAGTGGTACAAAATGTAAGTGCTTCCCATCACCGCTTCTTTCACAGAGAACAGTATACAGAAAGAAAGGACACGAGTGGTAAAGGCAAACAGTGCAAAAGGAAAGAAATATGCTAGAAATGCAACAAAACATCAAAAAAAAAGTTGCCATTCTGTGCATGTTTCAAGTGTCTGAAAAACTGTTTTTCTTTCCAAAACACAGCATCCCAGTGCACTTTAGAGATAAAAAATAAAAAATAAAATAAAAATAGCTGTTTCGCCACATGAATAAAACAAGCGGGACAGTGTTGAATATGCAGACTTTTTGAAACACAAAGAAGTACAAGAAGTGGTAATCAAAAACCAAACATCAAAAACATGTAATCATGCATCCGACAACTGTAATTGATGAATGTTCTATTTAAATTGTTCTTGAACTGATATACAACAAATCCAAACAAAAAATAAATTTATTAGAGATGAGGAAGGGAAATTTTTCAAAGCTGTCTAAGTTTAGTTTAATGTGATTACATTTAGAAACAGCAACGCAATAATAAGACAATAAGGCAAATAAATGAGGTGCCCACTTGTAGGATTTTAAAAAAAAGCAAAGAGTGAGATTTGAACCTATTAAACCAATTTGACTCAAGCCACCTTATTTTCTGCACTATAGGCCACACCGGATAATATGGTCTGTTTTAGAACTTATATCATATCTAAGCGCCTGACCTATATAAGCGCAATTAAGCAAGGCAAAAAAGTCCGAGATAAGTCCATCAGTCAGACTCTATGAACTGTGTTCACACTAACTCTCTAGATCTTGTTTGTTGCCCACTACACATTAGCCGAACGAGAAGCATTAGCTCATTCACTACACCAGTAACTCCAGACCTTTTTTGAAACCTGTAAAAAAACTGAAACTCCTAAAGCAATATTACTGTGACTACGCTAACTCCCAACCTTGTAAGGGACAGTTAAAAAAACAGCATCATGTGATTATATACAATAATACCGAAAAGTGTGTGCAAATTGTAAAAAAAAATTGGACTTTTGACATTTTGACAGAGCACCCTGTACCTCTCCAAATTGCTTTGCCATCAGTAAACAACCAGAATTAATCCATATTTAATGCGCTCTGGATTATAAGGTACAGTAAAGCGCCTTTGATTAACCCTACATCTGTGGGTCCTTTAGACTACAGGGTTTCAGGGAGATCTTTTAACACATCTTCCTCCATCTCAGTTAACGTTAATAATCATTTGGCCCAGTCCGTTGGTTTTTCTTGCAAATGCACACCCATTTTAACAGAGGTCGTCCAAAACAAAGCCACGGTACGCCTTTAAAGTGCCCCTTATGGTGCGAAGAATACTTCAATCAGATCACTGAACTGGATACCTAAAGATTGGATTAATCCTTGTGCTATCTGAGATGACCCCACCCTTACATTGATGTGTTTCTCCCTACCATGACAAAGGTGGATAAAGGTGGAAAGGTTTCATGTAATCCATGGACACCAGTGAAGATCACAAATCATTGAAGAAAAAAGGTTCAGCGCACTGTCTAGTGGGTCTAGATGACCCAACTCCCAATGGTAAAGTGCCTAGGATAGCACAAGGGTTAAATGTCCATCGTCAATACAAAAACAGAAAGACACAGACTAAAATAAGAGAACAAGCAGAGGCGTTTCTTCTTGTCATTTTACCATAGCAGTTTATTATGTTGCTCAAAAGAGGTTGGCATTGCTACACCCGTCTGCATGCTGACGTAAAAGAAATTGCACAATTTAACTGTCTGATTTTTGTAGAAAATGCTAGTCTTGGGTAATGAAAGACATAACAATTGTGACAAAACCCAAGCCTAGGCAAGAGAACCTCCAACTGCAGTCAATTAAGTGAGGAATGTGTCATATTTTTTACTCCTATTTAAACAAAAATGCCAGATGGTTCAATTTCTTTTTGGCTAGCATTAAAAACAATTGGTTGTATAAGGGTGACATGGATAGGGTAAACTCAAAGAAACCATTGAAGACAGGTGAAACCAGACAACACAGAATAGAGTAAATAAGAGCCTGAAAATAATATCATAATGAGCTCTTCTTAAAGAAAGTAAATCAGCATTAACATGGAAATCTTCCTATGTCCTGACTCAAAAATCCTATATTTGTTCCAGCCAACCTTGGAAATGCAGCGAAACCAATTGGACTTGCGACGCATTAAAAAAAACTATTGCTAAAAAGCAAAAGGATGTTTTTGAAAACCTGAAAGGACTTCAGCGCTGGAGGCCTTGTTGGAGAGAATATTAATAGCAGTTTAAGACAAGCAAAGTCATCCCCTTACGGATGCATGTGACTACAAGGCTGTAGCAGGAAAGGCAAGTTAGTCAATGCAGCAGTGAAAGAATAGAAAACAGGCAGGTATAACTTTTATATCGTGTATACGGCACACATATCACATAAAAGTTATGTAATTCATACATAAATCACAAATTAACTGCATATAAACAGCGCAATAATCAAGCACAGTTTATGTTCTTTGCGTGGTTTATTCGTACTTCTTCCATGGCTTTACTGTGGTTCATTTGCAATAAATCTGAATACTTCAATTAAAGACCACAACATTTCTCACTTTTTCCACTTTTTTTCACATATGACCAATTTACATCTGTGCAATTTGCGCAAAATGTATGTTGTGGCTGTAAGACACGACCTTAAGAAGGTGTGAAGAAGAACAACCAGTGCATTCTAAAATAACATGACCAGCGTTACTTAACAAAAGAAGTTTGAGAATAAGGTATTTCACTAATTTTATGAGGGTCAATTGAGAAGTGGGTGAGAGGCAGGTTAAAGTGACAGTGCACATCATGGAAATTAAAAAAACAATTTAATTGCTTACAAAACAGGTCACAACTGTTATGAACAACAGATTCTGTCAAAGTTACTGGAGTACTGTAATACATTAAAAATTCAAAAACATTGGGAACTGCAGTAATAACTTTATGCTGAATATTTTTGAAAATCAAAACCACTTTGCAACTCTATTTTTCAAAAAAGCCATAAGAGCAAAGTTACTTACCGATTTGTCATTATTAGAAATAAAAAAAAGCAAGTTTGACTTGAGTTCTTTTGTTTTTTGGGGCCATTAAAAAACTTTTTGTTAAGTGTTACCTTCAGATCAGCGAGGAAGTGCTGCACAAACAGTAGGACCAGTCATTTTAATGCTGTTTGATAATGTTGTTGCCAGATTTCATCTACTTAGTCTAATGAACCAGCATACAAAAACATTTCTATAGTACATCAACAGGCTCCACATAGCCACAGCATTCAAAACTAGCAGCAGGACACAGATCGTTTCTTTGTACAGTAGTACTCCACTGGAGAACCTTTGCTCTGACGTGCCTTTTAGTTTTTCAGCATCCATTTTTATGAGAATCTGTTTCTGACAATTTCCTTAGAAATGCAGAAAAGAACTGCCGCAAAAGCTAGATTAAGTTCCATGCTTAAAATTGTAATACGTAGGAGATGTATGCAAATTCATTGCATGAAAAAGCATAAATGTTATTAGTGTATCACTACTAAAACTTTCACAAGTAAAGTTCTCATTTTTAAAGTAATTAGTATCTATCAGTTAAGGTATACAGCACTGAAAAGCCATCATAGACACTTTTTTGGGCACACCTGTCTAAGTGCTCTGTAATAAATTTCCAATAAGCCAATCACATGGCGGCAACGCAATGCATTTTGGCATTCAGACATGCTCAAGATGATCTGCTGCAGTTCAAACTGAGCATCAGAATGGAGATGAAAGATGACTGAAGTGACTTTGAACGTGTCATGGTTGTTGGTGCCTGACAAGCTGGTCTGAGGATAAGAGAAACTGCTGATCTACTGGGATTTTCACCCACAACCATCTCTAGGGTTTACAGAAGAGCATCTCTGAACATACAAAACGTCCAACCTTGAAGCAGATGCGTACAGCAGCAGAAGACCACACGGGAGTGCCCCGAGGAGAAAGGGGGCCCACCAGGGGTGTTGTTAACTTGGCCCGACCAGGCTCGGCCACAGTTGGAGACTTGGCGGGGCCCAGCACCCAGGGACAAGGACCAGAACCCACCCCCCAGGGACACGGACACCCCCGGCTCAGGTGTAATGTGAAACCACCACCACCCCCGCGGAGAGAGCACCGCCGGGCCCAGGAAACCCAGGGGACACGGCCGCCGTTGCCAAGGATCCCGCACCCCCCACCAGGGAAGGGGTAGGGGACAGATGGTCCTAGGTCCCACCTTCCTTGCAAATGTGTGTGCGTGTATGTGTGTTTGAGAGGGTGTGTGTGTGCATGTGTGTGTTTATGTTGGAATGTATATTTTAAGGTGGGAGGGGTGTGTGTACTAAGGGGGTGCAGTTAAAATTGGCGAGTAGGGCACTGAGGGGACATCTCCTGATTACTCACAGTGATGTCCCCTCACCCTCCCCACCAAGGGGCCCTAAATGTCTAAGGTGCGGTTAAAATTGGCGGGTAGGGTGCTGGGAGGACATCTGCTGCTTGCTGGCAGTGATGTCCAAGCACCCCCCCTACCAAGGGCCCTACATGTCTAAGGTGCAAATAAAACCGAAAGAGGGGGTGCCCACTCCATACAGCAACCATGGGAGGGAGGGACCACTACCAAGTAGCCCCCCCCAAGGGGCATCGCAGGCTAAGCCCCCCACCCCCTCACCCTAATATGAGGGGGGCCCAACACCCAGGACAAGGACCAGAACCTCCCAAGGCCCTGCAATAGTGGGCTCCCCTCCCAAACGCCCCCCACAGGACAGGGCCCTGGCACCCACCCCACCCCAGACCCCGCAGCCAAAAGCCGGATGACCCGGCAAGCGACCGGTCCCCCGGTGTCCGTCCGATCCCAAGAGCCAGGGGCTGCTGCAGAGAACTTCGAGCTGTTACCTGGGGACTCTTGGAGGCTGGAATCCTGAGACAGAGAAGAGGCAGGTTAAGCACAAAGGCCAGACTTAGACAAGGAAACATAGACAGGGCCAGGTAGAGTCACCATAGGAGTAGCGAACTGGCGTTGGCCTAATGGGTCTGGATCCTCCTTAAGAGCAGAGCAGGTGATGAGGTAAGTGGTCCCCAGCTGGTGGAGTCAGGAGACAGAGCAGGAGGGAATGACCCGTTTACAATGTAAAATGCCATTGACATGGCCAGGAAGCTCTCGTGGGATTTTTTGGCCTCTGATGCAGTGGCCTTTGACCCTACAATCATAAAAAATGCAATCACCAAATACAGCTGCCTGGTTCCAGGCTGTTCCTTTCCTATGAGATAATTTGTAAGAGAAAAGTCAGCACGCTTAGTAAGATTGCAATTAGGGCCGGCCCTGGTCTTCCGGGGGCCCTAAGCGAAATTTAATTTGTGGGCCCGCTAACTGATCAGCAGCACCAACAAAATGCAACTGTTGTTGGATACACATTAAGATTAAGTGGTGCCAAACCAATTTTAAAAGTGAAAAGAAAAAAATATGAATGACGAATGTATATATATATATATATATATATATATATATATATATATATATATTTATGGTAAATATGTTTATGAAAACTTGTGCTCCCTGGTGTGAAAGAGCAGATCTTCTGCCTTCAGCTGATCAAAGCAACATCAGGAAATGTGAAACATAAATTGATGGAGAGAGGTTTGTCCAGTCAATGAAACCCAGACAGGAGTGAAGCTCATTACTCACTGTCACAGAGCAAGTGACAGGTTTCAGAATATGGATACAATGAGCCATTTATAAACACCAATTGTCATGGCGCCCCCCCCAACCACCCACCCATCCGCCTCATGACCAATTTCCTTTCCCATGTATTTTCATCTCAGCAGTTAGCACAGATGCAGTGGCACAACACTCCGAACTCCTGTTTTACGATTCCCACATTACAAAATGCAAGAAAACTTGAACTGAAACTGAATGTGGCGCCCTTCCCAACCTGTCACAGACCTGCATGTTATTCTCCTTTTTTAATTGGCTGCAGCTCTCCCCAGAGTGGAGGCTTTATAACAGAAGACACAGTAATGGTTTACCATGGGACCTGTGCATTAAACATACAGTGGAGCCAGCACATTGTGGGAATACTTCAGCACAAACTCCACCTCACACGGCTATTCTTTATGGCAACTCATAGGGCAGGCATGATAAATTAAATACACCATAATGCATGTCTGATAATTAATCCACTGCATGGGTTCGTTTTTTTTAAATATCTTTTGAAATTCTGTTTCAGAGAAATGAGGACAAGAGGATTGATAGAGTGATCTTCTGTTGCCCTTGGGATCAGAGTTGGTTTTGATAATAACTTATGTACTGCTCATACAAATAAGTTTGGTAATGAGGTGTTCTGTTCACTGCTGTACAGTCTCTGTAAAGTCAATAGGCAACTCAATAGAAGAACACGAAATGTTTTCAAATGCCTATCCGCCCGGGCTTTGAAAGACTCCAATAAATAGTGCTTCATCCATCACATTATCACTTGTCATCAGCAAACTTCTAGTCAAATTGTCTTCATACTACTGAATCACCATCAATTCAAAGTGGCTTGAATTTACACCTTTGATCATTGAAAAAACATCTCAGAGATCAAATTTTTGCTATTATTATCATTTTATTATTACTTTTATTATTATCCTCCTTATTTTTTTTTCTCTAATGTTGTATTTCTAAGCTAAATATATTTTTTATGTTATGGATTAACAAAACTTAATCTAAAGGTTAGAGTTTGCTGTATTTCCAGGCCAACAATTGATGTTTTAGCAAAATTCATGTTTTAACCCTTGTGCTATTGTGTGCACTTTAACATTGGGAGTTGGGTCATCCAGACCCACTAGACAGTGCTCTGAACCTTTTTTCTTCAACGATTTTTGATCTTCACTGGTGTCCATGGATTACATGAAATATTTCCACCTGTAGTGGAAAGATTTCCACTAAAGGTGGAAATGACGCATGACGCATTTGTCATGGTAGGGAAAACACGCCAATGTAAGGGTGGGGTCACCTAAGATAGCACAAGGTTTAAAATGGCATGATGCTAAAACCTTCTGTGGTTGTGAAAGAAAGCTCCAACATTCCTTTTCCAAATTTAAAGCAAATCCAAAGGTATTAAATGTAACAGTTCCTTTAGGCCGGCTTTACACTGCAGATCTTGATGCCCATATCCGAATTTCTGACTATATCCGAATTTTCTGACGACCCGCTTACATCATCTTTTAAAAGTGACCCGTATCTGATTTTTGCATTTACACTATACAATGCTGAAACTATCAAACGTAGACGTTCTGAGGACTACGTAGCAGTATTTCCGCATTCCGCGGACCTCTTTCGGACTTTTGTGATTGCGGTTGTCATGGAGGCAAGGCGGCGACGGAAGGAGGCGTTGCCTTGGGCGCTCCAGAGGGGATGCACGGGGGAGTAAAAATGAGGGCTGGCCTGGTCGGCCGGCTTATGTGCTCTCTCTGAGTTTTGAATGAGGAAGTGTTTGCAGACGTGCTGTACTAACAGTTTGATCCAAGTGTTGAATCTTTCCTGCGCGATGACACACGGGAGATTTCCTCGGGGTTCTCTTTTCCGTTCTGAACCCTCAGCCTCCAGAGTGGGTTAAGATAGACTCCAAAACTTTTGGGGGAGACACCTTATTTTTAATTTACGGTTCTCCGACAGTCCCCCGCTCCGCGCTCACACCCCCGCGCTCACAGGAGAGAGGGGGGGCTCTCTCCTTACACACACACACACACACACACACGCAAGCACGCGTGCGCGCGCTCACACACACACATGGTCCCCATCATACACGCCCCCCAAAGAAATAAACGGCTTCTAGCCTGCTGTTCCATAGCAACGGTGTCCCGCTTCATTAGTAACCGTTTGCGTCCCGACCGGGACCGGACCGGACATAACAGCGGTTTCCAACTACGGTCTGAAGCCTGAGGCTAAAAGGTACACGCTGACAGCAAAATCAGCGCACAAAAGCACCTTAATAAGTCATGTGATCTCAGTTGGTGGTGTCCTGAGTTGACGTCACTGACGTACGACTGGCATTTACTGGGGAATATCCGATTTGTCTGCTTACATGGAACGCGCAAATGTACGTATCCGATTTGTTTCCGATTTATTTCCACATATGAGAGAGGCCTGTATCCGATCTGAGAAAAACGGAATCCATGCGCTTTTGTCCTGCTTACACATTCACCAATCATATCCGATCTGTGCCACAAGAGAGGAAAAAATCGGAATTGGGTCACTTGAACCTTGCAGTGTAAAGGCAGCCTAAATTACCACTAGAGTCTCCTTTTCAATAACCCTCTTCTTTAACCAAATGTAATGCAAACCAGTAAGTAAGTGCCAAATTGTTGCAGTTCCTTAGGAGTCGCCATAGCGGATCAGCTTTAACTGATTCACACAGGTGGTTTGGCAGAGATTTTTACCTCTGATGCCTTTCCTGATACAGATTTTACCCGTGCTGGGGACTAGCACAGGGAAATTCAGACATAAACCCCCTTGTGGCTACATTTTAGGTAGTAGCTCGAAGGGTCTTGCCCAAGGACCCACACTGGATGAAGCTCATTGCGCCCCCTGGGAATCAAACTCTGGTTTGGGAGGTGCCAGTAGTGTACTTAACCAACTAAGCTGCATAAAGGGATTTTACACTTAATTACAGCTTGGTTTAAAATTTCTTCTGGGTTTGTATTGATTTGAAAATGAACAGGGTGTTTTATTTATTTATTCATCCATTTGTTTGTTTGTTTGTTTGTTTGTGAGTTTATTGGAGCTCAAAAGAAAATCTTGGCAGCTGAGTAACCCCAATAAGCCTAACAAACTTTGCTTTGTCTCTCTCAGTTGCTGTTTTGAGAACAATGGTAAGGTAGGTGATATATATTGATGGTGCCAACTTTGTGGTAGTATGACCCAGTGACGTGCGGTGAGGTTAATGGCTGGTGAGGCACTGACGTCCTCAGTCAGATTTACAAACATATGAACCATACTGAGTAACTTATTCACCATTTGACTGACAACAGTTGACATGTTTTGTTTAAAATATCATGTCAACATGTTTTTTTCATATACAAACTGCAGCATAGAAAAAAGGACAAACCTCATTATCGTCTTACCTTTACTTGTGAATAAAGTCCATATGTCGCTCCTTCTGAAGAAAATGAATTGCTGCTTGCTATCACTTATTCTATTAATTTTTAGCGTCATAATCTCAGGGCTCACCGGCGCCCCCTAACATGAGGCACGAGAACTGCTGGCCTCACCCAGCGGCTTTTTTGCCGGCGTTTAGCGCTCAGCAAAAGAAACACGTCCCTCACATACAGTTATTTATAAAAAACAACACTGTACATCATGTACATCTGCTAAATTATGTAAACTCAGCTCCTATAGTACAAGTGATTGAAGCGACATAAAGAGAGACAGCAGTACCGTCTGACTGCATAGGTATTGCGCAATCCAAGGTGAGGCTCAGCAGGCTGGTGCCTCATCGCACGTCACTTCTTAGTATATGAACGGCAAATGCGGAAATTCAGCGATTTTGAAAAGAAAAAACACCCAAAAATGGTACATTTAAATAGAAAATGACAATGGATGCAAAGCACAAATTACTGATTAAATATAATAACTGAATTTATTTTTGCTCTTTTCTTCCCATAATGACAGGTGAGGAACAGCCTCACCTGCCTCTCCTGACTGCACGTCACACGTATGACCTGAAACTAAAGATCTTTTTTTTTTTTTTTCTGTGTGACTTTATTTTGGGTTTTATTGTATTTGTGTATGAAATAAAGGCCATATCATGATTGGCCTTAAGAGTTTAATTATCGATTAATCATTTTGTTTACAGACTGAATCTGCATTGGAGGTTTAGTTCTCATTAACAGTATTGTCATTCACTTCCTGAAATCTATTATAAGAAAAATGAGCTTATTTCTGAGTATTTTTTTATTTATCTAATTCAAGACTAAAAACAGCATAATCATAATTAAAAGACCCCCGGAAACACTTTTACAATATCAAAAGATGATAGAAGTGGGACTTTATATCCAGTCTTGTAGATGATTGTCTTAATGTTGGTAAAACTGAAAACTTTACAAGGCAAAATAATGTAATTTTTCACCACACTCATGTTTAAAAATTAATTTTTAATTACATTTTTTATGTGTTTATTTGTAGTAAAACAGAGTATTTGTGTTTACAAATGTTTCTATTTTCCATTCAAACAGAAGAATGTTTTTTATTTATTTAATTTCTTTATATAAAATGTGTACTTGGAGAGACCTTTTTACTCTCAGGAGAGTGGTTCACAGGCTTTTTCTCAGATCCTGCCTGGTTACCTCGTCAGTTTGAGGATTACAAGTTCGTGGGTAAGAAAGATCCCATATTGATATTTTGCTAGAAGGCAAAATTTGTCACAATTTTACATGTTGACAACACAAACACACTCACACACAACATGCTATAAAAGAGTAAGACCTTGTTACATGTCAGTAACGGGGATCATGTCCCCATATTTGTATTGCTTGGCAAAATCCAACCCTCCTCGCAGCGACAAAGAAGAATAAAAAAAAAAAACACACCACATTGACACTTTTCAAAATTAGGTGCAATTATCCAGAGGCGGCTAATTAGAGAACTAGGGGTGACAGTGTTCTGACTGTGCCTCAGACCCATTTAATGACACACAACCACAAGCAGGAACACCTAGACCACCACATCCAGCAAATTCAAAGCCATTTATCATGGTGTCAGTAGGAGACCGGTGAGGAAGACTCTGGGGTGAAAACTTCTAGAATTAGAATTCTGTTTCACGTATATACTTGCCTTTCACTTGTCTGTGAGCTCTTGCACTGTAAGGATAAATGGGTGTGTGGGAGAAAGCCCTGGGAAAGAAAAAGAAACTGGAAGATGTTCCACTCATCGGGAAGAGCGAGATTTTGTTCTGCTTCCAGCATGTTTTATTATTATTTGCACGATTTTTTATTCTTTTACCAGATGTGGATTGTTGCTTACTTGGAATACAAAATAAGCTCACAGTCCAATTTTAAAGGCTACCTCACTCTACTGTGTGAAGCATGTTTTAACTTTGGTAAATTGACAGATTAAATAATAAGTTCTGTTAGGTTTTGTCGTTGTTTTTGGATGAAAAGTGTCACAACCTTTTTCAATTGGTGAGTTTAAAATATTCATAAGATGACATTTTATGAACTAAAAACACATTTACCTCCAAGCTCTACTAAGGATTTTTTATTATTCATTTAAAGATGCATTGTTGTTAAAAAATATAAAGCTAACTCTCCATGGAGTTTATTTTTCAAGAGATGCTAAACAGAAGGACTCCTGGTTGTTTTTTTTATTTTTTTATTTTCTTCTTCAAAGCAAGAACCCAACCCCCCCCCCCTCATTGAAATGTATGCTTCCTGTACTCTAAAACATGGGTTGACCAGATAAAAACAAAGACTCAATTGTGCGCCACTCAGGATGTAAGCCCTTTCTTAGTTCTTTTGGTATTTCTACACATGATTTTTTACAATGTATTTACCAAAACAGAGTGTGGGCTAATGAATGTTGGATTTGAAATTGCTTCAAATAAAATGTATAAACCCATCTTTGTGAGATAATCCAGACCCTTGTGCTATCTTAGATGACCCCACCCTTACATTGACGTGTTCTCCCTACCATGACAAAGGTGGATAAAGGTGGAAAGATTTCATGTAATCCATGGACACCAGTGAAGATCACAAATCATTGAAGAAAAAAGGTTCAGAGCACTGTCTACTGGGTCTAGATGACCCAACTCCCAATGTTAAAGTGAAACCCAATACTGTAGAAGTGTGCACAGCGGTAACGTCGAATAATTTATGTTTCATCAAAAAAAAGATACTTGATTAACATAACCAAACAGTTACCAGCTTTACTTTTGTACCTTTTGGCACATGCCTTCAGGGGTCACCACAGTGAATCAGCAGAGAGTTTTACACCGGAGGCTCATCCTTACAAAACTGTATTTTATCCAGGCTGGGGACCAGCACAGGAAGACCAGTGCGGGTCTTGATCAAGGACCAACACTGGTTGCAGCTCATCGCACCGCCTGGGAATTAAACCCTGGTTTCCCACCAGTCCTAACTGCAGCCAATTGAGCAGTCCAGCCACTGATCAAATACTTTTCAATCATTGAGATCACAAAGGCGGAGTAAAATGAACTTACCTGGATTTAGAATAACTGCTCTTTGGGAAAATTGGACTTCTCCAAATAACATATTCTTCCACACTTGGAAAGAAACGTGCACTCTCAGGTGAGGTTTGTTGATCCACTTCACTTTCATGAAAACGTTGCCACAATGTATCTACCATCCAAACTCTTATTTTTGATATTGATTGAAAGTTGTGTTTGGTGGTGGATTGGGTGTTGCTTTGAAACAACATGTTAATAATTTCACGATGTTTCAGTTCAACAAACAGGAGCATTAACAACTTTTGAACATGGTCACACACTGTATTTGGGTTGGCTTTCCATTCCGTTATCCGTATTTGTTACATCTCAGCCAATCAATCAATCAATCAATCAATCAAATCTTTATTTATATAGCACTTTCACATCTTCCAGACATCCAAAGTGCTGCACACTTATAACTACACTAAAACCATAGGTAAAATTCAAAGAAACACAGTAAAATGATAATAAAATCATCAATAAAAGAAAACACTAAAAAAAAAAAAACTGTCTAATTATCATTCTCTCTGGTGTTAAAAGCCAATGTAAAAAGATGAGTTTTTAGCAGAGATTTAAAATCATTTAAGGATCTGGCAGATCTCATTGACAGGGGGAGGCGATTCCAGAGTTTGGGAGCAACCACTGAAAACGCTCTGTCCCCCTTGGTCACCAGTCGAGTCCTTGGAACCTCTAAGAGCATCTGGTCTACAGATCGCAGAGCTCTACGAGGACAATGGCTCTGCAGGAGCTCAGAAAGATAAGGAGGTGCCAGACCATTTAAACATTTAAAAACCAAGAGTAAGATTTTAAAATCAATTCTAAAAGAAACAGGCAGCCAGTGCAGAGAGCGCAGTATTGGTGTGATATGATCACGCCGTCTGGTCCCCGTTAGAAGTCGGGCAGCGGAGTTCTGGACCAGCTGAAGACGGTGGAGGAGAGACTGGTCGATCCCGGAATAAAGGGAGTTACAATAGTCCAGTCTGGAAAAGATGAATGCATGAACAACCCTTTCCAGGGTGTCATGGGGGAGATAAGGCTTCACTTTACTAATTAATCTCAGATGATAAAAGCTGGACTGGACCACTGCACTAACTTGTTTGTCAAATTTAAAATGACAATCTAAAATGACCCCAAGATTCCTAATAAAAGACTGGTTAGAGTCTAATGACCCAATCGCACTGCTGCATCCTGTCAGGAGGTCCGTTTTCCCAAACCGAAGGACCTCGGTTTTGCTTTCATTTAAGCAGAGGAAGTTTAGGTTCATCCAGGCTTTAACCTCCTCTAAACACCTTTGTAAGTTCTCTACACACTGGACTCCCCCAGATTTTAAGGGTAGATAAATCTGGATGTCATCTGCATAACAGTGATAAGAGACATGGTGTTTTTCAAAGATGGAGCCCAGTGGAAGCAGGTATAAAGAAAATAAAATAGGACCTAAAATTGAGCCTTGAGGAACCCCATGTCCGAGTGGGACCTTTGTGGATGAGAATGGTCCCATTTGGACAGAAAAACTCCTATTGGATAAATAGGACTCAAACCACTGAAGCGCTGTGCCTTTCACACCAACAGAGTGCTCTAATCGAGAGAGTAAAATATCATGATTCACCGTATCAAAGGCAGCGGTAAGGTCAAGAAGGATTAAAACAGCAGAAGCTCCAGAATCGACAGTTAAAAACAAATCATTACATACCCTGAGTAGAGACGTTTCCGTACTGTGACGTGCTCTAAAACCAGACTGGAATTTGTCTAAGATGCCATAAAGCTCTAGATGGTCCTGTAGCTGAAAGTAAACCACCTTCTCTAAAATTTTCGACAGAAAAGGCAGCTTGGATATGGGCCTAAAGTTTGAGAGAACAGAAGGATCCAAGCTGCTCTTTTTAAGAAGTGGTTGCACCACAGCATGTTTAAAGGCAGCTGGAACACAACCTGAAAGAAGAGAAGTATTAATAAAACTGACTACCCAGGGACCGATAGAACTAAATACTTCCTTCAGCAGTCTGGGGGGAATACTGTCCCCTGGACAATAAGAGGGTCTCAGGTGCTGAACTATCTCAGAAGTTTCTGAGAGAGTCACAGGTTCAAAATGATCGAAAACCGCAGAAAGTGCAGTTACAATAACAGGATCTGGGGTACAGGATACAGATAAAAGCCTGGCAGCAGTCAGTGCAGGCTGCACAGCCTGGCTGATCACACAAATATTCATTAGGGTCGAGTTCAGGCCTGCTGACAGACCCTTCCATTATAGGACTAACCTCCACTCTCAGCTCTGCTGCTCTCCCCACAAATCCATTTTCTTTACAAATGTGGTTCTATTCAATCCGGAAATAACTAAGTTCAAAGGTGTTCCAACTACAAAAAAGTGGTTAATTGATAGCAACAAACTTTTTTTCTTAAAAATAGAAGTACATGAAATAAAAAGTATAATATTAAGTTATATCGGCCCCTCATGAATGACAAAGTCGTGCTGGATAACCTGCATCTGAAAAAAAAAAAAAAGAATAGCTGAGCAAGCAGTTTATTTGTTTTTGATAAATAACTGAATTTAATAGTTTCAGCCATCCTGCTGAGAAAGAAGTAAAACTCAAAGGAGTTTTGGTACAACTTAGATTTTTTAAAGTCCCACATGAGCGACACATCATCATCATCATCACCTAATGGCTTCTAACAGTCTCATTACCAAAGAGAATTTAGTTAAAGGTATCAGGGTGTTTTGACCCCTCTCTGTTCCACTTTGATGAGTGGAATTTGTCATGTGAGATGTTTGAACTAAATGTTAGGTGCCAAATGAAAGAGGAGTAAGCCATCTCTTTCATATGGTGGATCTTTGATGGTTAAAAGAGAAGTCTTTCATGTTTGACCGCAGCTAAAGACCAAACAGGAACAACGTCTCCCATAAATTCCTGCAATGATGGTTTAGTTAAAAAAAATCTTCCTTTTTTTTTGTTTTGATCATGAAAAATGAGCAAAATTTACACTTTTATATATCCATGGAAATACAAGATATCAACTACAACCCTTTTTATACTTTAATGATGTGGATCCAATGTATAATTGCTCACATCTCGCTATAAATTAACACTTGCATCAATGCCAAAGGTTTTTATAGGATCACCCGGAAATAATGCAGTAAACACTTGACCCTGCGAAGAAAATAAAAAATTAAAGTATTGATCTCCAGAAGCTTTTTATGGGGTGTATTTATTTATTGCTACCTTGATTAAAGTCTAAAACGCTTTAAGCTATGTTCACACCATCCTCTGCAATGCATCTTGAAGTGACCAATTCCAGTCTATTTAACCCTTGTGCTATCTTAGATGACCCCACCCTTACATTGACGTGTTCTCCCTACCATGACAAAGGTGGATAAAGGTGGAAAGATTTCATGTAATCCATGGACACCAGTGAAAATCACAAATCATTGAAGAAAAAAGGTTCAGAGCACTGTCTAGTGCAGGGGTGGGCAATTCCAGGCCTCGAGGGCCGGTGTGTCTGCATGATTTCCAGACATCCTTGCCCTACTCATGGCTGATTACCTGGTTCAGGTGTGTCCAGCCAATCAGAACATGCCAGAGCAGGGTATGCTGGAAAACATGCAGGAATGCGGCCCTCAGTGCCCACCTCTGGTCTAGTGGGTCTAGATGACCCAACTCCCTATGGCAAAGTGTCTAGGATAGCACAAGGGATAGACAAGCATAAGCAATCCTTCCAGGGTTCTGTGTTCATTTATCACTACACAAGTTTCCACAACAGTTTTCAGGCACTACAAACAAAACGTGCGGTCATTAAACGCGCGTTAAAAGTTAAATCAGGTGGAACTTTGACCATTCAGGGCCTCAAATTTTGTAGTGACATATGGTTGGCGTCTCTTTCAAAAGCACCAAAGCTTATATCGAAAATAAGCTGTGAAAGAAAAAGTCTGGAGCAAAATTCACAAGATTTGCACCGCTTCAGCATTTTGCACCAAACCTCTTTTAACAGCAACTGGCAGACATGCACTAGTAATCAGAACAAAAAGGGGGGAAGAGGGGTCCCTCAGTCCTGTTCTCATATTCAGTCAATGGGCTGATTATATGGACTGGTTGTAAGGCACGTCAAAAGTGACAAAAATCATTACTGAAATGTTTAAGATTATAGTTTATTCATTGACTTTAGAAACTAGACAGAGTGACCCCTGCCCCCTCATGTTCCTATATAAGAAGTTCCTGCTGGTTTCAAGAAGCCAAAATCCCATCTATTCAGATATTAACAGCTATTACGTAGTCATTCTTTTTGTCAGAATAATAATTCTAATACATATTTCTTAATATCTTCTTGCTAATCCTAATTTTTTTGTCATGACATTTTTTCTGTATTGCAAGTTATTCCCGTGATAAACTGACCAATCAGATGCCTCAGTATAAGTATGTGTTGCCCACTGGCCCCCACCTCAAACGTTTGATTGACAGATTCTCCCAAGCCGCATAAGTGGAAGTGGTGTGTACTTTGAACAAACTTACTAATGTTTGGCGACAGTAGCTGCCCAAGAAGCGTTGACTCAGACTGACTCATGCGAATCACTGTCGAATGGCTGCAAATGGCAGCGCCCGTATCGGGGAAAAATGGTGAATTACTTGGCTTCATTTCACTGGAGCCGGAGGTGAGGCATTTTCAATGGGTGACGTCACAGCTGCTTTGTCCATCTCTAAATACAGTCAATGGGTTTATTGATGCCTTTGAATTGCCACATAACCAAGTCCATATAATCAGCCCATTGACTGGAAATGGAATCTGTGTTATGGCAAGTCAAAGGTATTAAAAATCATCGTAGAAATGTTTGAGGTGGTTGGCTATTTTGTTTGACTTTTGAACACTCAGCATGAATGTGTTGCTCCTGCACCTCTTTTCCAACTTTTCCAACTGTCATGACATATGTCAAGTATGCTTGCATCCACCATGTCTTGTGAAAATCTTAGCACAGCATGTACACTAGTTCTTGTTTGGTGCAGGAGATCCCAGCCTTCACTAGTCCACTGCCTCTTATGTTCTGCTTCTGCTGAGATCACTCCTTCCACATTGACTGTCAGAAAAGTAACATTTCTGGATTTCTGCCACTATCACACCAACAAACGATCACAGACAATTTCTTTCATTTTATTTTCAGCAAGTGAATGGCCACTATATGCACCCCAATAATAAAAAGGATTCCAATTCCAAGGATATAAAATGGAGACTTTTAACACATTTACACTAAAGTTTGAAAGCAGAGAAAAATGAGGGTGCATAAAAAAGGTTATATGTGATAAAGATTTTATGGAAAACAATACCTCTGTCTTTTAAACCACTTCAGAAGAGTCTTTTATTGAGTTTACCTCATGCCTCACATGCTCTCATCAGTCTGGCTGCTTTAGTGAAAAATGTTTTCCTTTTTTCTCCTGCTGGCCTCTGCTCAGTCTCCCCTGTCAGCACTGCTCAGTGTGTTACCCAGCAGCCCCAGGCATCCCTGGCGGCTGTTCACAGCACTAATGGGGCACAGAGAGAGGAGGAGGAATCCACAGGAAGAAACAGACGATTGAGGTATTTGAGTGGTGGTGCAAAAAGGAGACGGATCAATATTGGAGCCCCATGGGCAAGGCAGCACAGTGGGCACACAGCAGGTGGTGTTTGTTTGCTCTCGTTTTTCTGTTCAGGTGTCAAGTGCTCCTGCTTGACCCAATCATCCAGGCAATGTTCGTCGGCAGGGAATCCAAACAATTATTGATTTTTGCAACGTGACTTAGAATTAAAAAAAAGAAAACACAGCTTGAGAATGGACATAGAAGCAGGCATTAATACATAAAACAAGGAAATTATGACTCATGATCTGGGCTGTCTGAAGTCTAAAGTGACTTTAGATTGATTTCAAATTGCTGCAAAAATATGTTATTTGTGGCCAACTGTATCCGTGCTGCAGGCAAGAGGGGTGAAATAACACTGCAACAATGTGACGTAAAGTGAGATAACACCAGGCAAACATAAACATAAAACTGCTGCATCCATTCCCCCGGGGTCTATTTTTTTCCCCCACTCTTCAGCTTTATAAAACTTTCCCAGAGTGTAAATGTTCAAGAAATCTAATTACGCCTGTTTAAGATGAGAAAGGGATAGTGTGAGGAGAAGTACTCACCGATTTTAGCGTTACTGTCACATCCTCTTTGTTCTGCTTTGTTCCTTTAGATCGGATGGGCAGTTTGTTGATCGGTTCATGGGGTTTTATTTGTTGCTACTCAGAATTAACGGTGCCATCTGTTACATCTGAAGAGATGTCCTTTATGTACTTCATTTTGTGAACAACTTAATACTCATCAAAAAACGTTTACACAATTCCAACTGGCTAAAAATGACACATTGAAATTCCAAGGAAAGCAGATGTCCTCCATTTATTGCATTATTTTGTCTTTGAATACATAAATTGAATACATTCATCAAAATGGCAAAGAATGTGCTACACTGAAATGGAAGGTCCACACTTAGTGAAAAATACAGAATATGAAGTATAAAAATCACATTAAATTCCAAATCAACATACCACTACACATTTCTAAATGAATCATTCTTTCAGTTAAGACTACAGTCATATATCCCAAAAGGCCACATCACGGCCACCGAAATGCAATTTTTGTCTGCCAAATCGGCCGCATGGTGGCAGTTGTGATTGGGCTGCGGGAGTCATATTTTGACATGCCACGCAGCGGTTTTGAGAAAGAGTTTACATGAAACTGTGACTGGATGATTTTTTGACATAAGTCAATGGCTACCATTTGCAGGTCACATGGTTGCAGTCCGGTGGCAGGAAAGTAGCGGCGCAATAATTGACTGATAGGAGGGTCTCCAAGGTCCCCAAAATCGTCTAATGATCGACGGATTTCAAACTGCAACCGTCCAGCCACCCCTGTGCTGCCGTCCCACTGCCACCGTACGATTTCTACCAATTGGAGCACGGGCATTTGACCAGGGCTGTTAACATGGGCCAGCGACGACCAGATGTCAATCTCCAATTCTCTTTGGAGAGAAAGAAGCTATGTAGGAAATGGAGGAAGACTTCGACTTCAAGGGGAAAAAAATCTGATACTTCAGACAAAACTGGAGTCTGTTTGTAAATATAGATTTATTACAAGAATACTTCCCTTGTATAAAGTCCACTTTGCATAATATGCAGGGACTGACTCTTATGGGACAGGGTCGCCGGAGCTTATCCCAGCTACTGTTGGGTAAAGGCAAGGTACACTCTGGACATACCACCAGTCTGTCACAGGGCCACACAAGCACTCCTACACACACCTATGGACACTTAGAGTAACCAATTGACCTATGAAGCATGTTTTTAGACTGTGGGAGGAAGCCAGAGTCGCATGTGCAGGGAGAACAAGCAAACTGCACATGGAAAGGCCCAAGCTGTGACTTGAACCAGGACCTTCTTGCTGTGAGACGAGAGCGCGATCCACTACTCTAGCCAAGATTAGAAACATCTTCTGGTTATCACCAATTTTGCTTCATTGGATTTTAATCATCTGTTGAATATCTTCAGTTTCGAGTTGTCTTTTTAAACTGAATTTTAAGTGGTTGCATTTTAATTTGACAAATAGATTCTTTTGAAACCGGAAGGCCAAATTCCTCCCTGTTCAGACTGGTCTGACCTAAACAAGGTTTGGGGAGTACGGGTGTAAAGCACACCACTGGACTCTCCAGCAGTGGAATGTATAAAAACATGTTTCTAAAAAATCATACAATGTGATTTCCTGGACTCATTTTTTAAATATATTCTATCTATTGCAGTTAAAGTGAATATTACAGACCTCTCACATCTTTTTAAGTGGGACATCTTGCAGAATCAGTGACTTCCAAAGACTTTTTTTGTCCCGCTACATGTCATAAATCAAGGCTCTTTTTTTCCCCTGGAATTTCTTTGTGCTCATTATGTTCCCGAGTGTTCTCGCAGAATCATGCAGACGAAAGAAATTTGACATACCGTAATTCAATGAAACACTTCAGATAGTCTGTTAATTCTACAGGACACGTTGACCTCAGAGTTTCACTGAGCGTTTCAAAGTGTTCTTCCTAATTTCAAATGCATTTATCTGCATGAACATTCTCACAGGAAGATGTTTATAGCAAGAGCAAGAGCAAACCTGGGTTCTAGCTGTGATGTGACAAGAAAAGACTGGCGTAAACTGACACCGTTCACCATTAGGTCCCTATGCTAACTGCAACGTTCTCGCGTAGTATTTGAAAGACGCCTTTTGTGACCTATCCAAACTGACACGAAAGTCAGCTGTCTGATATTTTGTCAACTTCTACTTTTGCATTCAACTATGAGATTACATCGTCAATCCTGAGATGGTGACCTCTGGATTTGGAACCCTTTTTGCTTCTGAATCTATGACAACAATGTCTGAGAACTGCTGCCTTAACTACCCAGCAGGTATTGTAGTTTAAAGACTGGTTATGTTTTCAAATATAGTGTACAAAGTCTGCTGCTTTGTGCATAAGATCCACTGTACTTTCTAATGGATATAATAACCTTTTATTTTATATTAAAAATGGAAAAGACTTGTATTATTTGATTGCAAAACCTTCTTACCACAGATGTGATGGCTGCGATGAGCAGCTAAAGAGCAATATAAATATAAATGAGTAAAAATCCTGGAGTTTAATTTGCTATAAAAAATGCATAAATTTTTTTTTCAAATCAGATCATTCTAATCTGATAATGTTGAGATTTGGTTGCATATATGAAGGCATGACATAAAGATCAACAGAACAAATGGGTCATGTTTGAAAACCTTTTCAATGAAACGATATAGGATTGAAAATTCTCATTCTTCCACATCAGCACAGGCATTTGCATATTTAAATGCAAAGGGACAGCATGCCTCTTTTACATACATTTTGTTCTACTGACCCCATAACTGTAAATAAAACAACATCTGCTAATCAACAGTAAACACACACAAAAACGCTGTCACTTCAGGACACGTTAGTGTGATGGTTGTGCCTGCGGCCGATCAGTCCGTGCACTGTGGTTGGCCTAATAGCTGGAGACACTTATTTTTACACAGTGAGCTGTTTGTCAGTCAGGTAGGTCCTGTGCAACATTGTATTTTTTTCATGAGTAAAACAGCATCTTACAGAGGTGTGTGGAGCCAAAAAAAAAATATAAGGTTTGATCTTTGCAACTCAGGAAGGAAAAGGGGACATTCTCTCTGTTCACAAGACCCCAAAAATCATTGTGACTGGCTCTTAATTCAATTCAAGAAATAGAATGTATGATAGTTAAACTGTCCCTGCTGTTTTTTGGCCCATTTAAACCAAATCTACTGGAGTATGCAAGTGTGAAAGCACCCTTATAATGCTGCAAATTGGTGTTAAAACAAAAAAAAGTGGGTATGATAATTCCTTCTTCTTCAAACTCTGCCAGTGAGGTCTCATTAGTTGCTAAGACACTACAGTGTGCAAATTACTTTCTCTGAATTGGACTCTGGGAACCTCAGTCACTTCCACATTCTAGAATCATTTGGTGATTGCTGGTTGATATTTCAAAGTGTACTTTTTGTAGTACAAGCACTTACTTTGGCAGAGATGGACCTTTAAGCCCCTTTTTTTAACCCTTGTGCAATAGAATTGCATTGACGTGTTCTCCCTACCATGACAAAGGTGGATAAAGGTGGAAAGATTTCATGTAATCCATGGACACCAGTGAAGATCACAAATCATTGAAGAAAAAAGGTTCGGAGCACTGTCTAGTGGGTCTAGATGACCCAACTCCCAATGTTAAAGTGCCTAGGATAGCACAAGGGTTAAAAAACCATGTTAGCCACGAAATCCAAAATGACAGGCAATTGTAGTGTCAACAGTGTGAGCTGTTCATGCCCAAAATGCAGTCTTTAAACTTGAGGGCAACCTACTGAATACTATTATATGTACAATATACATTTCATAATCTTGGAATTTGCTCATGACAAACATGCTTTTCTGAAAGAGGGGATCCTAAGGTACATCCAAAGCATTAAACTTCTATTAATTATAAGTGTCATAATCCCATTCATTCCAGATCAATCCAGATTCACCTTTAAACAACACCTCATTTAAGAGGAAACCTCTGATTCCAAGTTTTAAGAAGAAAAGAACTGGGTCTTCTTTTTTTTTTTTACTGAGTCTTTTGCTCACTGTAGATTTTAACTGAAGCCTTCCTGTCTGGGGGCAGAAGCTTAACCACTCGGCTGTTAAGCTGGCAAGTACTAATCAACCCTGGGTGGTTTAGTAAGCATCCAAACAGCAAATTGTGAAAGACTAGTATTGATCTTTGCTCAATTATCTTTCCAAAAAAACTCCACAGGGTTCTATCTCATTACTTTCTCATTCTTCAGATTTTATACGCTCATCTACTTTCTGTTCTTTCATTACTACAAAAAGCAACCTATTCTTTCGATCCAACACCTGATGTATCAGGGATTAATGGTTTGCTAGTCTATATCCTCAGTGGCGGACGTAGCAGTTTGGGGGCCTTGGGTGAACAATCACATGGAGGCTCTCCGCAACAATTTTTCTTCTTTTTTTTTTTTTAATCCTTACCTAAAGGATAAAACTTCAGTCAAATACCTTCTTCACTTGTCCACCTTTAGACAGCATAAATGTCAAGAATCCAAACAAATATTAAACAAATGTATTTCATATTCACTATTTTACTTAAAAAGAACACTGAATTTATTAAATGCTCTAATGTGTTACCCACTCACTTTCTAGTAGAAAAGATATATGTTCTTCAGTTTTTGTTTCTTTGTTCGATTTTACTAAAGAATGCAAATAAAAAACAAAAATATTTGAATGGTGGGGTCAAAAAAAAAGAAATACTATTAAAATTACTTTTTTCTGCCCCTAACTTAGATTTTGCTTTTTTGTCCTTTTTTATTTTCTTAATTTTCTTTTTGAGTTATTTTGATTCTGTTCTTTTTCCTTCACTTTTGGAACTTGGGCGACCCATTTCTTGCTTTCTCTTTGCCAGATGCTCCGACAACTAGACGCTTCATCTGACCACTTTCTGTTTTTAATTTCTGAAGATTCTCTCTCTCTGCTGTCACTTGCTGTTGCAATTGATGGAATAGTTTATTGCAGGGATGGAGGAGAGCAAAACACCTTCATATGAACACTCCAATGCTACTTGAGTTATTTTTTTCATTTTAATGACTGGGCTCAATAATATTAGGTGTGGCAATAATTTTAGACATTTGAATAAGTATTCAGCTCTGGAAACTCAAATAGTTGCGGCCCCAGGCAATCGCCTTTCTTTACCAAGTGATAAGTCCGCCCCTGTCCATCTTGTTCTCACATTATTGGAGTTATTTGAATGTCTGCTTGGGTGGCCGTGCTGCAGCGGTAGGGCAGTCGACCCATGATCATAAGATTACAGGTTCAATTCCCGCCTTGCACGTCCATGAGTCGAAGTGTCCTTGGGCAAGACACTGAACCCCACCTTGCCTCTGGTGGTAGGCAGGCATCTGTGTCTGGCAGCAGAGCAGCCACCAGTGTGTGAATCTGTTTGTGACTGGGTGAATGGGTCTTTGACTGTTAAGGGCTTTGTCCTTGTAGGTAGAAAAGCGCTATATAAGTATCCGCCATGTTCTCTCCAGTTACTAACGGTACACTAAAATCTCAACTCGGTTTGGTTCAGAATTTCATAGGGCTCGGTTCGATACATTTCTGGTATTTTTTTGTAGACCCGATTTTTACAGTCAAGTCACGCCATTTTAAGTGTGTTAACAGATTAGATGTGTTACTGTGGCATATGCTATCTTCGAGTAACAATAAAATGTTGAAACACAGCATTCCACTTATCCAGTTGTCTTTTCCTTTCTCCAAAGTGTTCCCACACAGCAGAGCGTAAGGAGATGGGGGGTGTTCCTCCAGCTCTGGCTGGTCCGCATGATACTGTTGACATGCTCACTGTCACCTCCGTCAGCTTTTAGCTGTTAAACCTCCTGAAATGAGGTCTCTGACCGTGGTCGGAAAATGCAGGGGAGAGCCTCTCCGCCATAGGTGGATCTTCCTTCAGGTTTCACTTCCCCGTTCGGACCCTCAGAGCTTCCAGAGCAGGTTAATAAAAGAACCAGTCTCCGTTCTTTTAGGGGAAACTTTTTTTAGTACTGTTCCGGCGAACTGAGCAGCACACCCTGAACGTGCGCTCACACACGCACTCTTGCGCTGCACGCTGCCACGCTCTGCCCCCCCTTTTTCCTAAACGCGCGCGAGCGCAAACACCATTGCAGTTAACATTAGTTCCGCCCTCTTACCCCCCTCCCCCCTCTAACATCCCTCTCTCTTCTTCCCTTCTTTCCTTTTCCGTCCGGTCCAACACCCAAGATTTTCAAAAATGATTGAAATTAATAAAGTTTGGCCTCAATTACAAAAGGGGTTTATTCAGACATACCTTTGGTTTGTCTGAAGATTAATAACCCCTCTTGTTAAAGTAAAATATGTCCGACACAAGAGGCCCTCAGTTCTCATCTGCCTGCCCAGCTGTTGGACAGGACAAGTTAAAAAAAAAAAAAAAAAACATTAGTTCCGCCTCGGTGCAAAGTTAATACATTTGGTGGGGAAGAAATAAACAAACAAACAAAAACAAAAAAAACGAAACAGCACAAAAGAGTGATCCGAACCGAAATTGTCGTATCGAAACGGTTCGGTCTAACTACGTTTACCGTTACACCCCTACCAGTTACTAATCCATATTTTTTTGTACTGCGACAGATGTTCAAGTATTTTGTGTATGATTCTGGGTCATGACAGAGTCTGGGTTTGCTGAAGGTTTTCCTCCTTTCTTTTCTTTTCTTTTCTTTCCAATTTGAACAGACCAATTTCCTCTTCACAGTTGATCACTCAAGTAAGGCATTCCTAAATTAGAGTTAAGGAAATTATTGGAAGAAAAAATTATTGTACGGTGGCGCTCTTGCCTCACAGCAAGAAGGGCCCCAGATAAAGTCCCTGCTGGGGGACCTGAAACAGAACATCAGTGTGAACATTCTGTGTGGAGTAAGCATGTTCTCCCCATGCACGCACAGGTTTTTTTCGGGGTCTCCGGCTTCCTCCCACCGTCCAAAAACATGCTTCATAGGTTAATTGGTTACTCTAAATTGTCCCTAGGTGTGAATGTGAGTGTGCATGGTTGTGTGATTGTGGCCTTGCGACAGACTGGCGACCTGTCCAGGATGTCCCTGCCTTTGCCCACAAGTTGCTGGGATAGGCCCCAGCAGCCCCGTGACCCTAAAAGGGATAAAACGGTAAAGAAGATGAATGAATGAAGTTATTGAACTGAATTGAAATAAACTGAATTGTTTTAAGAAGGGCCCCGCAAAAGACTGGTGACCCCATCTTCACCCAACAGCAGCTACAGTAAGGTTGGTCCAGTAGGGACTAAGCAGCTTCTGGAGATGGGTGGATGGATGAATGGTTTTAGAAGATTCAACAGATGATATAAAAAATAAATAACACAAATTGCCTTCTTCCTGCTCATTCCTGCTGTGACATAGACCTTACGCCATGCGGATTCACCTCTCAGTGCATCCGGGCTGAAATGCCAACAAAGTCATTGTCAAGCTCAGCAGACAGCATGAAATCACGGATGCTGTCGAATGATTACTGCATGTCAGCGTCAAGTCTGTGCGTGAGTACTTCTGCACAAGATGAGGCCAGTTTGACATAAATATTTCATGACAATTTTGTTAGGCTGAAAGGCAGGTCTGTTTTTAAAAAGATGGCAGTATTGGAGCTTACATTGACAGAGATCATCTTTATATTCCTAAAGCTATTAAAGTGAAACTTAAATAGAATTTTAAAGACAAATTTGTAGGACTGTGAGGCTTTTTTTCAGCGGTTCTGTAGCAGAAAATCCCAAGAACTGAGAAATCTATTTTTTTATATGCTGTTCCGCCATAGCAGCTGTCAGCTGAAGCCTTGCAAGAGATTCTTGGTGGACATTTCAACAAATTAGTTTTTATTGGAGGACAGAGCTTAAAAAGCATGTGTGCAGAAATGCAAAGACCTTCCCACTTTCAAAGCCTCAAGCTTTTCAGCTTCCTCCATGCTCCACATCTGTTTGACATGATTGCATTTTTTATTGCACAATCTGAATAGCTGCCTGGCCAAAACTGCTTCAGGCAGATGTACCACTAATATAATAACATTTGGAGAAAGAGAAATGATTGAATATTTTGTCCTCAGGTTGAAAAGGTAACCAGTTCCAGCTCAAATAAGAATAAAAATTGCAGACCTGGAATGTCTAGTCTCCAATTCTGCAATGCGTCCCTCTGATAAGCATAGCATTTCATTACTTCTTGCTTGGGGGTTAAGATGTAGATGCCAGTTGAAATCAAGTCATGAAATTATTGGACACAGGACGGCAGTTTGCAAACTAATAACCGATGGTCCTAAAATAAATAGCATCATACTAATTAGGGAAAGATCAAGGGTCATGGGAGAAGTGAAAGCCAAGACACAGACGGTGAACTCATGATATAAATGAGTTCACCAACACTACAGTAAAAAAAAAAAAGCTTGCTTTAATACTGCCAAAGAATTAAATATAATTTTAAGTTTGGATTTTTTTGGCAGCAAAGTCTTGTATCTGATGAGACAAACGTTTTGTTTGTTCGCAACATGAAACGCGTTGTTCTGATTAGCTTAGCTTAACCCTTTAACACCGGAGCTGAAGACAGCCATGGCAGCCAAATCTCCCCCTACCCCTAAGGCTTCTCCCCACCCCTCCAATTGTAGGATCTTTTGAAGCTGTATAATTTTTTTGAAGGAGAAGAAATGCATTTCTTCACGAGGGTGTGCTTTGAAGCTCAAAAGCTTATATTCAAATCTAAGTATTGAGTTTTTGTTTTTGCACAACTTTTTAAAGTTGTAAAACTGATGTTGTTGTGTTTTCCCCAAGCACTGGAAGCTACGTTTTAATGTAGATGACTGATGAATGTTGATGATGTCATCGAGTGGTTGTAACGGCCGAATTTGAAGACAATGCTTTTCCATATCTCTCCATTTTGGAGGGCTACATGTAGGGGTAGGGAGAAGCCGGAGGGGTAGGGAAAGAAATTGGATTTGGCCCATAACTTCTCGACCGTTGCTGATTTACGTTGATTTACGTTGATTACATAAGTACTTTATAACCGTGAAGTGCTACATATCCAAGCAAGGCACTTTTCTCCGCTACATAATCAGTTGGAATTACGTTAATTGCATCAACTACTGAAGAGTTACTGTAGTTTGAATCTTACCATAGCAGAGAAAGAAATTTTCTTGTCGATGTAAATAAATCGTCATCTGGGAAGCACAGACTGACGTGGCGTGCCACAAGGCTCCGTCCATGGTCCCACACTTTTTAACCTGCTTCCACTTGTCATCAGCAGACATAAACTTTCATAATATGCTGATTAAAAAATTACACAAGTTGTAGCAAAAACTGTGTGGTAGAGGGAGGCCTTTACAACAGTTTTTCTCTCTAGAATCTAAAACATAATCTTTCTGTAGCCACGGCTGAGTCTATTTGTTTTCCTTTTGGGGCACAAATTGTTCTAAGCCTCGCAGATCACCATCACTGTGATGGTGAAAGAAGTGAACCCATGAAAGTTTAAAGAGGAAAAGAGCAACACGGACAAGAGATGAAGGAGCCTTTCTCCGTATTTATTATTTCTCTCTGAGCGCACGCACAAACAAAACACATCCCGTCTGAAAACAGATTAGTTTGCTCACCTGCATCTGCTGGCAGACACCGCTGAAAGCAGCCAGCAGACTCCAGAATACAAATTATGCTTAAATGTGTTTTTTTTTCTTATTAATTTTGATTTTCTAACTGATGAATCTGAGTGTGCTTTCAGATTCTGTTCATTAACAGAGATACAGATGCTATACATCAAATACAGTTCATGACGGTTTTTGTAAACAAACCTACTCATTAGATATAACTTCACATAAAAAAAAGAGATGTTTTTTTTACAGAATGATAATCCGTTTCCTAAACTTCTTTGGTATCTTTTGCACCAAAGATTATAAGTAACTAAGTTAAAGCAAGAGAAACAGAAGAAGAAGGAGATAAAGTCAGCGAGTGTGAGCCACTGATACTGCTTGGAAAGAGGCAACATGATTAATGAAGCACTGTAGTTTTCTTTCCTGCTGGAGGAAAAAGAGCTGACAGTGTTTAGTCAAACCTTCCGTCACGTTGCAAATAAAGTTTAAAGTGTAATCACATTTGGAAAATACCTATTTCTTTTGTTTTTCCTGAAAAAAACATGAATGTATAGAATCTCATTCTTCTTTTAAATCGGTTTACCCCTTGAAGCGCAAAAACAATACAAAACCCTCTTTGAGAGAATGTAAATGATCAGATTTATGTTTTAAAATATCTCAAATTTACCATTCCTGTGTTTAGTACCCCTTTTTTGTTATCTACTTTATGTTAAAAAAATAAGAAAACCTAACTACATGTGGCACTTTGGCACAACCCCAGGCATACACTATTTAACATTACTCAATATGTCATCTATGTATTTTATTTTTTTAAGAAAAACTGCAGCAGATCTCATACTGAACAATTTGTTTCAAATGTTTGCAAGCAAAGCAGGACATGAGGGCCCACCTGGTCTTCTGAAAGCTGGATTCTTACGGACAGCTTTGACCAAAGTGGAGATGTCTGGCAGAAACAAAATAATGCAGTTGGGCTGAAATCTCAAACGCCCCTGTTAGACTTAGTGGCGGAATAATGATTTTGTTTTTTTGGGGGGTTTTGTCTTTTTAAAACAAAGAATTGCTGATAAACTCTACACTATCCATATATGTATAACATTAGATTTAAAAAGGTCTCTCAGGAAATTAATGTTGGTGCCACAACAATGGTTTACATTGATAATGAGGTCAAACCACATAATGAAATAATAAAAAATGTAAAAAAAAAAAAAGGGGGGGAGACTCAGAAAAGTTCTGGTGGAGGTGTTGTAGTTGCCAAAGGTTAGATGATTCTATAATAATGAACAAGCACACAGGGACAGTGAACAAAAGGCTACCTCTAGCCGAAAGCACAATGATTAATTGATGTTTTCTCCATGGAAGTTCATTACTGTGGCCGTGCTCTCAATGACAAAACTCGACCCAACTTTCTGTGCTCTCACTCTGCTACCCAAGTGAACTTATGCAGGCAATAGCATATCGTCCTCCAACATCTTATTGATCTACAGTGTGCACTTTTGGGAATTGTTAAGGAACCCAAGAAGAGAACCAGTAAACAAAGTCAGAGGATACAGAAAAACGAGGGGAGCTACAGAGAGACGTGCAGTGACAACTTTCAATTTGTAGTTTGTGCAAAATCTACTTTTTTCTATGAATGAAGCAAATTTAGAAATTTCTGAATAATTAAAGTTTCTAACCAACTTGGTTGGAAACTTTAAACTCAAACCTTTGGCGAAAATACTTGCACTAGAAATGTCTTTGTTTTGACATTGAAAATGTTCAAAACAGAGGTAAAAATTTGCAATGTCAAGAATTATAAATGTGTTGAGAAGGACAAGGTCAGAGCAAGCTTAGATTTTAAAAGTGGAGAAAAATAAATTACAACAGGAATGGTGATAACAATCCACAAACACAAAGTCCTTCCAAACTTCAGAACACACAAACAAAAGTTGGTTAGAGAATCAACCATTTAGCATTGTAGGATTGGATTAAGCAAACCGTTCTTGTATGCAATTGTGCTTTAGCCGCATGCACAGAGGACGGCCCGTAGGGGGGGCTGCAAGTTTTGGGGTTGTCCAAGCCCTGTGGAGGGTCTAAGAGAGGAGTGGCCACATTTTAAGGGGAGAGTAGGCGTTTAGAGATACCAATTAACCGATGTAGCCTGGTATAGGACTGTGGGAGGTAGCCGGCGTGCCCTTAGAAAACCCACGCATGCATGAGGAGAACATGTACCCGTAACCTCCACACAGAAAGGTCCCAGCCGGGATTCTAACCAGGAAGTTAAGGATTACTGGAACAGCCACCCTTTTTTCATCATCCAGTTTTTAAAAAAATGACCACCTTCCTCTTAGACTGCCTGGGTTTAGCATCATCTGTGCTAAAAAAAAAAAACAGCTGAGACTTTTGCAGGTTTTACCAAAAAAGTAACTATCTCCATTGGGTTTGAGCACTTATAGGTGGTAAAGAAGACACATCTGCCTCTCTTCCATTACACCCAAGATTTTTTCTGTTGTTGTTCTTGTTCTTGCTTTAGTTTGGGCAGTCTGTCCTGCTTTGAAAAAGTTCACACATTTCCCAAAGTGTTTTGATTCCACTGCATCTTTCAATTTTCTGCACTTTTCCCAGGCGGCTAAATGTTATTACAGACTCTTGGAGTTTTTTGAAAGAAAGGTAGTTTATTTTCACACAAGGTTCACTTTTAAAATCTCATTTTAGAATCAAATCTTATATAAAAAGTCCATCCATTTTAGTTGGAGGTTGTCAGCAAACAAAATAGGTAATGTGGCGCTGCTAAAGCACTGTAATAAACGAAGACAGCAATAGAAAGCAAAGGAAACACTATGGCACAGCTCTCTCACATTTCCCTTTTTTTAGTTTTTATTTTTGAGACACAGGTCCATCCTTCTGCATCCTGATTGTTCTTCCTCTTTCTGCTGCAGCTCCTCACATGTCACTCATTTGTGCACATCATCCGTTCCCCAGCATCCTGTCACCTCTCTGTCTTTCTGGGCTCCTCAGCCAGCAGATGCAGCTAGCGCTGTAGGTTTGTGTGCGCCACCGTGTGCACTTCGCTCCGTCGTCCTTTCAACTCTGAACAACAAAGGAGAGGGTGAGGAAGAGAGCACAAAAAGACAGAAAAAAATGTAGAAATATATATATATTTTTTGAGAAGAAAATATACTAACCTATGGAGAGTAAATACAGTTTTTGAGGTCATAGTTTATAAAAATAATAATAATAAAAACCTTTAAGGTTGCTCGCACATGTATAAATACTTTTTTTTTATGTTTTCATGCTGTTTGGCACTTTTTTTCTCTCTTTGTTTACACTCTTTTTTTTTTTTTAGATTTTTTTCTTTTCTTTAGATGTTGTCAGGAGCCTAAAACAAGTGAAATACCAGACATGAATAATTTTGCCAGGAGACAAAGTTATGATACTGCATACAAACAAACACAGCCCAAAGATGAACAAAGGTCTGGATGGGTCTTCCATAAGTAAGCAGGGATTCCTTTCATCTGTTTGTGTGTAAAGTGGAAAAAAATAAAAAAAAGAGGTTGTATTTCTTTTGTTATACTGACCACAAGACGTTCCTTTTTCGATTATGCTGATTCTCACTGTAGCATCAATAAACAAATGACTCTTTGATATCTACTGTCAGATATCTAAAGAAACTTACGGTGTTGCTAGGGCAACGTATTTCCACAACGTGAAGGTCAATTGACTGATGGTGTGCAGAGATCAATATGGTTGACATGTGCAACGTCTACCGTTTGTTTTCTCAAGGCTGAGGCATCAATGACCACAAACAGAAAGACATTCGATCGATAACACCCACATAGCAAACGGAGCTGAGGAGAAAGAGGTGATAAATTACCTAAAGGATACTGTACAATATTTAACATAAGCTAGCCGTTTTTTTCTCAACATTTCTAAGGAAGAGAGTCACTAATCACATCCCATCAACTTGTCTTCTTGGTGGTAACTTAAATGTTCCCTTACCTCTACTCCATCCCGCAAGAGAGCCAGACCCCGTTCATTTCAATCTAAGGTACTCACAAACTTGCTGGAGTCTATACTAGGGATGTGTATTGGCAAGAGTCTGGCAACACGATACGTATCCCGATACACGGCTAACGATATAATATGTATCGCGATATCGTAACGGAACACATTTGGATTATTTTTACTGAGAAAAAAACCTCTACCTGAATATTAATACGCCTTTAATTGTAATAAAATTGTGACATTCATTTTATTAAATGAACACAACATTATGCCCTGCAACTATGTCTCATATACAAGTTGCTTTTACCCAAGCAAATTCGTGGTGCTTTTATTTTGGTAACTTAAAATATATTTGTTCTTAAATGGAACACTCAACATTTTTTGATTTCAGTTTAACCCTTGTGCTATCTCAGATGACCCCACCCTTACATTGACGTGTTCTCTTTACCATGACAAAGGTGGAAAGAGTTCCTGTAATCCATGGACACCAGTGAAGATCAGAAATCATTGAAGAAAAAAGGTTCAGAGAACTGTCTAGTGGGTCTAGATGACCCAACTCCCAATGGTAAAGTGCCTAGGATAGCTCAACGGTTACTGCTTACTTTCAGTATTAAAAAAATAGAATGAATGTGCCTGAACCAATTAAGTTCTAAAAGTATGATTTAGGAAATAAAGCTCTGCTTGTTTCCAACATTGCTAAATATAGCTTATACCTGTACTTTTAAATGTTTCAGGAGCCTGAACAGTGTTGGAACAGGTGCTTCAAAAATAAAGGGAAAAAAAATAAAAAATAAAGTGTGATAATGGGGCAGCAAGACAGGGTGAAGGACAGCGCCTTGTGGCTAAGATGCTTTGTTTACATGACAGTCTGCACTGCAGTTCAGTTTTCTCACACGCCAAAAGAAACATGGATTTCACCGCTCATCGCCACGCTGCTGGCCTTTTTTCAGATCGCTGTACATGTCATTTTGACTCATCAGGTCACTGAACTAGAATCTATTGCTGTGAGGTTCCGTAGAACTTTGACCCGCTTTGACGCTCCGACGCTCAATTTATGGCATAGATTAATAATCGCGGTTTGTAACTCAAGTCTCATGAGTCTCGACTAGGTCAGAGCTGTTTGCAGCTCTCTTCTCTCTAATACTTTTAACGACCCTACATAGAACATTTTTATTTTTATTTACACTGCTAATCACATCCAGCGAAAGGAAAACAAAATTTCTCAGTATATTTTTTGATTTGTTTAACTTTACATTTTAAAATGTTATCTGATCTGCTCTGTATTTGCATTACAGCAGACATGTAGAAAATGCCATCCGTATATAATGACGTTTTTTTGCTTTCCCAAAAGGTTAAACCAGGGGTCGGCAACCTTTTTTACTCAAAGAGCCATTTGGGACCGCCCCTAATGAAAAGAAAGCACCCGGAGCCACAACCCGTTTTGACATTATTATATATATTGCATGTATATATTATATCAAGGGTGCTCATTACGTCCATCTTCAAGGACATGAGTGTAGATCGCGGGCCAGAAAAGATAAAAAAAAAGTATTTCTTAAAAATCCACCAGCCAATCAAAATCCTCACTGACAAGTACGGGACTTGATTGACATGTAAATTGGCCAATCAGACATCCTCTGAAGCATACATCACTGCAAATGCTCATTATGTTCTTAAAAGGATGATACCGCGGTCGCGTTGGGAGGAGCCACCAGCTGAAGTTCTGGTCTGATCGCTGTATGGAGCGATGTGTTTATCAATGCATGGTAGACACTGAGAATGTGGAGAGATCAGGTGTATTATTTTGAAAAGTTCTATTTGGTAATCATGTTTCCATGTTTGAGTTCATAAAATCATCCCAGGGAAAGTCTCTGCTTCAACTCCTGCAGGGAAAGCTGCGTCTCAATCTGATGCCGTGTTTGCATCTCTCTGACAGAGTTTGAAGCCAAAGCCCCTCCTCCGCCTCTCCACCTGCTTTTGCTCTCTACCTGTTCACCTGTTCACATCCTCTGCAGCTGAGAGTTGGTTTCCCCGCGCTCCTCAGTGTGTCCTACACAGAGAGCACAAAATACGATAGTCGGGGCGCTCCAGCGCTGCACAAGGATGAAAGAGCCGGACGCAGGTTATAGCGGGGATAGAGCGGGTTAAGCAAATGAATGGAAGAAATATTCAATATTGTACACATTTTATAATTAGTCTGAACTATCTTTTATTTAGAAAAATGTTTTACTTTATCATCCAGTACGAAAAAAAAACATCAACAAAAGCTGTGTTGGGCAGTTTTTGGCTGGGTCTGGTGGTTTTCAGATGACTTTTGGGCTGGAAACCTGTGACTCTATCTGGCAACGCTGGCGCGAACTCTCAGTCTGTCATCAGCGAGTTGCTCTCTGCCCCACGGCACGTCAAGTTCCCGGCAGAAGATCTGAGTTTTTATTGAAGCTGCCCCGCGTGTCTCCTCCTGCTATCAGGAGCTATCGATAAATACGAGCTCATTTAGGAAGCTGGTTTTGACGTGGTACGCGTTTCGTACGGAGCCAGCAGATGAACAAAATAAAATAAAATTTAATTATTATAAAATACTCATTATTTTCCAAAGTCACAGGGAGCCACAACAGAAGGATGAAAGATCCACATGTGGCTCCGGAGCCATGGGTTGCCGACCCCTGGGTTAAACAATCTGTTATCCTCACATGCTTACTTTTTGCATTGACAAACGTTCCATTTTTTGCACCTCCTTTAAAAATGTTGACTCCAAATTTACTGTTGTCGGTCTTTTTATATAGGAGCTGATCTTGTTTGTTTTTTATAGCAAACATTGAGCACTCATTGCTTTTTCTACACACTTTTTAGGTTTGTAATGTATTTTCGGTATCCTTGGCATAAATGCATTTTGTTGCTCATACTTTAATTATTAGCTCAAAAACACTGTCTGCCTGCAAGCAACCATGTGATTCGTACACATTTACTCTGTTATCAATAACAAAGGAGATGCTGTATTTTAGAAAAATGACTTCATCTATTTTCAAGATTTTCTTGGAAATGTTTCAATTTCTTGTTTTAATGACATGATTATGTTCATAAATCCAAATAAGAGTCAACATAACTTAAATTATACTCCAAATGACCCTCGCCTACATAGGAGGCGAACATCTAACATAAAAGGGCTCCATCTGATTGGTCAGTGGTGTAAAGGAGTCCATCTGATTGGTCAAATGCATAAATGATTTATTTAATTCGTTAAATCCTTCTGTCATAAGATTGTTCTAGCACATTTAAGGTAACCATTTATGATAATATTTACCGTCTTTTGTGATCTCCGTATTGCACAG